>JAWWEY010000208.1:69892575-69905424 GCA_035582745.1 Loriotus luctuosus
TCACTGTCCCAGGGTGCTCCAAGCCCTGTCCAAGCTGGCCTTGGGCACTTCCAAGGATCCAGGGTCAGCCACAGCTGCTCTGGGCACCCTGTGCCAGGGCCTGCCCACCCTCACAGAGAAGTTATTAAAAAACCAACCCAATTCCTCCCTGAGTACTTTCTGTGCCCTTCCATAGCTGAAGGTTTGGAATAACAAAGTCTATCGAGGTTTTTTTTTGCACTTTCACCTTATCATTAGTGAGTTACAGTCTCAGGAGCAAGTGTAAACTAAGTGTGGGCTCCTAATCCTCCTCCTAGCCTGCTTGTTTCCAGGGATTTCTCCTGCTGAACCTCGTGAAGAATGACTGATTAGCTGGAATAAAGAGGGAACCAAACCCCAGCCATGTCTGCTGGGTGTCTCTGTTTCCAGCTCCAGAGGAGCTCAGCAGCCAGGACCTCTACAGCACACACTTGGATCCCTGTGGAGGCAGCTGCAGAAGAGAAAGTGATGAATTAACATGTCAAGGAATTGTCTGGGACAAAAAGCAGTGGAACAATCAGAATTACAGAGAAATTGTTCTCAGAATGAGCAGCACGTGGCTTTTTAGGTTTAAAGAAAGGGAGAGGAATTGAAGAGAAGAAGCATTTAAATGCCTTTTGCTTAGGCCAGCGACAAGCAGCCCCTCAGTGTGTCTCAGGATCCTTTTCTGTACTTCTGGATGATGAAAAAACCAAACTGGTCACACAGCACCTCTACTTACCTTCCTTGATGTGTGCAGTAACACGCAGCCAGCACCTTCACTTTCAGCTGGAAAGAAGGAAAAAAAAAACAAACCACATCAGAAGAGTGTTACTATCAGAGGTACCTGACAGGCAGCAGGAGCCGAGCAGGAGGCTCAGGAGGAGGTGAAGCATCACTCTCTTGACAGGGGATGATCTCTAGAGAAAAGCAGAGATTCAGTTTTTACAACATCTCCCATTTTGGAAGCGTGAACCAAGCACACTTGGATTGGCATTATCTGATCACTAGGGGATTGTGTCTTGCAGCTTTTTTTGGCCTGGTTTTCGTAACTCTGATGTATTTTTACTCTTCCCTTCTCTCCCTCCCTCTCCACCTCCCCAAAAATCCAACTCCTAATCCTTGAAGTAATCATTTAATCCAATGCATCGTTGTTTGATAGATTGAGGCTACGATTTCATGAGTCACCCTCGTTTGGAAACCCTCCTTGTCCTCGTTAAGGAGTCAACAATAACAGCCAGGCACTTCCAAGGGATTGCAGGCAGTGACTCCAAGATGAGCACATTAATGTCCTGTCAACTCACCACGCTGCCTCCATAAATCTGAGGAGAAAGCAACACAGCTCTTGGGAAAGAAAACTGCTGTTTAGGGACTAGTAAATGTCATTGAGTACACAGGATGGGGGAACCCGGGAAATTCCCACTTCAAACTTCCAAGCGCCAACAATAACATTTTCTTAGAGTAACTACAAAGCATTTTTTGGGTATATCAGCTACAAAACAAAACTAAATCAAGCTGTATTTGCCAAAAGCACACTCCTTGCAGCCAGTGCAGCCTCTCTGTGGCATTATTTGTCTCACAGGTACTTTTTGTGCAGAGAATCATAAAACAGTTTGGGATGGAAAGGGTCTTAAAGACCACTGAGGTCACCTTCCACTTTACCAGGCTGCTCCAAGCCCCATCCAAACTGGACTTAAAAACTTCCAGCTTGGCATCCTTCTCCTTAAGTTCTCCAAAAAACCCCCAAAAACCTGAGCTCCTCCCAAAATGAAGCACACAAACAGCTTTAATTCGAATGTGCACAGCAGCAGTAGCAGCATGGAAAAACCCACTGAAGACCAAAATTTTTCCAGAGTCCAAGCTGTGGAAAACTACAGAGATGTAACACGGAGTTACAGTTATTCAGATGAGGGTTTTGCTTCCTTTCCAGATCTCTACTTCCAAATCCTAACCTGTAAGAGCTGCTGCAATCCCATGACTTGGCCACTCACCTTCAAGCCAAGCCCTGCTAGTCTCCAAAAAATAAGCTGAGGGTGCAACTCACGTTAAAACTCCAGAACTCCAAAAAAATCAATTATCTTTTGCATGCAGAAAGCTGCTTCAAACAAAATAATTGCTGATCAAACAGAAATTTGAGTTTTGCCCTCGATGGGGTTCAAAGGCTCCAACTCAAAGTGGGAGCAGAGCTGTAGAAAGGAGGGAAAGGATTGACTTCATCTCCCCCTAAACAAAATGAGGTGGTTCAGAGGCTTCGGTTACATCACCCAACTTCTCCCAAATTTCACTTGGATGCTGCACATGTGATTAAAAGCATCACTTAACCAGACAAGTCTGCTGCTGCCACAGCCCCAATTACTCCTGCTTTTGCTGCGCCTTTTGGAAAACACAAGCTGTTTCATCTAAAAAGTGCAATTTATTATTAAAAAGCAAGCACCCAAATAAACCAGAAACATCAAGCATTTTCCCCAGGCTCTCACATCTGTAGTTCTCCAATGCTCACTTACCCAACTTCCAGCCTAATTACACATGCAGAAGTATGCAGGGAGATTTGGAAGTCCATAAATATTCATTGAGGAGAAAACATGTTTTGGTTTATCTGCTTTTGCAAGAAATAGTTCTGGAGAGACAAAAAAATACCCACAATCCTGAACAATAGCAGGCACATGCTGAAGAGAGAGCCACAGCCTGTCCTCATGGATACATGGAAATGGAACAGAAATTCTTGTTGTGCTTTTATCAGGCAGCAGCTCTTGGTTCCTCTTATCATTTTCGAGGTGTATCAATCTTTGCTGACAGCTCTCTCACGTACCCAGCTGGAGGAGCACCAAGTGCTGCTTTATCAACACAAGCAAAAACATCTCATTACATCTGTTGGAGCAGGATCTTTCAAATTTCTCAAAAAAGCTGTTCTGGGTACGGAGGTGGCATTTTGGAAAGCCCAGAGCTTCATTCATCATTCATCCCAACAGCACACAGCTGAGATTCAATTCAGGCAAGGAGATGGATAGGTATGTCCATCCCAGTTCTGGGCTGGTATCTTAAATGCTCACTGGAGTGCTACAAAATCACTCAGGGATAGCAGCAAATCCACTGGAACATGACAAAGGGAAGGGAAAAATACACAGAGACTTCTCAAGTGTTCTTCTGCCTTGCTCACAATAAATAGCCATTTATTTCCTGCTGGGCAATGTGGGATCAAACCCTGCAGGAGGTTGCCCATGACACATCCAAAGCTCAAGTCCAGCCACCACCAGCCTGCCACTCATTTTCTCCTCCTCCATAGCACCATCCCTGCCTCCCTCCAGCCAAGGAGAGAGTAAAAGAATCAACACCGTTGGCCCTTACACCTCCGCAGAGGAGCTCTTCATGAGGATGACATAGATACAGAAAACCCTGGATTCACCCTACAAAAAACTCCCCATCAATCTTCTCAGCCAAGAGCAGTAACTTGAAAATCTCAGTAATTTGAGATTTCACACCTGAATGTCACAATGAAACTCTATGAGGAGGTCAGGACCACGTGAAATTTTCACGTCTATTTTTGTGGCGCTCCTTGCCGGACAGAGCAGGCAGCAAAAGCCTATTTTAGGCAAGCGAGCGAGCAAGGGGCATTATTGTGTGTCTGAGGGAGAGCTGCCAGGGGTGGCTGAGCTTATCTGTTGGGCTCTGCTCCAGGTCCTGCCCAGGGGAAAAGCCAAAAAGTCAGCAACGCATCCCCGACATCCCCTGGCAGGCAGATCAAGGCGCCACGCGCATCCCGAGGTTCTGGGATGCGTGCGCACGGGCACGGAGCGTTACTGGGAACCCCACGAGCGACTCCCAGGGAGCTCAGCTGTGACAACTCTGAGGAATTGTCACCATCAGACCTTGTGGGACACTCTGTCTCTCCTTTTATTCTCCAAACAAGCCCCGTCCAACTTCAACACGAACGAGATTTAATGCTTGGGAAGTTTATTTGCTCGGTTTCATCGCAGCTGCCCTAATAATATCCCTGAGAGCAACCCAGAGAAACGAAATCTCCTCCTTGCTCCCCCTCCAGCCCCTGCTTAGGTAACAACATCTGCCATGCAAGCCTGAAAACAAACCCCTGAAAGTCAAACAACAAAGTTTAAGGTTTTTCACCTTTTGTCTTAAGAGATCTCCTTTCACCCAGGATCCCTTTCCATCCTTTTCCTCACCCAAGTCCCCAGTGCTGCCCTTAACACCTGAGAAGATCCAAAAGCCTTTGGAGCAGAGCCACCACTGGATGCCTGCAGCATCTTAAGACAGTATTTTATTTCGAGATAAAAGGAGTGGAAATTAAGAGAAAAAGAGCTTTTTGGCTGGGCACATTTCTTTAGATCTACAAACACTCCCTGGTGCATCTTCACAGCAAATATATATAAGCACAGTAAAATAAATCAGAGTTGAATACTGTATTAGCACTTCCATGGCTTTCCCTGAAAAATACCAAGGACCTGTTGTGACTGGAAGAATTTAAGGTTTTGAGGGCTTATTACTTTAAAAAAAACCCACTATTTTATCTTTGTTTTTTATCAGGGATAAAATCTAAGACTCAGACACTTGTGTTGAACCACACTGCGAGCAGAAAAAATTGTTCTGCTTTTCAAATCTGCCTTAAAAATATTTAAATAAAACCCCATCACCACATGGCATGACAGAAGTTTGTCAGGAGCAGTGGTGACACCTCTAAGACACCACAGGCAGTGAGGCATTGCACAAACAGGATCTCAGAGGGATTCTTTGCTTTGCTGTCCTGAGCCTGGACTAATCACCATCAGATTTGAGTAATTTTGGTTAAATATTGTTAGATAAATAACTGTGCCTTCATTATCCCACATTCCCACAACAGGTGATGAGGAAAACAGCCTGAAGTCTGCTGGGTTCATCCCAAAAATCCCCAGGTCAAAGGCAGGTGGGAATAAGGATTCTGGAGCAGCAAAAACAGCAGGGCAGGTGAAGAACCATCCCTCACACTCCTGGGTAGGGAACTGGGAAAGAGAGGGGACAGCACAGAGACTCGTTAGGGGCAAGGTGTCACTTATCACACCCATGTGCCATAAAAGCTGAATATTTCATGAAAAAACCCACCTGTGGTAGATTCTATTAATCAATTTGGAGCAGGGGGAAAATGTGCATTTTTTTTTTCCATGCACTTTAAATCCCACAGGGGGGATTTAGGTGCTCCAAAGCACCAAGGTGAAGCGCAGAGAAGGGAGGCTGCTGCCTCCGTGCAGAAGCACCCGTGCTCCCCCCACACCTCCCTCAGCTTCCTAAGCAGCGCTTTGAAAACACCCTGGTCAGGAAATTCGGAGGGAGGCCGTCCCCTCCCCGGCACACAATCGCTATATCCACTTTCCATTAGAGGGTAGGAAGCCTCAGGAGCCCAACATCCCACTCTGACATCAAACTGCTAAAACAGGAGTTATCAGATGGAACGCGTGGGTCAGCATTGTGCCTCGAGACATAAAAAGGACCTTGGTATTAATGTGAGGAAATGTGACTATTGTGTGCAGAGTGATACCCATTCAAGCCCAGACCACTTGTCTCTGGACCTTACTCTCCCTGGAATATCCTTGGCGCCAGCATCCAGCTTTTCTCCTCGTCCCCTTGAAGAAAAAAAAAGTCATCTGGGCAGGGGCTGGGCCGGGATTTGGATGCTGTGTTTTGTGGCAGCGGGCGTGCACGTGTGTGCCTCTGGAGCACAGGAAACTGTTGATTCTCTGTATCTAGGAATGATCAGTTTGAGCAGGGTGGAACGGCCTTTAATTTCTCCTGAAGCGTAATTGGTGTTCCGCTGCTTCCCCCCCACACCCCGGCAGAGCCACATCCTGCTTTCCAATTGGCTTCTCTCTGCTGGAAGGAGTTTGGCTTGTTCTCCCCAAAACTGCTGGAGGCACCTCAAAAATCTCCAGTCTGAGCATCAGCTGCAAGTGGGATAAGTTCAGCAGCTACAGCTCCACAAATCCTTGAGAAATTGTGCCTAAATTTAAGGAAATGCTGTGCAAAACCTCTTGCAATGTGGGTAAGGAGAAGGTGAATTGTTTCAGAGCCTCAAACTACAAAAACAACATCCAAAGAACTGTTTTAAAAGCCCAAAGTGCAAGAACAAGATCCAAAGGATTGCTTTAAAACCTAAAACTGAACAAAACCCAAAAGTGAAAAAAAAACCCAAGATCCAAATGATGAAAATGTGTGCCTGGCTGATTTAAGGGAGCTGCCAAGGAGATAAGAATGCTGTGACTGATGGCAAGGATGTACCCCCACATATTCCCAAGACTCACTTGCATGATCTGTCCATTAAATTTAAGGCCCAGCCTAAACCAAACTGCTGTATTTATTTGCAGGGATTTAATTCCAGGTGTGCTGCAGATAAAGCTTTCCTGGACAAAAGCCTGGAGTGCCAGGACAACGGGGAAATGGTTTCCCACTGATAGAGAGGACATTTAGATCAGACTTGAAACAGAAATTATTTTACAATGAGGGTGGTGAGGTCCAGTTGCCCAGAGAAGCTGTGGCTGCCCCTGGATCCCTGGAAGTGTTCAAGGCCAGGTTGGATGGGGTTTGGAGCAAACTGGTGTAGTGGAAAACATTCCTGCTTACTGCAGGGGGGTTGGACTAGATGACCTTTAAAGGTCACTTCCCACCCAAACAATTCTGTGATTCTACTTGCAAACATTTATTGTGACTTCAGAAAAAGCCTCAGCCTAAAAACCACCCTGATCTTCCCCCAAAAATGCAGATCCCAGGTCCAAAAGCCTCCAGCTTCAGATAAACACCCACCTTCCAGCTAGAGCTATGAACATTTGCTGAAAACAAATGTTACCACCAAAATCTGAGTTACAAGGATGAAAAGCAGAAGAGAATTAAAAAAACCTTCCATCAGTTAACACAAGGAAGTATTAAAACACCCAGAAGAAATGACCTAAGTGTCACAACTGAGCAGCATTTTAGTGCTCAGGCATCTGCACTGCTTTGGGCTCAGCACTCCCTGCAAAGCCAGCCAGTATTAATTAAAAATAACACAGGCCAGACCTTGAACCCCAGATTTCTTCAAGCCATCCTGTTTTACACAAACCTGTGCACAAAGCCCAATATTTTATGTCAATGGTCATTTGTTGGAGTTTTATGGGTCGTGCTGTGTTCTGTTGGCTCAAAGCTTAATCCCACACAGTGATCTTTTAAAAACAGAATTGCAGTGGAGAGCATCCAATTATGCTCATGGAGAGCTGCACACACATCACACAGAGAGGAACAGCTCAACAGGATGATGCAGAGCAGTCACTGCATCTGTAATTCCACCTTCACTGCCTGCCAGCACCTGCATCCCAGGGTTCCAACTCATCCCTTCCCTAAATGTGAATTTTGGATCTTTTAGCCCTATATTAAGTTGGGCAGCAACCTCACGGCAGCTGACCCCAAAAAAATCTCCAGCAGGAGAGAGTTTGGGCACCACATTCAGCCAAGAGAGCACATTTTGACTCAAACATTTCACCCAGCTTGGAGAACACAGGAAAATTAGATGAGGATGGACAGATTCCATTCCCATGCTTGGTTTTCCTCTGTGTTTTCAGAGCAGCAGAGGATTTTGTAGGATCCTGGTGCACCAGCTTCCCATGGATAGGAAACGAGGTGTTGGGGTTTCTGGCATTGCCTGGAGAAACCCTAATTTTATTCCCCCCTCTTTTCCAGCTTGGACAAACCATGCAAAGGTTCAGCTCCAGCTTTGTTCTAGGAAATCAAAACCTGAGTATAAAAACAAACCTTCCAAAGAGTGGCAGTGATGGAAGGGAATTTCTGTGCAGGGAACAATTCACTCCCAGACACACCTTGTCTTTGGCATAATTAAACCTCAGTTTGGGAATTGGGAATTTTTTTCAGAAGTTCAGGGTATTTTTCTTGGAGAATTTTAAGGGGCTCATCTCAGCCACCCTCAGCCACCCCTCCAGGAGGATCAGCTGTGCCCTGGGCAGCCACAGACTGATTTGATGTGTATAAAAGCCAGCCTGGAAGAAACTCCAGTAAAACCATCTCTGTAAAGGAACTGATAGCCCAGATGACTCCTACACCTGGACTCTGATGAATGCTTTGCATAACAGTGAAAAAGTTGGATTTTGGCTACCTGGATCACTTTGATGTTGTAATAAGGGAAAAAAAAATCTCTTTTTTCACATAGGCCCTTATTGAAAGTTTGGGCTTTTGCTATGCCTGAAGCTCATTTTAAAAATCTCCAGCCTTCTATTTGAAACAAGACCCCAGCTCACCAGAAATCCATTTTTCTTAAAAATTCTGATCATCTCAGCTGAAAAAAAAAAAAAAGGATACAACTAATAGCACCAGCACAAACAGCAGTGCTTCAGGGAAATAAGGAAGCCTTTTTTGTCCTGTTTTGAATGGAAGAGAAAAACAAAAAAAAGCCCAGGAGGACACACAAGGAAAGTGAACTTCTTCAGATGCAGAAGAATCCACAGCACTTGCATTCCTCATCCCCAAACAATGCACCCCACGGCATTAAGTCCTGACTGTCATAGCAGAGCACAGCTCCCTTAAATCTTTCAATTAAGATGGCATTTGTAAAATTGCAGGCTTGGAAATTGCTGGATATTATTCCTAAATTCAAGTCATTGCTCAGAGTCAAAAAGCAGACTCCAGGATAGTCAGACAGGGGTCCAGGCTGTGCCTAGTGTGCATCACCATTCCCAGTAACTGCTCAATGCAGATCAATCGGGATTTTTACGTAACTCAAAAATAACTTTTAACAAATTTAAAGGACTCTCTGACATTGTGACACCAAGAATAATAGAGAGCCTGTGCATTAAACTTCCAAAATAGCCCACATAGGCAGGCTCCAACTGCTGGGACGAATCCAGGCTGCTCTGTGTCCCAGGGCTGTGTTTTCCCAGGCACATCCCACAAAATCCAATTTTCACAAATTAGGTGGGAAAGGACCTTAAAGATAATCCATCCCCACCCCCCATCTGTGGGCAGGGACACCTTCCACCAGACCAGGTTGCTCCAAGCCCCATCCAGCCTGGCCTTGAACACTTCCAGGGAATAAAGCAGGTTAAGTTTTGTCTAACTTCAGAACTACTTATCTTACTAAAATTAAAAACATTTCCTAGAAAAATAAAATGGTCGCTACAGCTAAGCAAGATTGTCACAGCCACCAACCACAAAAAAACTCCTCTTTAGTTACATGACTTGATTTCTGTCTTCTCCTAAAACCCCTGTTTTTCAGACCTGGCTTGGCACTACGTGGCATCTCAGTTTAAATCTGTATTCATCTCCTCTTCCAGTTTTACTTTTCAAAGGATTCACTAAGCATCAGCACTGGATTTTATGGGAAATTAAGCCAATAGGAGAAAAAAGTTAAAAATTGCATATGAAATGAAACAAACTGACAGAAGTTTTTGGTGAAGGGCTTGGCTATTTTCCTCCCTCATCATTTATCAGTACTGTGGATATTAAAACACTGTGCCTGAAGCAAAGGTTCAAGGATGGGTTGGACAGGGCCTGGAGCAACCTGGCCTAGCAGAAGCTCTCCCTACTCTTAAAGAAATCCCATTTAAGATCCCTTCCAACCCAACCCGCTGTGACCCCGTGAAATCCCACCACCAGGACCAACCCCCCTTTGCCACCCCTGTTTTTTTGGGGCCACTCACCGGTGGCGCTGGGAGCGCCCTCGAGGTTGACGTTGACGAAGAAGCGGATGCTGTCCGCGGACACGATGGTGGAGTTGACGCCGTCAAAGAGCTCCTCGCTCGCCGCCTCCTCCTTCGCATCGTCCGTGTCGCACTTGAGGTACCCTGACAACGAGATGGGGGTGCCATAAGAGGGCAGGCTCTCAGCGCCTGTTGTTGTTGTTGTTGTTGTTGTTCGCAGTGAGGAGGTGTCTGTGGTGTCTGTGTCCGAGTCCAGGGCTGACGAGCTCTCGGCCATGGCCGGGGCCTTGTGAGGCGCCGCTCTGAGGCCCTGCGAGGCCCGCGGCGTTCAAGGAACGGCGCCCAGCATGTTTTGGGGTGGCCTCAGCGGCTTTTCCCTCATGCCAACGGTGTGGGCAGCAGGGCTCAGCCACAACACCTTGCTCTCCTTCAGGTAAAAGCTGCCACAGAATGAAAATGCTGCATAAAAACGTCACCAAAAGTAAGAACTGCGCCCCAGCCCGCCCCGAACTCAACACCTCGACCGAGTCAAGGCCGCGCCGCTGCTTTGCGATGTGGCGATTTGAAACTACTGGTGGAAAAATTTTAAAAACTAAATAAAAGTTTCCACGGAGACACCTGATATGGACAGAGAGACCCAGAGTTCCCCACGGGGCAGAGGAGCAGGTCACTGAGGGTGGCAGCACTGAGAATGCGAGACAAGTTTCTTAATTACACCAGACAACTCCTTAGCCTTTTGCAAGGCTTTAATTAGAGTTTAACCCAGCCTCATCCAACAGCAAAGTGGTCTCTGCAACATCTCATTAGGGAGCAGCTGGAGGACTCTTGTAGCACACTCATGTATTATGTTTAATTAGGAGAATTAGGGACATTATAGAATGTCGATTTTTACATTACCAGGATTATTCAGCAGCTTCTCCTCATCTTCTAACAAGTCTTTTATGCCTAATTTGAAGCAGGAGGGAGATATTTCATTAGCTGGCTCTGGGCACTACAGTGAAATGAAAGGGGGGGGTTTCAAGGCAGAGGCTTGAATGGAAACTAAAATATTGATGGCTTTTTTTAAAGCCTCGTATAAGCAAATGTGGAGGCAGCAGCTGAAAGCAGCACATGCTGCCTCTGAGGGATCGAGCCAACAGTTCTCCACCATAAAACACAAACCCAGAGGAGTGAGGCCACAAACAGGAACTCAGTGACACAGGACAGGGGCTGCAGCATTTCCTCCCATGAGCTGATGGAGTTCAGCATCCCCCCAGAGGGCTCAGAGGGTGCAAAGGGGCTGCAGGAGCTTCAAGCCTCCTTGAAGCTTATCAAAGGTGCAGAAAACCTGATAAAGCCCCTCAGATTAACCCCCCTCCTGATCTCTGCCTCCTTCACCTTAGAGCCTGAAAAGAATTAATGTGACTAAGCCCTGTCAGAAGTGTTCTGAAGGCTTCAAAAAGCATCCAGGGTGCTGCTGTCCCCATCCAGCAAAGCACACTGAGAATATCATCCTCTGCTGCTGGCAGAGCTTGGGGTGTTTGCAGCCCTGCACGATGGAAACTTGTCCAGACAGAAAAAAGTGAAGTGAGGAAAGTCCAGGAAACACCTGAACGCTGAGGGCAGCACCAGCTATGGAATCTCTGCTGGCAGATGTGGCAGGGATGGACAACAGCCAGACAAGGTGCCTGCTGCCCTCAGAAGTACTACAAAGTCCCACACAAGCATCTCAATCCCCAAAGTCCCAAAGTTGGGGTTTGGTTCCTCCAAAATGCATGATGGACACCGTAATCTCTCCTCAAAGCTGAGCACCCACAGTGTTGACATTCCCCTCAGTGCCAGGAGAGTTTGAGCAGCCCTGCAAAGGAAAAAAATCAGCCTGGAGAAGGCTTTTTCCACCTCAACCACATCCAGAAGAGAAAAAATCAGCCTGGGGAAGGCTTTTTCCACCTCAACCACATCCAGAATTGCCGCCTCAGGGAAGTTCTGAGCTTCATCTCCAACCTTCCCACTCACTGGGTCACATAAGGATGATCTGAGCACCCAGCTCTGAGAACATGGCTGAGATTTTCCTCCCTGTCCTAAAGGAATGACATGGGTAAATAGGGAAAAGCCAAGCAGGGAAAATGATTTATTCCCCTCCCCAGGCACTGAAAGCGGTTTGCTAAGAGGGTGGCAGTGGTGGAAACCAGAGAGGGCTGGAGACAGGACAGAAGCAGCCCAGGAGCTGGAAGAAGGGCAAGGGTGGAGTAGGATCAGAGGGTTGGGCAGAGGTCAGCGAGGACTCTGGCAAGGGAAGCATCCTCTGTTCCTCCCTCTTTAGGGGAGGAAAGAGCAGAACAAAAGGCAGCCGAGCCTCATGTCCCTTGGGCAAGGCAGGGACAAAACACTCGGCCTGCAAATAATCCCCAACCTGGGCTGGACAGGAACTGCACTCCCAGACAGGTGTCTGCTCTGTCACTGAAGCACCTCCAGGCTCAGAGCACTCCTGTTTGGAATCTTTCAGCCTGTTTCAACTGCCAGGAGCTTGAAACCATGAGCAACTCACGCCTGTCAAATGCAGGGTGACCTCGAGGTGACACAGGCTCTGTGGTGGCAGATGCACCTTCCCTCTGAGCTGCAGCCCTGCCTCCAGCTCTGGCAGCTGCTTCCCCCTCATTCCCTGATGCTCACTGAGTGCCACCCCCGCTGCTTGAAGGGCAGCAGATGCCACAAGCGACAGCAGAAGCTGTTCAGCTCCTCTGGAAGTCTGATGGGTGTTTTGCAGAAGTTCAGAGCAGGATCTGATGTGGCTGTTGCAGGATTTGTGCAGTTACCAACCAAGTTTCCATATGGAAGTCCCAATAACACTTCATAGGCTTTGTCAGGAACAGCTGCTTCAGAGACAGAGGGCAGAGTTAAACTTAAACACCTTTTCATTGGCATCAGATTTCCTGGGGGAGAGTTCAAGATCTCCAAATTGGTGTTGCCCCCATCTTTATCACTGCAAGCTGGCACCTTCAGATGAAGACAGCGTTTGCTGAAGTGCAGTGAGCTATGTGACAGGGCTAGTCAGAGCTCTGAGCACAGAAAGTGCCACTCCAGCCCAAAAAATGGTCTAAAAGACAAGAGAGAGAGAGAAAGGGAGAGAAGAGAGAGAGAAGAGAGAAGAGAAGAGAAGAGAAGAGAAGAGAAGAGAAGAGAAGAGAAGAGAAGAGAAGAGAAGAGAAGA
>JAWWEY010000208.1:69905729-69942307 GCA_035582745.1 Loriotus luctuosus
GAAGAGAAGAGAAGAGAAGAGAAGAGAAGAGAAGAGAAGAGAAGAGAAGAGAAGAGAAGAGAAGAGAGAAGAGAAGAAGGAAGAGAAGAGAAGAGAGGGGACAGAGTGAAAAGAGAGAGGAAAGAGAGAGGCAAGAGAAAAGAGAGAGAGAAAAGAGAGAGAAAAAAGAGAGAAAAGAGAGAGAAAAGAGAGAGAAAAGAGACAGAAAAGAAAGAGAGAGAAAAGGGAGATGAAAGAGAGAGGAAAGGGAGAAGAAAGAGAGAGGAAAGAGAAAGAGAGAAGAGAGAGGAGAGAGAGGAGAGAGAGGAGAGAGAAATTTGGCTGAGGAGCTGGAATACAGTTAAAGCTGGCTCAGACCAGTGCAGCCCTCCTGCACCATGAAGAACACACTGTGGTCAGGATAATCCCCCTCAGTCCACCCTGCAGGACTCATCTCATGGCAAAGAAATGGAAAAACATGGGAAGTGCACAAGACCAAGGAGAACAAAACCCCCTCCTCACCCTCTGCAGCCAGAAGCAGCAGATGCTTTCACCTTAAATCCTCCTTTGCCTTAAGGGCTTCCCTCAGCCCATACTATGCAACAGGGAAATAAACCAGAATAACTAGAAAATAAACTCAATTTTATGCAGGTGCTGGGAAGAAAAAACAAGAATAATTAGGATTTCTCTGGTGATTCCCCTGCAAAGCATCAGCCCTTCCTCTGTAGTTTATCCCAGACCTGCCATGCTCCAATATCCACCCAAGATCAGGCTGGATGGGCCTTGGAGCAACCTGCTCTGATGGAAGCTGTTCCTGCTCATGGCAAGAGGGTGATGGATGGTCTTTAAAGTCCCTTCCAACCCAAACCATTCCAGGATTCCATGATTCCATCCCCAGCCTCCTCTCTTTCCTCCCATTCTCAGCTTCACCTCCCATCTCCTGCTGCTCTCAGCCCTCTCACAGCTCTGACAAGGTGCCTGCCCTGCAGCTATTTTGCTTTGGAGCTGAGTTTTAGTGCCCAGGGCTCTGTAGGGAGCAGCAATGACTGCAGCTGCTGCCATCAGTGGTGGCACTGAGTGTCCCACTGCTGCTCTGGTGGCACCTGGCAGCTGCACCTGGGGCAATAAAATCAGCTGAGCCAGAAGCTCAGCCTCAGCCACGTCAGATAAATTCCCTGCAAAAGCTGAAATGGGAGCAGCACTCCCAGCCCAAGGGCTGCAGGCTTCCCCAGGAAAGCCAAAAACCTTAATCAAGCTCCATTTCCTGGGAGAAAAGCAGCTTTATTACTAAAAACATCCTCTCACACCCCAGGTGATGGGAATTATTCCAGCCACAACTCTTGCACAACTTCTCAGGTGAGACAAAGCCACTTGTGGAGCTTTAACCAACATCTGCAGGCACAAGCCACTAACTCAGAGCAGTTTTTTGGAAGCAACTGATTTTTACCCTCAAATTTCCAAGGCAATCTCTTCTCCAAGCCTGGAAAACTGTTCTTATCTACAGCAGTGCCTATTTCCTCTGTCAAATCCAAGCCCAGGCTTCCAAAATCATGGAATTGCATCTCCTCCTCTTCACCCCTCCAAAAAACTCTCCTCAGAAAGGCAGGAACCTCAAACTATATTAAAAGAGGCTTTTTGAGCTATGATTGGCAATCCAAAGCTATCAGCTTGTCACCTTAAAAGCCATTTCAGATTCCTCAAGTGAGTTTTTAGGCACAGAAGGCAGCAAATTGTTTCAGAAGAGCCCGAGAACCATTTTTGCATCCATTTTCTCAGAGGAATTACAGGTCAAGTACAGAAGGTCAAAGGAATCAATGATAATAATGTATATTCAATAGCTTTTAAAGGTAAAGGAGCATCAGCTGGGACATGGGCATTACCCTAAAATCCAGCCTGGTTCTTTTGAGCACCCCAGTGCCTGGCTGTAACAGAGTATTAAGGAACTCAAGAGAGATTTAAGCCTAAAAATTCACTTGATAATGCTGGCATTAAGTTAAAAAAAAAAAGTCATCTTCACCTAATTTTTCTCCTTGTGGATTTTTAACTTGCTCTAGCCAAGAACAGACACTGATTTTCAAGAAAGGCATGAAGTTTTAATTAACCTGAGCTCTCAGAGGGTTTGCTTTGCTCCCTGCAGGCTCCAGTTCACTGCACCACTTGGAAAACACCCAAATCCCCAACTCTGGGTGCAAAAGGAAACTCAATTATTAATGGAGCATCCATCTCCAAACTGACCTTTCCACTCTGCACAGAAAACACAGATTCCTGGTGCCTCCATAGGTTAGGTAACCTTCCAGTCAGGTAACTCAGGCAGGGAGAGAGCAACTAGAAGGATTCAGGAGAGACCTGGAAGAACTTTGTGCAAGTGCTATCAGTTCTCCAATCTCCAGAGCACTCCAGAAAAAAAAAGGGTTTAAACAGCACCCTACTCCCACATGAACCAAAGCAAGTTTGTGGGCACACCTCACAGGCTGATTCCAGCAAAATTACCCACTTACCAAAAAAATTCACCTTTTTTCCAGATAAAATGGGAGTAATTACATTGCTATAACCACATTTTTTAGGTAAATACACACCTAAATTCTACACATCCCTGCTGAGGTTAAACTGCAAAGTTTGGGCTTTGTTTTGCATGACAAAAGTCATAAAAAACCTCCTCCTTCCTAACAAATTATTGCATTTCACAGACAAGAACAACTGCAAAGCTGCAGCCAGCCAGCAGCATCCAAAGCTGTCTCCCACCCTGCTAAAACTGTGAGCCACAATGATTAAATAAATCTGGATGCTTGCTAGGATTTGAAACTTTTTCTCTGGTTCACAGCTGAGAGAGTCCCTGGCAAGGCTCACAGGAGATTTATTTACCAGGGACACTGTGCCAGCCCAGGAGCCAGCTGGGGGGCTGGGGGTGTCCCCAGACCTCATATTTGGACTGTTGAGGGTTTGCTGCAGAAAATTCATCAGCCAGGAGGATCCAGAGCTTATCCTGGATACCTTGGTTAGAAAAACTCTTTTATTAAGATTCACAGAAAAGCTGTAGGTTGCCTCATCTCTGGAAGTGTCTGGACAGAGCTTGGAGCACCCTGGTCAAGTGGAAGGTGTCCCTGCCCATGGCAGGGGTGGAAGAGATGATCTTTAGGGTCTCAACTCAAATAAATCATTCCAGGTTTAAGCCAAATAATTTGGGTTGGCACAGGCAGATCTTCAGATCATGTAAATGGGATTTAGAGAAGTGTTTCCCAATGCCAGACCTTCCACAGGTACCTTAAGAGCCAGGAAAGTGTGGGGTTAAGCTTTTTGGTTCTCCAGTACTCCCTATAAAATACAGATTTTCTGGAGCAACGACCACCTGCTAGGATGATGTCAATCCATTACCTAAACTCAAGAGCACACATTAAATCACAACCTCCTCTTGGAATAGCAAAAAAAAAAAAAAAAAATCCAAAGCAGAGGTAGAAAGTGCAGAGCAGGTGAGTCACCAAGAGCAGAGCTCTCCCACATCCCTGCACCACTGACCATAACCTCAGCTGCATCTTCCCAACCCTACCCCAGCCTTTTGTCATGAAGAGCCAGATGAAAACACCAAGCTTCCCCTGCCACTTCAGTGATAATTCATAACAGAACTCCAAGAGCTGATCTGTTGCTGCTGCAAAAGAAAAAAACCTCCAAAACAAAACAAAAAAACCCCAAAACAAACAACACCCAGGCACTTTTGAATTAATTCCAGTATTGTATTTTGCAGCCAGATTTCTAGGAAATGTTGTGAATAATCCAAGTAATTCAGTGGAGTGTTGTGGGGGTTTTTTGTTTTGTTTTTACAGAACACAGGAGCATGTGGAGTTTCAGTGCTGCAGCAGAACCCTCAGAAATCAGGGGTGTTCCTGCTCCTTTAGTATTTTATTAAAGTCCTCCTGATAATTCCAGAAATAAAAATGTGCAAGAGACCTGTGAGGCATCTCCTGGTGCTCTCCCACAGGTAGCAGCAGTTCATCTCCTGCTGGCAAAGTGGGCATCTCATGGGAAAAAACCCATTGTGAAATGTTTCACAAAAACATTTCAATTAATCTCCTACTTAAGCAAACAATTCCAAGATAGATAAAGTCAAATATATTTAAAAAAATAAAAAACAGAAGAAAAAAGAAAGAAAACTCCCCCCAGAACACATACCAAGCTGAACTGCAAACTGAAAAACAAAAACAAGCAGATAAAATATATCCAAACATCCCAAGCCAGACTGGGGCCTTGGGGTCCTTCAACACAACTGTGATTTATTGTGCCAACAAAACCAATTAATAAGTCAGAGAAGACCAAGCAGTGAGGGATTTGCTCTGGAAGACCAGAAAAAAAAATAAATTTATGCTGCAGGATCTCTTGAGCCAGCTTTAAAACAATGCAACAATTCAGATATCCTCATCACTGCACTGGGATTCCTTCCCTCAGATTTTACAAGAGGAACCAGAAAACTTCTGGGTTTGTGTCTTATCAGGGAAAGTTCTTGGCTCAGTTAAGAACCTCATCACAATTTGGGCAGAATTTAATCACTTGCAGGTAATTCCAGTGCTTTTAGAGCTCCACCTCCACGAGGAGGGTGCAGGATGCTCACAACAGACAATGAGGGGCTTGATGAGTTAATTCTGAGCCCTGATTGCTGAGCTGCATTTTATCAGGACTCCAATTATCCCCAGGTTTGGATTGGGGCTCCACAATCATCTCATTACTCACTTACATTCACCAGAAAGAAAACTCATTTGTCAAAACAACCTTACAGAAAATTTAAGTGACTTTAACATGCAAGGAGGGGGACACCAATTACCACCAGGCCCTGTTAGGTTTGTTTGTGCAAGAGGTTTCTTCCAGAGACTCAAAAAAATGAGTAAAAATATGGATTTTCATCAGCAAGATGGCACAGGAGAACTCTTAAAACTGACAGCACACATGGGTTGAAAACAGACTATGGCCATCAGATGTTATCAAATCTGCTGCCACCATCCTCAATCAGAAATTGTCCAACTGGGCAGGCACAAATTTATTTCCTTTTTTTCCCTCTTAATATTGCCTGTACAGAACAAACTCCTCACCAGATTTTTTCCCAGCTACACTGTAAGTATTTACCTCATGCAAGGCACTAAAAGCCACAAAAGTGGCTTTCAAGTTCTTCCAGAAATAAGGGAGAACTTGAACTCAAAGCTGATTTCCATGATGAACTTTCCAGATTTTTAGCTAGTTAGGTTGGGAGATGGTTGGGACCATAACAACCTCTGAATTTCCCAAATAGTCACACATTAATTCACTAGAAAATCCTTCCAGGGCTTTCCCCAGCTCCTCAGTAATTACCAGAGCTACAAATTACTAAACACTTGAAGTTTTTATGGATGTAAACATCCAGGAGGTTCTTCCAAAGCTCTGCTTTGGTGCTGCAGCCAAAATCATGCTTACTACAGTCCTTTCAACTGAAAATGAGTTTTCAACTTTTAAATTTTAACATTGCTGAAAACACAAGAAGGGTAAAGAAAATTTAGCTGGCAAAAGACAGACCCAGGCTCCAAAGAGAGCCTCAGATATGCTCAGAAACAAAAACATCCTAATTACTAAGAATACAGAAAACCATATGTATATGCAAGATCCCAGGAGGAGATAAGGAAAAAAGCTTCACTCTGCACAGAGCAAGAATATCAAAAGATGTTGCCCTGCTGAGAAAAGGGAGGAAAATGTCCAAAAAATCAGAATTAAAGAGGTTTCTTTTTTTTTCTTTGCCCTCTTTAGGGGGACTGGGGATTTTTATTGCTTCAGAGGTGGGGAAAGAACATCTCTTGCCTGGCAGAACCCCACGAGCGGTGCCACGAAGCAGCTCGGTGATTTCATAGCTCCATTTCAAAACAAGCTGTTTTGAAACCCTGTGAAAAGGTAACATCTTTATCTGTGGCTTCCTCCAGCCCTGATGACGTTTTGGGGTGAAGGCTTTGAGAATCTGAGGGCACAGAACTCCTGCAGAGAGATCACCAGAGCAGCACAGCGGGGTGGGAGCGCTCACACCAGCACGCTCTGGGATGTGCTGTCCATACACCCCAAGGCCTCGGTTCAATCAAGCAGCAGAAGGTGACTCATCACTCCACAGCAGCTGAACTCTTCCAAAAGGTCACTTTGTAATGAGGAGTAAGAGTGACAGCAGCTCTGAGAGTGAAGTAACCAAGAAATCCAGTGTGTTTCCAATCACAACACAATGAGGGACGAGGACGAACTCGTGAGCAACGTCTCCTCCTTCCCCAAACCACACAAGCACAACAGGAAAGCACCACAGAGCTTCTCAAAGCCCTCAGAGGCAGCTCCAAGGTGCTGTCTCCTTAAGACAAAGGAGGAAGATGGGTAATAACTCAAATACAGGGCAGAAATGCCCATTGCCATGGCACCAAGTTGACAAAAGAAGAAGCCTCCCTCAGAAGATTCCACAACAAGAAAAAACATTCAGAGATCTGCTTTTGGGGTTTTTTTGTTGTTGTTTGTGGGTATAGTTTGAGGAAGGCAAGACTGAGTCCTGGAAGGGGAGATGTAGAGGCACCTAAGATGTCAGGACAGACAGCTGGGCTGTGGCAGAAGGGGTTTGTCCGGCCTCCAAAACCAGCAGTGTTTCCCTCCAAGCCCTCACACTGCTCTCAGGCAGATGCTGGGGGCTCAGTCACCTCCCCAGCTCCCAACCTGGGTCACCTTCTCACATTCCCAGGCCTCAGGAAAGCACCAACCTCATCCCAAGAGCCCACAAGCCAGGTGGGAAGGAGGGAAGGAGCAGGGTTACCCCAACCTCACACCCCACATGCCCTCAAGAAAGCCTCCCTGAGGTCAGGCATTATTTTCTGCCCTTCTACAACTCATCCCAGCCTCCAGAGAACACCTCTGGCTAGAGATGAGAGGACTGGCTTCCAGTTTTGTCCTTTGACTCCCCAAAATTTGTTCTTTGTACGAGAAAGGGAGAGCCAGTGCCAAAGGAAGTGCTGTCACCAGTGGTGCTGGATCAGCTGACATCTGGCAGACATTCAACTTCCCCTTCCAGATGTCAACCTAAGGCTTGGCCCCCCCTTGAACAAGAAAGATGAGCCTTGTGACAGCTACAAGCATCTAAAGGCCTAAATAACCAGAGAATTTTAGTCTTTTTTCTCACCATTTGGAAGTCCTGAATATTTCCAGCACTTCCAAGGGCAGAAAGCCCCAAGCCCTCAGGGACTACTTTCTGAAGAGGCTGGAATTCTCCAGAAGATCTCTCCTTAATACCCTAAATACATGCTATTTTGGGGACAAACACAGGACAGAGGGTTGGAACAAGATTATCTTTAAGGTCTTTTCCAACCGAAATTATTCCATGATTCTATTTCTCCAAAATCAGCAGAGAAGATGGAACTTCAATACCTCCAAGATCTCAGTCATCTTAGAGGCAGATGATCCAAGTTGAGGCAGATGATCCAAGTTTTCAAATGCCACCATTTCATCTTGCTTCAAAGAAAAGAAAAAACAAATCTTTGCAGTAAAAGAGGTGTCTGCCAGAGCCATCCAAGCTTTGCTTGATGCTCTCTGGCAGGATGTCTCCAAAGGGATCCAACACCCACACATGATCCCCGCTCCAGAAAAAGACAAGCAGATACACCTGCCAGGCTGTATGACAGGAAAACATCACAAAAGAACTTGAAAAACAAGGAGCCACCCAGAACAGTCACTGATGACAATGTGGAGTTGATTATTTACTGCCTATCTCAAACATCTACAGGATTTAAAAACACGGAGCCTGCTCCCAGTACTGGATTACACAACCACCACACCAGACTGTTTTCACATCACACTTCAGCTAAATGGATTCTCTATCACCCGTGTCAGGTTTGCAGCTACCCCTGCAGTGCTGCTCTCCCTCCAATGAGGTGTGTGTGCAAAAAAGTCAAATAATACTTGCCACTCTCTTCAAAGAAGTATCCATTCCTTGACATCGCTGCTGGTGGAGACTCTGGAGAAGACAGAAAAAAAATGAAACATGAGAACCACCAAGATGCTGAATGTCTTCACTTTACAGCACAAAGCCAATGCCAAAATACTGCAGGCATCAGATTTTTCTGAGTGTGGTAAATGTAACGTTTTGCTTATTGATATTATAGTATTGACCAGAAATTTCATTTACAGCCACAGATGGTACTTGGGAAAAAAAGTCTGAGACATCCTGGGCTGGGAAAAAAGTCTGAGACATCCTGGGCTGGGACCACAAAAGAGCAAGGCTAAAGATAAGGATGACTCTGATCATCTCAGGGATTTACCAAAGCTGAACAAATATGTCGGCAAAAATACAAACTAAACATCTGAAAGGTTTTTATAAAAATACAAACAACAACTAAGCCCAGGTTGTACCTTGTGCTCAGATAAAATAACCAGTTTAATTTAGAAAAAACAACTCAATTTTGATGAAAATGAGAATTCACTTCCCATCCTGCTGCTCCTAATCATTAGGATATCCCCCAAACAGTGCTTGGCACTTGAAGATAAGCCCCAGAACTCTGCAGCCTTCCTTGGCCCACTTCCTGAGCTGAGGTCCTGCAGGCAACACCATCTGCACCAACAGGGTCTGGTGAGGAAGCCACAAATGGGAAATGATGCTGAGCAAGAGTAAATCCACCAACACAGCAGCAGCAGGGACAGATCCCCAGCATTTATTAGAGAACAGGGGTTTTGGTACTGAGTCAGTTCTGCAACTCACTGCTGGCAAAGCAGCTACTGAACATCTCCTGATGTGATAACAAAGCACAGGAGCACCTGCTCTCAGGTGTGACCAAAGCCTGGTGCCCAAACCCAGCCTGGCTGCTCTGAAGGCTGACAAAAAGTGACAGCTCAGCCTGTGTGGGCACAGGCAGCAGCTCCCCTGGACAGGTGCACGGCCCATTTTCCATCAATAACAGAGCTCTTGATTTCAAGCCCTGAGCAAGAATCACCCAAGCAGCCCCTTGGAAACGTGGGACTCGATGCTGCCTCTTCACACACTTCTTCCCAGCCAAAATGCAATCAGAAAGAGGAATAGGTTTGCTGTGTCTCTCCCCAGCTCATTAGGCTAATCAAACATTACCTACGCAAGCCTGGGATGAATTTGGGCCAACAAGGAAAGAGGTTTCGCCTGCCTTATTGTTCTACAGATTAGGCTTCCTGCTTTTCCTTTGAGGTATGACACTGTTTCCCAAAGACCCTTTCTCTGCCCCATCACTTCTGGCTCCCAGGTTGCAAGCTCTTTATTCCCTTGTACAGCGTGCCACGTTTTCAGGGCTCACAATTCCTGCTGGCCCCCTGGGAGCCCTTGTGCACATGACGGATGTAAAGTCACTTGTCACTGACGGCAGCACCTCCCAGCCCTGTCACTCGTCACCACTCAGACCTTCCAGTGCCCACAGGTTCCTGAAGGGATACCCTGATGGCCATGGGAAAAAAAAAAAAATAAAGAGCCAGCACATAAAGCAGAGGGCAATTCCAGTGTCTGGTCCAAGGGAGAAACACAATGTTCCAAAGTTCATCCCAGAACAATGGGCTGGAGGAACAAACGGCACCGAACTGTGGCCAAGGGGCACCCATTACACGAGTCAATTGTTTCCCTCCACCTGGAAGGGAAGGAGAAGATCCATCCAGACTGATTAGCATGTTAATGATCAAAGGAAAGTTTTTAAAGAGGCTCTTATTGTGCAATGATTGCATTTACGTATTTCAGGGAAACAAACAAAATACGCCTCGGCGGCGGCGGATTACCCAAGGAACCCACATTCCCAGCAGGATGGTTTATCCATTTCTCACTCCTCTTATGGCTTCTGAGGGAGCCTGAAGCAACACGTTCATCCTTCACTGGGCAAAATGAGACCCTCTGCTCTTCCTTCAACTGAACACAGCTATTTGTGCGGCTTGATGCTGTCTAATGATCAGGAATTGGTTGGTTTCTTCCTCAGAAACTCCTTCCAGCTGCAGCATCCCCCAGGTTGGCATCACACCTTTATGAGAGGCTGGTTTGGTCCCTGCTTGGACCAGGCATGAAAAGGGCAAGGCTGGGGTGTTACAGCAGGCAGTGCCATTTCATTAGGTGCCACTGGTTCCTCTGAGTCACTAATGAACCACAGTCCCCCCGGCAATATGCTCGGGTAATTATGGTGGAGGTGCTGTTTTTTTCAGATGAGTCATAAAACAGAGGTCTTAACCTTGTAATTAAAGATGCAATGGCACGTTTGGGGAAAGAAAAAAAAAAAAAGAAAGATAAAAAGTCAGGCGTTCACCTACTATGTCCTGGCAAAAACCCAGCCCTGGTAATTTGTCTTCTCCCAACATAATGCTGTCCCACAGCACCAACCCAATTCAGACTTCCAAACAGCCTTGTTGGCGCCTTTGGAAAAGCTCTTCCATCCCCCACGGAAGGGGCACATTAACATCAGGAACCTGTGCCTGGCGTGCCCAGGAGGTAAAAGGTGATGGGTGTTTATACAAGCCCAGACACAGGCAGGGAGCCATGGGAGCAGCTGAAAGGTCAGGGATTAGCACAAGTGGAGGTGGGAAAGGTAAATTGGGGGCTACAGCACCTGCACCTCTGATGTACTACAGAATTCAACATTCACCTGACTTTTTCGTACAAAAATTTGGGTTGGAAGGGATTTCTAAAGGTTTATTCCACCTTCCCTGCCATGGAAAGGGATATCTGTAACTAGATCAGGCTGCTCAGCACACCTGATCTTGAACATTTCCTGGCATGGGGCATCCACCAAATCTCTGGGCACTATGGTCAGTATTTCACCACCATCATTGCAAAGAAATTATTCCTTATGTCTAATCTAAACCTCTTTTCATTTAAAACCCCTTGTCTTATCCCAGGAAGCTTTTCTAAAAAGTCTGTTCCCACCTTTTCTAAAGGCCCTCTTTAAGCACTAACATGTCACAGTAAGCTCATCCTAGAACCTTCTGTCCCAGCTTTGGATAAATTGGGAAGAAATATCTTGAAACATGTCCTCTAACACAGAACACCTCTTTTCCAGTTTGAACAACCCCAAGTTTTGAACTGAGCAGAACAAACCACTCAGAACTCAGGGACAGCCCAATCCATCTCCTTCCTCCTTATGCCCCAGTCCCTTTCTCCCCATATTCCCCCATCAGCATTCCTTATGCTGAGGGATGCTACCTAAGGACCAGGCCAGCTGGCTCCTGCTGAAGTGCAGGCTGAGGAGCAGCCAGAAAGACAAACACATCAGCAGCTCCACCTGCTCCCCTCTCCTGGTGCTTACAAGATTTCACATCCAAGGTCTCGGCTCCTGGGCCAGGTTTCGCTGCGCTGGGTTTGGGCTGTGCAGAGCTGACAGCAAGGCTGAGCCTGCTCTGCTCCAGCAGCCACTGCCTGACACACACACACACCAACCTTGTATTTCCTCTCCCCACCTCACCTCCACTCCTGAAATTAAAAAGAGTTCAAGCAAGGGCCAGTTATGAAACACCGCAGCGATCGATGCAATTGCTGGGCTTAGGGAAGCCTGGGCAGGAGTACAAATCTCCAAATTCATTAGGTATCAACATGACAATGCTCCAGCATTTGCCTGAAGTTGCAGAAGTGTTTCCATGAAGGATAAATTTTCCTCCAGCCTGCAAAGTGCAGGGGTTCCCCCTCTCCACACCCTCAGATCACCAATCCCACGCTCCCCGTTCTTTCACTCAGGTTTTCTTTCAAAGGCTCCAACAAGTAAAGAAAAAAAATCCAAGCAAAGAAATTTCAGCAAGACAAATGCTTCTAGAGACAAAGCTGGAAAGCACTACCCCAAGGAGTAAAGATGGAGCACAAGAACTCATTCCTGTGCCTCTGAGAGGTCTCAGAGAGGTCCTGCCTCTCTTCAGACTCTTTCTCACCCATTCTCTCCAAGGACAACCAGACTCTCCAATTGTTCTCTCTATCCAAAGGCAGAACAAGGTGCCACCTCTCACTGTCTGCCCCAAAGCACATGGTGCAGCTCTCTTTTGACAATTTAAGCCGTGCTCTTCTTTTCTAAACATTAATTTACTCCAGAAAATAACTTCCCACTGCCACCCCAACCTCATTCCCTGCAGGGATGCTTGTTAGAGGAGACTAAATTGGAGAGGCACACGGTGTTTCCACTTCTTTCCCTTCTCAAAATGAAAATTTCTGAGCTTCCCGAGCACTGAATTCAGAGGTGAAGAGCTGAAGTGCTGCAAAAGAGAAAACAAAGCTGCTTTTTTGAGACTCAAGGATGCAGCTGAAAATTTCATGGCTAAGCCATTACCCTTTGAGCTGAGGCAACAGCAGCGACCCCAAGAGCCACCAAGGCAGAGGAATATCAGAGAATCACAGAATGATTTGAGCTGGGAGTTAAAAGACCATCCAAGACTCTGCCATGGGCAGGGACACCTTCCACCAGACCTGTATGTGACATTTATTTTTGAACTGGCAGCAGAGTCAGGGTTGCTGTTGTTGTTTAAGGTGCTGGGATGGAACAGCTGATCTGCCATGGGAAGCACCAGACAAGAAGTGGGTATATTTCCTGATTTCTTACATTCTTACCATTTTTACTTTTAACAACAAACCCCTGCCATGCCATCCTCCATTATTAAATTCCTGTGCACACTGCATTTCCAACTAATAAACCCATTTTGACTCTCTTGTTTTAAAGTTAGCAGTAAGTTCCCTTGAGCCTTGCAATACTGGAGGATTATGAATAAAAACACATTCTCGGGATACTTGGGTAACTCAATTACAATGTTCTGGTGCTGGCATCTTCCAAACAAACAGCCCTCTGCAGCACAAGCCTTATACTGAAGTGAAACACAGCTCTGCAAAAGCTTTCTACAAGTACTGCCACAGCCTTTGGCATTTATGACTTTTTTTTGGCTTAAATCTCTAAAAATTCTAGGGCCTTGATAATTAATTGGAGTTTATTTTGAGATAACACCCGTTTGAAAGAGGTACTGGGGAAGAACTTTTTTTATTTACAGGTCCTTTAATATTGGCAGTTCTTGAGTTGTCTGTAAACGTGGACAACTTGTACATCTGGAAAATTTAGTTAGCCCAGAAGTTCTGATCAGAAAATATCATGTAATTTCATTATCCTTTCCTCAGGGTGTGCTCCAATACCCCAGTTTCACAGAATGGTTTGGGCCAGAAGGGTCCTTAAAGACCATCCAGCTCCCATATTCCAACACCTTCCACCAGATCAGGTTCCTTCAACCCCATCCAACCTGGCCTTGGACACTTCCAGGGATGGGGCAGCCACAGCTTCTTCAAGAACCTCAATTTCCATCATTTTTGCTGGAGCTCTGAGGACATTTCTCAGACTCATCAGCACGTGCAATGTGCTGCCTCAAAGCTGATAAAGCAAAGCACGTCAGACTGCGAGTGAGAAGGCACCACAAAAATCACTTGTTTGTGCTGAAAAAGCCTTCAGACCTTGCCCATTTCCTCCCAGGAAGAATTAGCAATTATTGCATCATGCTGAACTGCCCAGTCAGATCACTGGGCAGAAATGGGATGGGTAACTGGAAAGAAATCCACTTCTCAGAAGACATGCAGGACTTTAGCTTTGCAGCAAGATTTTGGCCACTTCCAGCTGACTCCAGGAGTTCACTGGATGCAAAATGAGGAATTTTACAGTTAAGTTACACCCCTCAAACTGATCCAGGGATAATTCCAGCTTGGACAAATTCATGGTCTCATCCAAGGCTTCAGGCTGGAAGATGATGCAGATTCCCCCATCCAAAGCTCCCCAGTCCTGGTGTTCAATATTAAACTCTTAATAAAATCTTATTATTTGCTCTCTCCACCCCAACATGAATTAACATCCCAGGACAAGGGATTCCTGCACAAGGGATCTGGAAGCTGCATTCAGGTTCCTGCAATTTGGAGCAAGGAGAGAGTCACAATTTATGTGTTTTAAATACCCAATAACCAAATGGTCACATAAATTGTGACTCTGCTCCCCTTCTCCACCCAAAGTCAGCAGAAAGCCAGACTTCAGAGAAAAATCACACACAGAGGAAATAATACCTCAGGGAAAACCTGTAGGAGAGAAGGAATTTTTTAATTATGTGGAGCATTGACTGAAATGGAGTTTAAAAATCTCAGTGTGCAGCAAGAGCTCAACAGGAGGAGGATGAGGAAGCCTCCAACTCCTTTGATATCACAACTACATCACAGCAGAACAGGACAGGAGCTTGTCAGGCAGTAAATCTGATCACAGCCAAGATGATCAGCTCCAAATATGTCAATATTACAGTTTTTCTCCAACAGAGCCTCTCTTGTGCTCTTAAAACAAAAGATTCTGGGAATTTTCAAGAAGAACCAAGCAGCACAGGCTCTTGGTGGAGACATTCCCTGCAAATCATTTAAAACCACCCAAGTCAGCAAGAATTAATGGACAGCAGCGAGCAAAAAGCTATTCTGGCTGGAGTTGCCACTTCTTATTTCTATCTACACCTTCAGCAGCTGATTCCTTCCCACAGCTCCACCTAATTCAGCTGGAAAAGGCTGGTGAGAGCAAAGCTCCTGCTGGCACAGAAATTGGAATATGCCCCTGTGCTGCTGGTCTGGGCAATGACAAGTGACAGATAGGAGGACAAGAGCTGGAGATTTGACTTGTTTTTCTCCATGCCTAGAGAAGTGTGACCAAAAAAATAAAAGGAAAAAAGAATCACAGAAGTCAGGGTTTCCGAACTGATGACTGTAATTCAAGTGTAAGATCAGTGAGGGATGCTTGGAAAGGAAAGTGGAAAGGTAAATGGGGTCTGATGCTGCCTGGGGCAAGCCTAAACACAGATCCTTCCCTAAAAAGCATGGATAAAGGCAAAGGAAATCATCAAAGACAGAGTTCCAGAGGGGCAAAAAGACCTTTTTTAAGTCATCAAATGGGGAATATCCACATTGGGAGTCCCAGGGAGTTTTTTCTTGAAGGGCTGAGTCAAGATCAACTAACGGAGTCTTTTTAGGCACAGCTCTGCAGCCTGGCTGTCCTTTGTCAGTGCAGCCACATGTCCATCCCCAGCAGAGCCTGAGGGGGATAATCCTCCCTCCCCAAGGCACAGCAGAGCCCTGTCCCTGCCCAGCTCAGTGCCAGGGCTGCAGGGAAGGGCTCTGCAAGGACAGAGCCAGCTCCACAGGCACCAGCTGGGATCCTGCTCTCCCCGGTTCCACCCATCACAGACAGCAAAACATCCTCCCAACACAGCTCCCAAAAACACCAGGAGAAGAGCAAAGAGTGGGGAGCAATGCCCCACAGGGAGAGGGCAGCTCCCCTCTGCCTGCATCTGCTGCCCCTCACCTTCCTCAGCTCAACCTCCTCCTCCTCATGAGGCTGGGAGGAAAAACACAGCCCCTGAAGGGAAAAAAGCCCCAGCACACCTGGAGATCTAACACAGGCAGCAGAAGGGTGCCTGGCATCACTGGGTAACAAAACAGGGTTACTCACTGCAGATTTTTACCTGAATGGGCTGATTAAAACATCATCTGCATGCAAAGACCTACAAGAAATCAACTCAGGAGGTCCTGAAAACAGTTTAGGAAACAGCCATGCCCCAGAAAGATTTAAATCCACTCTGAAGCTCTTCACCCCAGTAAACTTTTGGAAGATGAAGTGCTGATCAGAGCAGACACTGAGGAGGAAGGTGCTTTTAAATAGCCCCAATCTGATGGCAAATTATTGCTCCAGCCCAGAGACCCAGACCTGCAGGGACACAGGCTTTGCCCTCCTGATGTAGAAACACATCCTCTAGAAAACCTTACAGGAGAGAATGTTTCTGTTAAATCATTCTTTAGAACTCCCTTTATGTTTAACACAAAGGAACCTGAATGCTCCTCCTGCCACAGGGGGATTGATGTGTTATTTATTCCCCTATCCCCCTACCAGAAGTATCCCCAAAGGATTTCCACCATTTCTTTGCTTCCTAGAAGGGTTCCATTCCCCCCAGATCCTTGTTTTTAGGACTCAGAAGTCTGGATTATCTAAACTAAACATCACACCCCTTGGAAATGTCCCATTTCTGTGATTTTTGGAGAACACAAAGCAGTCCTCTGACATTTCCAGGGCTATCCTGAGTCACTTGGATATAAAGTTTTGCTTCATGGATTTATCTAAACAGTGTCCTCCACCAGAGTGGGATGACATCCCAGTCCTGGTCCAGGCAGAAAACACAACTCTATGGCTTTGAGGGCTCAGCAGGCACTCAAGGCTCAAACCATGGATTATTTGCAAGCAGCTGGATATTCCTCTGAGGATGGAAATGGTGTGGGGAGGTTTTAAGTTATGCCACGGGGCACTGTGGTAAATGAAACCCCAGAACTCATTTTCACAGTGGCTGGCTGGGAAAAAAAATAAAGCATCATATTGAAGGGATAAAGCAGGAAGCATCCTCCTGCCTGCTCCCTGCCAGGCAAACACCCACCCACACACAGGCTCAGGGATCAGACGTGGCTGTTTTCAAATCAAAGCCTTTTCCTCACTGCACTGAACAATTCCCCTCCTCAGCTTCCTCCAGCTCACCCACTGCAATAAAACCAGTTAATAAAGAGTCACTGGGTGTAGCAGTGACAGCTCCCAGAGACCTCCCCACCTTTCAACCCCCAAAAAAATATAAAAGCTGTTTGGATTTAGCAGGAGCACCACGTTCTCCAGGTTGACTCATCACAATTTAGCCCACCCAAACAATTAATATCCGAGGCTGCCTCCCAGAGGTGAGCTGCAAGAGGAAGGCACCCTGCACATCCAGAGTCATGCAGGATTTCCACTCCTCATCCACTGGATTTCTTGGCCAGCATTTCACAGGTGAGCAGGACAATTTCAGCAGCAAGGCACCAACAACATTTGGGATTTGGCTGTTGGACTATTCTAGCTATTCTCCCCCTTTTTAGTTTGTTTTTTGGGTTATTTTTACAGTTTTTGGGAGGTTTTGTTTTTTTGGGGGAGGTTTTGTTTTGCTGGACCCTCTAAAAAGTGATTTAACTCTTGCAAGGATTTCTTGCTTAGGCACTACACGGAGAGGAGAGACAGCAAACACCTCCAGAGATGCCACAAGCTGGCAAAGGCCCAAGATCAGGCCAGTTGAGGCTCTTCAGCAGACTTTTCCCGAAACATTTAAATAATTTAGAAAGCATTAACTCTTACTGACAGCTTCTCAGGCAGCTCTTTCCCTTGCAGGGCCCTATCAGAAGCCTCATCACTCTTAATCCAAAAGAAAAAGAGATTCTGCAACAGCCCCAAACCTTGGTTAGGGTTGAAAATGGATTTTTAAAAGATGCCTGAGATCTTTTTCTCTGCTGAAATGCCTTCATTTCAGGCAGAAATGAAACAACAGGCAGGTTTTCCAGAGGCCACCACCTGCCACTTATCTGCAGTGGCACTGTGTAAACCATGCAAAAATGGTTAAGAGAGTCTGACAACATTTCACTGACTTGGGGCTATTCAGAGGGTGGGAGCTGCTCCCTGTAGGGGTTTAAATGTGTAAATATTGTAAAAATTAAGCAGCAGGGAGGAGCAAACTGGCGGGAATAAGCTTTTCTTGGGGGTTAAATGGAAGAGATGCTGCAGCACCACCAGTGTCACTCTGGAACATCCCTCCCTCCTCCAGGGTACCAGGGTCATGTTTTGGAACAAAGTGAATGTCTAGAAAGTTTTTTTCCCCCCTGCTATCTTATCGCCACCAGGAATGAAAACAGCTGCTGAAAAGGCAGCAGTGGCTGAGCCAAGCTTTTACAGCAAAGTTGTTCCTGCATCCCTTGCCACCACCACCCCCCAAAAAGGCACTGGATGGAACAGATCTATCCCACAGAAAACCAGAAGTCAGGCCAAACCCAAGGGCTGTACTGGAAACAGAAGCAGAGCACTGAACCCAGCCACCTGATCACCAAACACGTTTTCAGTTGTGCTTCTCATCAAGACTCAGAAAGAAAAATTTCCCTCTGCCACAAAAAGCAAGAGCAGCCCAAAAGGATCCCCAAATGGCCACAGAGCTGCACTCTGCAGCCTCAGAAACAGGGTCTGCAATTCCCACCAGCTTCAGCAGGACAACACCAATCACCCCATGCAGTTTAGGAGCCATAAAACAACATCAGTGACAACAACAACAACAACAACACAGGTGGGGGGAGAGGCAGCAGCACCAGATCCCATTTTCCAGTCCATCATCAATCCAAAATTAAAATGCCCCAGTCCAGTGATGAAATAACTGCAGACTGACAAGCTGTGAGATAATGTTATTCATTAGGATGTTGTTTATGGTTCCTCTACGAGGCTTCCACGGCTACAGCACCAGGGATGATGTTTGGGAGCATTTCAGACACACCACATACATGATTTTGTCTCCACTCAGCACTGCACTTCCCCCAAGTGAAACAGCTCTATGTAAAGCTCACTGACAGGCTGGGAGGATGTTTTGCCATTAATTAAGAGAAAAAACAGAACAGAGAAGCTCTTCAGTGCTCATCTCCCCATGCATACCTTGAAACTAAATTCAAACCCCGACAGCCAGCGCTCTGGTTAATTTAAATGGAATTCAAAAGGCATTCTCCATCCTTAAACACAGAGACACCCAGCACAGGCAATAGATATCATCACTAAGCACAGCAAAGCCCATAGAAAATACATCAAGCACTGCCTTACTTTAGAGAATTAAATAATTCAAGAGCTGGCAGAGCTGCTTTTTCAGATTTCCTGACCAAATGCATCACCCAGCAACAGCAGCGCTTCAGTCTGGGAGGGGTTTTAAGACCACAACTTACCTGCACTACTTCTCCAAGAGACAGAGATGCCTCTGCTCCCCTCAGGGCTGCTCCCCCCAGCCAGCAGCACTTGTCCCCAAAGGCCACTCGCTCAGGTGGCCGAGGCAGAGCCGGCTCCTGCTTTTTCACTGGCTCCAACATGAATCCATCCAGAGCATCTTTGTCCCTCACTTCCAATTGGCGAGCGGCGGATGGGTGGAGTGAGAGCGCGACCCATTAGCTCCCAGATGGACACCTCCAGCCCAGCTCTGCCAAACCCACACCTGGGCAGCACCTCTGCACATGCCACCACTGCCCCAAACAAGGATTTGGGCTGTGTCCTCCTGCAGCCACCCGGATCCCACCAGCTCTCTGAGCTGTTTGCCTCCAAGAGCAGAAATAGAGTAGTTAAAGCGACCCAGCGCTCCGGAGAGTTTTGCTGGATGCAGGATGGAAAAAGCTCCTGTGCCTCCTTAAAAAAGAAAAAAAGCTCTGTGCCAGCCAGAGCTGAAGTGAGAAGATGCTGTACCTTACAGAGAGAAGTACAGGGAAGGCCAGAGGATGAAAAAAAAGGAGGGGGGGGGGAGAAAAAACCTGCTGCTGAGAGAGAGAGATAGAGCAAATTCCTTAAAGATACAGCTGCCGTGCCTGCCGGGCTCTGCTGCTTCATCCAGCTCAGCTGCACGGCAGCAGCAGTGCAAGGGTTACTGCATGCATGCAGTGGAATGAGAAACAGGGCAGCAAGTCTGTGCTCCAGCAGCAAGTTGCAGAAATTAGAGCTGAAAGACCCCACCTCATCCGAGGGGACTTAAATCCCAGCCTGTGTGCCCTGCGCTGGACCGTGAGGTGCCTAAAAAACTTTGGAGGGAAGATGCCACATCCTCTCCTCCTGCTCCAGCCTATTCTACACTGCTTCACTTTCCTTACAATTCCAGATTTTCAGCACAATAAGCCAAGTCTCCCCCAGAGATTTAAACCCCAGAGGAATGGTCTAAGCTGGCCAAACAAACAAACAACAACAACAACAAACCTCCCCAAAGCAACGTCAACTCAGAAAAGGCAGAACCCTAAAAGAATAAGACAGAAATAAACAGCAAATTATCCAGATGCTGGCAAGGCTGGGTCACTCCCCTACTACAGCAACTCTGACAATCCCTGTGAGTTCAGTAAAATAATTCCCAGCGATGATATTTACCAGGAGGCAGCAAACACTTCCCAGAGCACGGCAAGGGAAGGCAGCACCCAGCTGGGGAAGGGGCATCCCTTCAGCAGCCACAAGCCCCCATCCCCAGGCCCTGCCCCAGGCTGGTTTCCTCTGCACAGAACCACAGGCAAAGCGTGTTTTTAAACACCTCCCACGCCTTTTCTCTGCTGAGACTGCTCAGCCAGTCTCCTCCATTTTTTATTTTTTTTTTCCCTTGCCATGCCACCTGACGAGCTTTTCCAGGTAAGGCACATCACAGACTGGCAATAAGATGCTAAGGAGGTAGAGCGTGGTTCAGAAAGTGTTTGAGGGTGGAAGAGACCCCTGGAGGTCTCCAGTCCCACTCCTTGCTCCACCTTTAAAGAGAAATCAGGGCAATACAACACCAGACATCTTCCCCAAAAAAAGTTTTATAAGAAGTTGAGACTCCCATCCTTAGGATCAGCACTCACAGAGCTCAGCTCCTAAACCAGCAGGAGCTCCCCATATTACATTAAAGCAAGATTTGAACCAAGCTGGAATTTTTAAGGTAACTCCTCACAGTGAGACAAACCTGTATAGAACATCTTCAAACCTTCCTGAACCCCCACACCTGATACCTTCACTAACAGTTTAGAGGATACCTGACAGCATCACAACCCCAAAGGTGAACCGAGCCCGCTGAGCCTCCAGCAGGTATTTCAGGTTTCATGCACTGCCGGATCCATTTCAGCAAGTGAACAAGCTCAGGAAACAAAAGACTGGCTCAGATCAGTTTCTATTTTAAATTTTTTTCCACGCTGAGGTTGTTTATCAGCTCTCCCTGGGTGTAGCAGGGACCAGAGCTGCTCCTTGGTGGAGATGCCAAACTGTGGGACCAGGACAGCATCACCACAACCACACCAACCCATCCTCCAAGTCCCACCTGTGCTGCTCCCATCTCCAAACCCTCCTCAAACCCCATTTGGGCTGCTCTGCTGCCCCATCCCAACCCTTCCAAACCCTGGGCACGCACCATCCACCGGCCTGCTCCACCTCTGCTGCACCAAACGCTGCGGCCACGGGGCCAAATCCTGGGAAGAGCCAGCACTGGCCCCAAACTGGCCGTAGGGAGAGCGCAGGAAGGTGAGCCTGGGGTAGCAGAAGGACGCCGGCTCCATCAGCACAGAGAAGAGAGGAGAGCCAGGTACGAAGCAAACCGCGTCTCCCTTCGCCTCCTGCAGCGCGTACTGTTGGGACATGCAGTCTCAGAGCCTTCTCCCAGAGAAGTTCCTTTTTTTTTCCCAAAGGATTTAGCGCAAAAATAATAATAATAATAATTAAAAAAAAAAAGAGTAATAAAAGAAAGCCCAAAGACGGCGGAGCAGCCCCGCTGCTGCTGTCAGAGCCCAGCAGAGCACACTGGCAAGGCAGCGTCTCCAGGCTGTATTTAAACGCCCCTCTCAGAAAGCAGAGATGCAGCACAGGAAGAGACAAATTCCAGCTCTGCGTCGGGCTGATAAGCCAGGTTTATAATATTCAAGAAGTATTGGCATTACTACAGTTCCTCCCCCCCTCCCTCCCAACCTCCTCCCGCAACGAATATCTTGTGCAGGAGCTTGTTGTGCACAATAAGCAAAAAAAAAAAAAGAAAGAAAAAAAGCCCAATCCCTACAAAAAAAACCCTAGAAAAATCAGCCTGTTCCGGTGGGAACAGCCAACACGTTGAATAAAACAAACACACGCGTGTTAAGCCCTGGGGACGCAATTAGGCTCGGAGCAGGGGGAAGAGGCATTTAACTCCTGGAAAAGGAGATGGCAGAGGAAAAGGAGAATAAACCTGGTGCCTCACACCTCATCCCGTGGGATGGCCCATCCCAGGGGGGCACTGCAGGGTGCCAGCACCCGCCCCAGCACCAGGAGGGGAGGAAGGTCACCTCGTCCTCCTCCCAAGCTGCCCTGTCCTAATTTCCACTCCTGAGCCCCTCTCAGTGGGTAACACCCAGCAACAACTCCACTCCACTGTTTGCCCAGCTGAACACCTTGAGACAAAGGTTGCCCAGTTCTCAGCATTGACCAGCTGAGATCTTCTCTCCATCAGCTTCGAATCTGGGTTTTCCCCACCACAGCCCCCATGCAGCACTGCTGGCATCCATCCCACAGCTGCCACAGCCCCACCAGCCTTTCTCTGCCACTTCCATCAGCTGGGGAACCCCAAAGAACATGTGGGGAAAAAAAGTCCTCACCCAAGACCAGCATAAAGTGTAACCCACTCCAATGCCTTGGTTTTCATGTTTTTCTCCCCATGTTCTTGCACTTTCTCAGCAAATCTCTAAGGATTGGCACTACTTTTGCTTTGTTCCCTACCCACATCTCATCAGATTCCCTGCCCAATCTCAGAGCTCAGAATCTCCTTCAGCAGCAGAGGCAGAGTGAAGCCCTCAATCCTGCTGGTTTTAATTGGGAGTCAGAGCCAGGGATGAATTTAGAAAGAGGGAGTAGAAGAACCCATGGGGCAATGAGTGACAGCAAAGCCCTTTGATGGCACAGCCAGCACTGACAGATGCAGGAGCCCTCAGAGCCGTGCTCTGCAGAGAGCCTTTGTGGGGAGCTCAGCCCAGAGCAGAGTTAGGAAGTTGTATTTCCACTAAAAAAGAGGAATAAAAAATAAAACTTGATTTTCAGCATCGCCAGGTCCCAGCACAAACTGCTGAAGGAGCTGCTCTGCAAACTGCACAGTCACACAGCACTGCTCAGATTCAGGTAAGGATGAACTTTGAGGAATTGCCTTGGCATTCCCAGTTTGGATGGGAATAGCAAAGGCAGCTTGGATTTAACCTGTGCTGGATGTCTTGACAAGGATTTGCATATTTAGAGGGTAGATAACAGCTTCATGATGATGATGATGAGATATTAAAGTGTCCCAAGCTTTGTTTCCTCCCAGGGCAATCGTACACAAGGATCCAGGACTTCTACAGAAGTGGGTTCACATTAGGAGGAGGTAACTGAAGTGCCACCCAGCCTACTGAAACAGAAAGGTTCTGGGAACCCTGTGGCTTCCCAGAGACACCTCAGTCACAGCACACTATTAGAATTACTAAAAAAAAACAACCAAAAAGCAGCTTTCCCCAGTTAATGTGATTTAACACCTGTCCTTAAGCATAAAGTACCTATGCAGAGCATCAGTGCAGTTCTGCCAGGAGAGAATTGGAGGTTTTAGTCTTATACAGGCAAATAAAGCAGCACCAGGCTAAGCTGGGTAATTCTGGACTAAAATCCAACTTTGCAACTAAAGCTTGACCTTGAGCCTAACTCTTACCTCAGCTGCCTCCTGCAAGAAAGATCAAACCAAACAACAAGCAGGCAAATTGAACAGCACCGGGCTAAGTCTGATAATTCTGGATTAAATTCCAATTCTGAAGCTAAAATCTGACCCTAACTCTTACCTCAGCCCCCTTCTGCTGAAATATCCAACTTCTCACTGACACTTTCCTCTAAGCCAGCGCAGAAAACTTCCCTTGTGGATCCTTTCCCTTTGAAACCCAAGACATCTTTGTTTTCACACTGACTCAACACAAAAATAAAGCTTGTTTTAATAAATGTTTACAGCCTCAAATGATTTACTACAGCTTTACTAGAAGTCAAGCCACTCTGAGCTTACACACAGATATCTTATGCCACCGGGTGGGTCAAGCGAGGGCTCCAGTTAAAAAAAACCCCAACCCTTCTTTTTATCTGCATTTATTTAAACAAGCTGAAGCATTCAAATTGCCAAGGAACAACAGGAGAGCCGGAGGGGAACTTCCTCTGCGGTCCATCATTCTTAGGGAGCACCAACTGTACAAAAGCCACAGATATTTCAAAACTGGAGGGCTCTGGCTGAGATGGATTAGCCAACAAATCCCGATTACAGCCGGGAAGCGGCGACGCGCGGCTCGCAGTGGGGGTGGCAATCACTGAGGTTGCTGTGCAGACAGGACTCCAAGTGTTGCCTCGCTGTTCCAGCCTCCCAAAAAACCCCAAAAAAGCAGCCACAAACCCAAGAGCAGTAAGCCAGGTGAGGCACAGCTGGATTTGCTCAATCCTGGGTCAAGCGGTTTATCCTGTGCTGCAGCACTTGAGGAGCAGGAATTTGGCAGAGGAGGGACAAGGCTGTGCTCACACCTACAGACAATCCAGGAGAAGTCCTGCAAACACTGGAATAACTTGGGGGAAAGGAGAAAATTCTCTGAGGATTCTCCACGTGCAAATCCACACAGAGAAGCTGTGGCTGCCCCTGGATCCCTGGGAGTGCCCAAGGCCAGGCTGGACAGGCTTGGAGCACCCTGGGATATTGGAAGGTGTCCCTGCCCATGGCAGGGGTGGAATGAGATGGACTTTAAGCTCCAAAACCCAAACCTTCCCATGATGTTCTTTTACTGCAGGACAGCCCAAACCTTCCCATGATATTTTATTATTGCAGGACAGCCCAAACCTTCCCATGATTTTCTATTCCTGCAGGACAGCCCAAACCTCTCCATGATTTTCTACTCCCGCAGGACAGCCCAAACCTCTCCATGATATTCTGCTCCTGCAGGACAGCCCAAACCTTCCTATTATTTTCTATTCCTGCAGGACAGCCCAAACCTTTCCATGATTTTCTATTCCTGCAGGACAGCCCAAACCTTTCCATGATTTTCTACTCGTGCAGGACAGCCCAAACCTTTCCATGATCTTCTACTCCTGCAGGACAGCCCAAACCTTTCCATGATTTTCTGTTCCTACAGGCACCACCAAGTCTCCAAATGCCAACACGGCCGTGAAAAAGCAGCAGAGCCGAGTCCTAAGGCAGAACATCAGCTCGAAATGAAAACTTCTCCATTCAACCGGAGCGGGAAAAGCTCCGGAGGCACAAACGCTCCCCGAGCACCGATCCTCACCAGAGGTGCGGGGACAGCGCGGGTGACAAAGCTGCTGTGCCACCTACAGTCACTTCTGGTCCAACACAAAGTCCCTGCAGCGGTCCCTGTCACTTCAGCCGGTGTCACCCAGCGCTGCCGCGGCCATGCCGGTGAAGGAAGCGCTTCCTCTGCAGGGCAGCGGGGAGACACCGCACAGAATAACTCTGAAAGTTCACCCGACATCACACAGCCAACTCCCAAGTGCATTTAAACCCTTCCTCCCCGCCCCGCATTTCAGATTCACTCCTTGCTGGGGGTCTTCCCCAGCACGCACAACTGCCCCAACTCTTCGCATTAAAGTTTCGCTTTTTCTTCTTTTTTTCCCCCCCTCCTTTTTATTGCGGTTTTTACACCAAAACGAAGTGAGCCAACCTCATCCGCTCGGCAGAGCTGAGCACCGACACAGTGCCCTCCGCCCCATGCTGGGTGCAAACAAGTCTAAATAAAAATGGGACATAAAACACCCCCAGAACAGCCAGACCCCAACTTTCCATCGCTCCTTTTCCCCTCTGTCCTCCTGTCCCACCGCATCCCCGGGGCTGGAACATCCCGCTCTGCCCAAGCAGCTCAACTTTAGGAGTGTCACCAACAGAAAAAAAAAAATAAAAAAAAAAGCAAAGGGAAGATTTTTCACCCCCTATCCCAAGAGGGAAAACCAGAACACATCCCCCTCCAAGCCCACTGCATCCCGCCGCGACCCCTGCGCTGTGCAACAAGCAGAAGCCGGGGTGGCAAGCGGGGGTGGCAGGGGGACAGCTCGGGTCACCCCGGTCCCCCCAGACCCCCGGAGCCCCTCGGAGCCCCGTCCCTCACCGCAGGGCTGGAGGTGGAAGAGCCGCCGGGCTGCCATGGCCGCGCCGCTCATCCCGTCCGCACCATCGCCGCGCCTTCGCCTTCCCCGCCGACGGGGGAGGGGGGGGGCAGAACTTCTTTATTTATTTTCCCCCGCCGAAAATAAATAAATAATGAAGGAAAAAAAAACAGAGAGAGAGAGAGACAACTGTCTTTCCCCCCCTCCCCTGCACGCGCGCCGATTTAAAAAAAATAATTAAATAAAATAATAATAATAAAAAAAATAAAGCTGGAGAAAGTCCCGAGCGAGGAGCGCGGCTGGGAGGGGAAGGGACAGGCGGTGTCACAGCCGGCCGGGTCCTAAAGCCCGCCCGCGGCCCGGCGGGGACAGCGGCACCGCAAAGCCTGATCCTGCCCGCAAAACCCTCCTCGGGGAGCCTACAGAATTTTTTATATAATATATTGCGTTGGAAGGGAGCTCAAAGATCATCCAGTTCCAGCCCTGGCCATGCAGGGACAATTTCCACCAGCCCAGGTTGTTCTCAGCCCTGTCCAACCTGGCCTTGGGCACTTCCACAGATCTACAGGTTCTCTGGGCACCCTGTGCCAGGGTCTCCCCACCCTCTTATTGAAAAAAATCCTTCCTGATATGAATTCATATCAATATGGACACGTATCCTTCAGATTAAAACCATCCCCCCTTGTTCCAGCACAACAGGCCCTGGATTGAGGCTCTTCCCTTCAATGAAAAATTAAATCTTCAGGTTAAGACCATCCCCTCTTGTTCCAGCACAACACCCTGCATTGAGGTTCTTCCCTTCAATGAAAAATTAAATCTTAATCATTCAGGTTAAAACCATCTCCCCTCTTGTTCCAGCACAAAAGGCCTTGGATGGAGACTCTTCCCTTCAATGAAAAATTAAATCTTAATTTTTCAGATCAAAACTATCTCCCATTGTTCTAGCACAACAAACCCTGGATTGAGGCTCTTCCCTTCAATGCAAAATGAATTTTGTGTTCACTTTTCCAGGGATACAGGCTGCTGGAAGCATTAGCAGGGGAGATGATGTTCATAACTTCAGAGCAGGGAAAAGCACAGCTCTGACAAATGTTGCTTCTCCCACCAGGTGTGCTCATGGACACCATGAGGTCCCATCATCCACACTGGTTTTCTCTGGCACTTCAAAATTCCTCTGAAATAACCTGGCACAGGCACTTTTGAGTCAAAACCAACCAGCTGGGGGTCAAAATAAATCCCTGGGGCACAGCACAGTGAGGGAGCTTGAGGTTCTTGTCCAAACCAAGCAGCAACCACAAAGTTTGAAAATCAGGGGCAAAAAAAAGCAACCTGCAGCCTTTGGAGTAGGAAAAACCAGGCACATTTAAGTTCTTATACCATAAAGATTGGACTGGGACTGTTTTGTTTCTCCATTTCTTGATTTTTCTTTCCTCCAGAAGGGTCTCAGCCGATCCAGCTACAGCAATTTGGGAATCTTGGAATGGTTTGGGTGGGAAGGGTCCTTAAAGAGCATCCAGTCCCACCCCACCTGACATGGGCAGGGACATTTTCCACCTTCCCAGGTTGCTCCAAGTTCTGTCCAGTATGGCCTTGGACAGTTCCAGGGATCCAGGGGCAGCCACAAAATTTGGATATTTGGAAATGAGGGGTGAGGAAGGTTTAAAGAAATCTAATTGACATCTTGGCTTTTGATTGCTACAGATCTTGGTGTAGAGGCAGCATATCCTGAGTGAGCCTTCACCATCCTCTAAATCAACAAACCACATCCAGGGGAAAAAAACCCAAATCACCCAGGAAAGCACTTGACATTATTTGAACTGAGGTGGGAAACTCCCTGTCAAAAATTGAAGGTTAAAGCGATTACTCCAACATTATTCTCATACTAAATCCAAAACACAGCACTTCACCGGCTCCTGAGGAAGAAAAATAATCAACTCTATCCCATCCAAAACCAGGACATCACCAAAAAGAGCAAAAAAAAAAGTGGGGGGATTTGGTTTTAATCCAAATAATTTAATCCAATTTAATTTATGTTGGCTTGGAAGATGTATTTATTGAGGAAGTGAATGTTTGAGTGGTTTAAACTGTACATGTTTATATACAACATTTAACTGTGTGCCCACACTGAGCACGTGGCAGCTGCACCAGGTGAGAGGGAGCCCAGTGTGCCCGGGGGTCACCTTGCCAGCTCCTCCTGAAGAAGATAACCAGGAAGGACTGTGGAATACTTGGAGCATGCAGGGAAAACTTCCCAGGGCCAGGAAGTCTCTTGCAGGAGTTTTGAGATCCCTTCCACTCCTGCATCCTATGGGCTCTGAGCTCATGGCAGAAAACTTAGCCCTGCATTAACTCCTTTTTAATACACCAAACCATATTTCCCAATTATGATAAATAATCATTAAAGCAGTGCCTGTCCCCATGCTAGAAATCTTATTCCCCCACCAGTAACACTTTCTGGAGGGTATCAGCTTATCTGCCACGATGCCAGGCACCAGTGGGGACATCAGATCCTGCAGTGTCTGGCTCTCTCTGGTCTGTCCCAGCTCTGCAGACCTGATCTCTGCAGACATTCTCCACTGTCACAGCCCAGCACAGTCACCCAGGGACAGCTGGATCCAAGGAGCAGCAGTTCCACCCTTCCCCAAGCCCATCAGCTGCTGAGGAGCCTCATCCCAACATTCCCCTCCAGCAGGTTCTTAACTTCATGCACAAAGCCAACCTCCCTCCCAGGCAGAAGTTCATTTTCCTCTCTTATTGACTGGCTGGTTGGCATTAAGCAGCTCTTTGTAGCCAGGCTGGTTTGTGGCTGGAAACCAGCGGGAAGTGGATTTTTGCTTCACAACCAGATCATACAGGACCTGCTTGCCTGGTCCAGCAGGATCAGCCAAGTATCCCAGCAGAAGATACTTGGGTTTCCTCCAAGGCAGGGACAGATGCCAGGTGTATTTGCTTTTTAGCAGGATGCTTTTCCAAGACTCTGATTGATTTTTTTTTTAATTATTTTTTTCTTTCTGGTGGCCTCACACTGGAGGCTGCAAGAGCCTGGACACAGAAAGTAACACTAGGTGGACCCAAGCATTGCAGAGAAACCCTTATCCCATCCTCATGAAGCAGCTCTGGGATTCCCAAGCTGTGACACAGCCAAAACTTGAAACAAAAGCAAAGAAATTGCTCAGGAGATCCAAATTAAAAATGTAGGTACCACCATACCTGCAGCCTGGGTTGTTTTATTCTGTTTGCATCATGAACTCCTCAAATCCCACCCTACCTCCTGCTCTTTGAGTGCAGCTCAAGGGAAACCTGAGTTCTCTTCCCAGCTCCTGCTGCACATCCTTTCATGCCATCACCTGCAGGACACTGCAATAAAGAAACACAGCAGAGGGAGCAGCGAGCTGCTGGGAGCTCCAGGTAACTCCTGCCTTGGAGTCCTGGTCATTTGGGATGGGGTTTAAGTGTTTATCCCACCACTGTTCCCTTCAGCCCTCTCTGACCCCACTCCTGGAGCTGAATCCCACAAGAGCAGCTCTGGGGATCCCATTCCAGGCTGCTCTGAGGAGAGCCAGGCTGGTTTGGAGCACCAGGTTTGCTTTCAGGAATCAAAGAAATTAAATTTAGAAGCCAAAGGAGCCAGTGACCTGAATTTTGAGCAGGTTTTGAGACTTTGAGGTGAGTTTAGCAACTGCCATCTTCTTTTTGGCACAAATAAATATTACAGTGAACAGCATCAGCTCGCCCAGGTGAAAGGGAGCACATCAAACCCTCCTTTAAGAGTCAAATAGTTTAAGGTTGCCCCCACCTGAGAAACTCATCCAAATAAAAGAGAGAAGACCATGAAATTCCCAAAACAACTCCAGGAAAAGGCACAACAGTCCCTTCAGCACAAGGGGGATTAGAGGAGTTTAGGAGGCAGCTGCACAAGGAGCAGCCCCAGAAATCTGAAGCTTTAAGGTAAAGGCAATATTCTGCTGCTCCTCGCTCATGATTCCAACTAGAAGGTGAAAAAAGGAGAAAAGAGAAGAAGAAATCAGCTATATTTGATTAAAATGTACAGAAACACTCACTCCTTTGTCTCCCTCCTGTACAAGCTTTTTCCCTAGCAAGGGAAGGAGCCCAGCGAGGGCAGAGCTGGTGCTCAACCAAGAGCTGCTGGGAAGGTCAGGCTCCTTCAGCTGCAGATTGCACCCAGATGGTGATTTCCTCCTGGCAGTGGCAGCAGCTGGGGAAGGCAGCCAGGCTCCAGCAGGCTGTGCCAGAGCTGGAGGCAGAAACTCCCTGGCCAAAGCCATGCCAACATGCAGATCTGATTAGGGCAGAGCCCGCAGCCAGCTCGTGCTGCCCCCGGCGAGAACGGGGAGATGAGAGCAGGGCTGAGAGCTCAGACATCACCCCTGTGCTCACTGCACAGGCTGTGCCCTGAAATGTTGATTGGTAAAGATCTCCCACCTCCAGGAGGTGTTTTAGGAGACAAAAAAGGGAGCAGCTCCCACCTGGCTGTCACCTCCCTGGGAAGGAGCCACAGCACAGAACTGCAGCTTGGAGAGGATCATGGAGTCATGGAATGGTTTGGGTTGGAAGGAACCTTAATGATCATCCCAATCCATCTCCTGCCATGTGCAGGGACACTTTCTACTCTCCCAGGGTGCTCCAAGCCCTGTCCAGCTTGGCCTTGGGCATTGCCAGGGATCCAGGGGCAGCCACAGCTGCTCTGGGCACCCTGTGCCAGGGCCTGCCCACCCTCACAGGGAACAATTCCTTCCCAATATCCCACCTAAGCCTGCCCAGAGAGGGAATTGGGGTAAAAGTGAGAAAAGTCATGGCTTGAGACCACAGAATGATGGAATGGTTTGGGAAGGGACCTTAAATCCCATTCAGTGTCACCCCTGCCATAGGCAGGGACACCTTCCACTGTCCCAGAGTGCTCCATACCCCATCCAGCCTGGCCTTGGGCACTTCCAGGGATCCAGGGGCAGCCACAGCTTCTCTGGGCACCCTGTGCCAGGCTCCTTACCCTCACAGGGAACAATTCTTTCCTAATCTCCCATCCATCCCTGCCCTCTGGCAGTAGGAAGCCATTCTCTGTGTCCTGTCCCTCCATCCCTTGTCCTCAGTCCCTCTCCAGCTCTCCTGGAGCCCCTTCAGGCCCTGGAGGGGGCTCTGAGCTCTCCCTGGATTTTTCCCCTCTCCAGGTGAGTACCCCCAGCTCCCCCAGCCTGGCTCCAGCCCTGGAGCAGCTCCATGGCCTCCTCTGGACTCTCCAGCAGCTCCAGGTCCTTCTGATGCTGAGGGAGAGAGGAGCAGCAGCAGATGATGTGGTTGCTCTCACAGCCAGTCTGTCCTCAGGCTCCTGAGCACTGCCAGTCCATCCAGGGCAAAATTTGAACCAGAAATAATTGTGGTCAATTTTGGTAAAAGGGAAAAAGTTGTTTCCTAAGGAGTGTGGGATTGAAATCCACCTCCCAAGCAGCAGCTCAAGCTCTGCTCTGGCCCTTCAGCACCTGGGTGTCAGTTTTGCCTCCTGCAGCAATCAGAGATCTCTCCATGGAGTTTGTCAGAGCACATCCCCATTTCCCCATTCATGGCTGGCCAACAGCAGGATTGGGGTGTCTGTGTCACACAGGGGCTGTCCCACACGTGCCTGGACCCTGCAGAGAGCCCAGGCTGTGCCTCCCTGCTGCCAGAGACCCAACACCTCCTTCCAGGACACAGCAAACCCTGGTAGGGCACAGCTGTGGAATATGGAATATCCTAAGCTGGAAGGGACCCACAGGATCATCCAGGCCAGCTCGTGGCCCTGCACAGACACCCCAACAATCCCATCCTGTCCCTGGGAGTGTTGTCCAAACTCTCCTGGAAGCTCTGGCAGCCTCAGGGCTGTGCCCATTCCCTGGGGAGCTGGGCAGTGCCCAGCACCCTCTGGATAAGGAACCTTTTCCTGATTTCCAACCTAAACCAGCTCCAGCCATTCCCTGGGTGCTGTCCCTGCCACAGAGACCAGAGCTGTCCCTCCTGTCCAGCTCAGTGACATTGCTGAGGCTCAGCTGTGCCACTGAAGAAGAGGGTGACATTCAGCACAAGATGGTTTTCCACTGCTCTGGTTTCTTTGTGGGGAAAATCTTGGGAAAATCCTACCCTTAAAATGATGTTAGAGCTACACAAAGAGTCCTGCTGCCTAATGAGCACATCTTGGGCAGAGATAAACACAATAGATTTGCACGGAGCCACAGCTGAATAGCTGACTTCAGCCTCAGTTTAGCCTCAGAGCATTAAGAGATTGTTGATTCCAGTGGAGAACACACTTGCCAACCTTTTTATTTTTTTTTTCTGTGTGTAAGAGCACAATTTAAAGTTAAAAACCCTCAGTGACTCCAGGCACTGGCAACCTCAGCCCATCTCAGGCAGTCAGTGACCACTCAATGTGAATATTTTCACTTCTGCTGGAGGCAACGTGCTGGGGATGAGGAATTCAGCATGGTGGTTATTTATTTTCAGAACTCTAATGGATTTAGTAATAAACTCTGCTCCTTGCCCAAGACTCAGCTGAACATGTTCTGAAGCCCAAAACCCAGAGCAGCAGCTCCAGATGATGTCATGTAAGAGTGCAATAAAGAATTACACAACGAGAGCAGCAGATAAAAAACAGGGACAATCAGCAGCTTCTCAGGATGTAATGAGGAATAACCTTAAATCCCAGCCATGCAGAGCCCCTTGACTAATTATTCCAGTTAAATCACACGTATCCACAGGCAAAAATATTTACCTGAAACCTTCATGACGAGGAAGAGGAGGGCACCAGGCAGCAGTGCAGCTTCACACCAGGCAAAATCAGAGAGGAAGCAGCAGAAACAAAAACAAGCCTAATGAAGATCGTTTTCCAGGCAAAAAAAAGCAGATTTTAACTGACTCAGCAGCAGGTTCATGAGGACTTACAGCACAGAGAAGTCGTGAGCAACTGGAAGAGCTTCCAGACAAGCTAAAACTCCCACTTTTAACACAAAAATGGATCAGATTCTGGGATGTGGTTGTGAAGATTCTTCACACTTGGGCATGGTGACTTTCATCTCACTGAGCACATACAATTGCTGGCAGCAAGCTCACAAGAACAGAAAAGAAAAAACATTAATAATAAAAAGCCCCTCAAGTTCCACAAGCAGCTTCAAAGCCCAAAGAGGGGTTTTCCTCACTGCTAAAGGGGATTCAGAGTTCATTGTGCTCGTGGAACTCAAGTTGGGCTGCAGGAAAAACCTCCTGCTTCTCTCTCTTTGAGGTGCCACCCTCCCCCAGCAGTGGGACAGAGGGGGTGAGTGGCAGGGATGCACAGAACACCCCAATAAAACCATTACAGGTTCACAACTTGAGCTTCCACACGCCAGCCTGGTCCAGGATGGGATGTTTGGTGAGAGGATGTGGCAGAAGAGGCATTTCAAGGGATGTGCCAAGCACAGGAACCAGCAAAGGGCTGGGTGGCAGAAATGGGGGCAGCAGCCCCTGGCAGGTCCTTGAGGAGAAGAAGAATTCACCATGTCCTGCATGGGTTCACCCAGAGCACAAACTCCCCACAGAGCCAGAGCCTCAAAGGTTTGAAAGCCCATCCCTTCAAACCAACAGCAATTTGAAGGAATTTTTTACTCTGAAATGAGTAAAACAACAAGCAATGAAAACCAATGCAGCAGCACAACCCAGCAGTGGGGCTGAGCTGCTCTCTCTACTGCCACATTCACCAAAACCCAGCTCTCCTAATGCTGATAGCCCAGCACATGTTCTTCAGATTAATTTGCATCAGCAGCATGCCCACCACCTGGAGAAGGGCATAAATAAAGCCCTCAATGCCTTTAGGAAGCAGCTCAGTATCTTTATAATGATATTTTTGCATTAAATGCCACGGACTATTGATGGCAGCAGGGATTTAGTGACTCCCACTGAACAGTGGCAAAGGAAAGAGTCTGACAGCAGAGGGGTTTTTTCCTCCAACCAAACACCTCCCTTTTCCATGAGGGGGAAGAAAGAATAACCAGCTGGACAAGCCATTCCTGAGGTAGAGTTCCAGCCAAAAGGGACCTACAGTGATCATCTAGTCCAGCTGAGAGATTAGATCTGCCTTCTGCAACCTTTTCTGGACAGGAAAAAAACTGTCCCAGAGGGATCTGGAGGTTTGCAGCTTCCTTTTCAGTCTTTACAAGGCAGAAAGGGAAACTTTTAAGCATTTGATACCCAAAGTAAGAAGCCTGAAATCACCTGCAGGTTTACAAAGAAAACCATTCCATGAAAAGATTCCAAGCAGGCCACGAGTTTTTGCCATGTTTTACTGCCATGAGGAGCAGGAAAGGACCAGTGCAAGGGAATTTTGACTCACTAGCAGGGAAGTTTTCCAACGTTAAGCCAGTTCAACACCAGTCTGGTCATCATCTCCTAGGAGATTATTCTTCCTGCACAAACCAGAAAACCCCAAAGGTTGCCATGTGAAAAACAAGGGGGGGTTTGATGAGTTTTACTCCTTTTTAATAGAGGAGAGCTGGAAGAAAAACAAGTGATTCTTATCTCTGAATTCAGTGTTTCACTATCAATTCGGTGCCAGAATATAAAATTATTTCCTTGCTACAGGAAAGATTTCTACATGCAAAGAGATGCAAGACTCCCTAATATTTATATTGTATTTATTTCATAGACAGCCCACCCATACTCCCCTTTCCTTATTCTCCACCTGAGGCTGCAGAACCATAGGAAATATCTTTTAACCCTGTTGCTGCCTCTTACCCCAGTGAGCAGAAACAACTTTTACACCCCAAAATGACCAAACCCAACCATTATTTGCCACTTTGAGAGCTGCAGTTCAGAGCTGTCCACCACCTGTCAGGCTGCAGCTCCTGTTTGTGCAGAATTCAGCTGCAATTTCAACTCTTGCTCCCTGTCCTTCTCTTCCAGGCTGTGTTTTGGGCTGTCCTGGCTGAAGAGAATGAGCAGACTTCAAAGAGCCACCTACAACAGTGCTGGCACCTTCTCATCCATTGAGATGCTTCCCTCACAGACAGGCTGGCTCCTGGCTGGAAATCCTGAGAAAATAGATAGAAATAACTGGAATTAAAGCAGAGAGTAACCTGAGAGTCATTTCCTTCTCTGCAGAGCTCCCACATGCCCTGCCCTTTCATCAGCCTCAAGTCCCAGGATGTGGCAAGAGATTGCACCCAAGGACAGAATAAAACATGTCAGGAGCACAATTCCTTTATCACAACATTCTGGCCTTCCTTTTTTTGGGGTTGTGCACACCCCCAAGAGCTCAACCAGGTTCAAATATCCCCAAGGATGGGTTTGTGGAAGGAGCCTGGGTGTGATTTCTGAGCTTTCAGCACCAGGAGCACCAAAACAAGGGGTTTTCTGAGAAAGGGAATGAAAGCAGTGGTGTAACACCCACCACAGAGCAGCTCTGAATGAAACCAAACGTTCTTGGTAGTCCAAGGTCTTTGCTGCCTCCCCCATGAAGAAAACAGATGAGGAAAATAATGCATTTCAAACCCTCTGCAGAACTCCAGTGTCTGAGAAACTGCAGCAGACTGATACGAAGAGAGGCAGCAAGATTCAGCTCAGACTGGCCTGCAGTTCCTGTTCCCACAGGAGAATGTATTTACACCCTGATAAGCTGGGCAGCAGCTTGATTTGGGAAATATTTTAGTTCCAGGGTGAGAAACAACTCCTCTCTCTGCAGCATTTGCTTCCCTCAAGACAGCACCAGCCTCAGATGATTTTGTCTCTGAGCACTGGAGCCTGCTGGGAACCAGATAAGCAGCCAAAATTAGGGTCAGAGTTGGTGTTATTCCACCAACTAATGCCCAGTGCTGTTCAAAGGAGGATCTTTAGGTGATTGGGTTTATTGTCACCCCACACAGCTCTAAGCTTTGGGAAGGAGAGCCCCAAGGATGCCTTTTCCAGAGCAGCCAAATCTGCCCTTCATCCCCTCCCAGGACCAACCACACTGATCCACCTTGCCAAAAATTCCTACAGCTATCAGGGAATCGTTGTTTGGGTTGGAAGGGATGGGGAAGCTCATCCAGATCCAAATCCAGGCAGGGTCACCTCCTACTATCCCAGGTTTCTCCAAGTCCCATCCAACCTCAGCCTGGAATTTGTGATATTTTTGTCTTTATCCACAAACATGCCAAGCCCTCATTCAGCAGTTCTTCCCTAATAAAACATAAAAATGTTGAGGTGAGGAGCTGCATTCACATCTACCTCATCTCCCTGTCCATGCAGATCACTTCAGGCTGGTTGAAGACCCCTCCTCTCCCAGCTCATGGGGGACACGAACTCCATCCCTTCATCACCTCCTCTGCCCATCACACTGAGGCACCCCCTGAGCTGCTGCCAGAAACAGGGCAGCAAACAAAGGCAGCATTTGGAAGGAGCAAATCAGGGAGGCTGCTGCCCTGGCACGGTTGTTTTCAGCCTGGAGACACAAAACAGACACTCTCAAAGCTTGTTAATAGAGAGTTTGCCTGCCATTACAAGTATTTATTGATTAGAGGCTGAAACACCACAGCAGTTCATTGCCAGCCACCTTCTGGCTCCAGGGCTCCCCTCCAGCTTAGCCAGGCTGTTTTCATGCTTGCTACACCTGAATTCTCACAATCACAATGTCCCCTGCATTCTGAAATGATGCTGCAAACACCACTAAAGACCAAAAGTTCATTGTGGTTGTGAGAAATGATATTCACTGTCAAAAACCTTAAGGTTTATTAAAACCTTATCGAAAATACAGCAGAAGACTGAATAGAGAAAATATTGTGGTCTTGAGAGCAAAGGATTTTCCCCACCATGTGCTCATCTACACAATGCAAGTTTCACCTTTTAACCCTTTGGCCCTTCCCAAAGCTCTGCCCATCAACTCCTTCTCTGCTGTCCAGTGGTGGAGATCCCTTCATTAAACCTTGATTGGAGGTCAGATGTTGCTGTAGTAACAATCCCACCCTC
>JAWWEY010000208.1:69961046-69979204 GCA_035582745.1 Loriotus luctuosus
TGAAACAATCACCTGTGGGTAAACAATCTCCAAACACATTCCACATGAGCACAACACAGGAGAAGCAAATGAGATAAAAATTGTTTTCCTTTTTCTCTGAGGCTTCTCAGCTTCCCAGGAGAAAATCCTGGGTGAAGGGATTTTTCAGAGAATGTGAATGCCACAGGACAGGGACCAAGAGGTTCCTCCAGTGTCACACAAGACATTTCCAACACCATCAGCAGATTGGATCTGCCCCAGAGCCACCCCAAAGCAGCCACTCCCCCCCAGGCTGCAACCATCACATCCCAGCTCCTCCACACTGGGAGGGAGGTGAGGGGAGTTGTGAAATGAGGTGTCTCTGCTGTCACTGTGACCTCACCAGGTCCTGGTTTTTCAGCCTCACCATGGCTGCACACAACCAGCCTGGCAAGGGCTGGGAGTGCTGCCAGCACCTCCTGTCCCCAGCCTTCCTCAGGGGCACTTCAGAGATAGGGAGCCATTCCCGCTGATTTGGGAGGCAGGATATTGAGCTGATATCCTGTGACATGAGAGATCCCAGCCTGATCCACATCCAGGTGTGCACAACAGGCAGAAAACAGCCGTGGACACCCAGCAGCAGCATCCCCACAGCTCCGTCATTGCTGGGGTGCTTTTTGCCGATTCCCCAACTTCTGAGGCTCAGGCTGGGCCCTCCCAGGGGGCTCCTCTGTCGGGGGAGACCCTCCTGGAGTGATTTTGTGTCAGAAGAGAGATGCACTGGATCTTTTCGGTCTTCAGGTTCTTGTTTGTTGTTATCTTATTTAAAGTTTTGCACGCTGTCCACACCAGGCTCAGCACACTGGAAAATCACCACAAAAATGGCCAACAATCTCTTGTTCCAAGGTCTTTTAAGACTATACTATCCAATTAAGAACTGACACCTGGTTATTTTCCCTTTTAACCCAATAACTGATCCCACAGAGCCCGCAATGCAGACTTTTCTGCCCAATTACAAAATGCCACGCAAACCCAAAGAGAACGAGGAAGAAGCAGCTTGAAGAAGAAACCCAGGATGATCCTGTGCCCTCCATTTTGCTGCCATCCACAACATACTAAAAATCCCAAAACCTCAATTTCTCACCAAGTGATACACCTGCACTACTCTCTATAATCTATTTCACACTTTTGTGGATTCCAGTCTATTCTGGAGTCTGGGAAACTTTCAAAACACCACTGATCCAGAGTCCGTCCTTGATCTGAAGTCTGTCCTTTAATTCTAACAGTAAGGACACAAAAAAAAGGGGTTTTAAAGCAATAAAGCAGCACCCGTGCCAAGGGCTCCTTGTTAAACCCATCTCCACTCAGTCTCTGCTACGTGGGGCAAAACACAAAGGTCACTCATCACCTGCAAGGTTTCATCAGAGCAATCATTGTAATGGAACAGCAGGGACTCTCCTGAAAGGAAAAGTCATGCCCAAAAATGTTGTCTGCTGAAGGAGCAGTCAGGAGAAAAAATAGCAGAGAATAAGGGTTTGCCCAAACTGAACTTTTCAAGCAAAACTCCTTCAGCAGTACCAGCTGGTGAAGGAGCACAGGAGGTTTGGTGGCAGTTTCCAAACTTGAGGTGGAGAGAGTAAGAGAGTCTGGGGGAGAATAAACCCAAATTTTTTAAGTTGCTAAACTCATGACAGGAATCTGGGCTAGAGGCAGCTGTAAAGCTGTTTCATGTGAAGATGGAAATCGAGTTAAAATCACTGAACTGCAGAGCAGAGACAGCCCCTGGTGCAGCAGTCCTGGAAATCAGAGCTGAGGCTGCCCAGAACAGAGCAGCTGCAGCAGGTACAGGAAAAACTCCCAATTTCCAAACTCCCACCAGACACCTTCAGCACCCAGAGTTCAGCTGTTCTGTGGCTGCACAGCCCAGTGTGTCACCTACTCAAAACCTCCCAAAGCTCAGCAAGCCCCTTGATAACAAAAACTTCTCAGATTACATTTTATTCTACTAAAACAATTCAGATTGGAGTTGCTCCACACCAGAGATCCTGCTATTTGCAATCAGGGCTAAGCCACTTCTCAGAAAGACCAAAAAGCAGGGAAATATTTTTATTTTTTCTCTGCAAACTGATGCTTCCTTCAGCCCCCCATGGGTCTGAGGAGCAGATTATCTGCAGCTCAGTGTTTTTCCTCCTGATGAAGGCTAAGGAGGAACAAAGCAGCTCCTGCAGTATTCATGCCAGGAAACTTCTTCCAGAGAATGAGGTGTCACTATGATATTTTCTGAAAAATCCCTTTGCCAGGACTTTTCTCCTGAGAAGCCTCAGAAAAGAAATGTAAACAATAATTATTTGATTGCTTAGAATGTGGTTTAGAGGTTGCTTACCAACAGGAGCATCTTTGATTGGTTCCATGTGAATTGTTTTTAATTAATGACCAATCCCAGTCCAGCTGTTTCACTCTCTGGTCAGTCACAGGTTTTTATTATTCACTCTTGTCTAATTCTGATGTCTCCTTTCTCTTTCTTTAGTATAGTTTTAATATAGCATTTCATATCAATCATTTCAGATAATTTCATATCATTTGTCAACCTTCTGAGAACTTGGAGTCAATTCTCATCTCTCACCTCGTCCTGGGGACCCTCACAACACCACAACAATCAGGCAGTTTGAAAATAATCCCAGTCTTGTTAAGATACAATTTAGACATGCACATAACCATAAAAGAAAATCAAATCAGTGTTTTTTCCCTCACCAAGTCATTTTCCTTACATCACAGGCTGTTAGCTGCATTCTCCAGGTGATGTTTCACCTCATGGAACAGAGCAGGAGTTTCAGTAACATCTCCCCCAGGGGCCATTCCCCTCACTAAAGGAAGGAAAGCAACGCAGAGAAAATAAAAATATCTGTACAAACAAAGAGCAAGCAAATCCCAGGACCTGCCAGCATAGGAAGAGCAAAGACAGGGCTGGAGCTGTATCACTTCAGTCACTTTTATCTGCACCCATCTTTGGCCTAGCACTGCCTAGGCCAAGCCCAGGCAGCACCAAGCTCTTGCCAACCACGAGCCTGTGCCCAATTTATCTGTGCCAGCTGCAACTTTGCAAAGTCATGCAAAGCCAGGGATCTGCCTGCCTTTTATTATATCAGAGAAATGCCTGTCCTGTTATATTTGTGTTTCCCCAGATGAAGGCAGGAATGATGAATCTGACTCCATGTTCTCAGAAGGTTAATTTATTATTTTATTATATTAAAGAATACTATACTAAACTATACTAAAGAATACAGGAAGGATACTTATAGAAGGCTAAAAAGATAATAATGAAAACTTGTGACTTCCCAGAGTCCTGATTGGCCAAAGAGTGAAAACAACTTACAACAGAATCCAATGAAACAATCACCTGTGGGTAAACAATATCCAAACACATTCCACACGAGCACAACACAGGAGAAGCAAATGAGATAAAATTGTTTTCCTTTTTTCACTGAGGCCTCTCAGCTTCCCAGAAGAAAAATCCTCGGTGAAGGGATTTTTCAGAAAATGTGAATGTGACATCTGTCCCAGGGCAGGGGGTTGAGATTCCAGCCATGATCAACATCAGCAGCAGAGCAAAGCCAAGCAGTGTGCATTTCTCAGCCCTCCCAGATTCAACAACTGCTCTCAGTTTACACAGCAATTATTCAGATCTCATCTGTGACACTGAAAAAGAAAAAAAAAAAAGCAGCAAGCTGGGTGCTCAGTGCAGGCCAGTTTTCCCCATGAGCCTTCCCATCAGGATTTGAAGCTCAGCTGGCTCCAAAATCCAATTTCAGAGCAATTTCAAGATGTTGTGTTACTGCATAATCAGTGCAGCATCATTAAGAGGAAACTGGAGTTTATTTTCTTTTTAATTCAGGAATTTTTTTTCACTCTCCAAGGTGAGTTTTGATATCATGCTTAGCAGGGAACCAGAGCTAAGCCCCGTGCTGGGTGAGAGCTCTGATGTTTTTATAAAGCATCTTTCATAAGGCAGCGGGGCAGATTTAAACAGGAAGCGTTTATTGACTTTAAAACTCACTTCATAAAACATTTACACGGACAGGAGGAGAAACAGGAGCTCCCAACAACTCAATTAAAACAAAGATGAGTTTGTGCATTGTTCTAGATGTCAAACACTCCAGGCTTTAATGCTGCAACAACACTCCTGGAAAAATAAATAAATAAAATAAATGGAGCCATCCCAGTCAGGGCTTAATCTTTGGCCATTATGGTCACAGTTATGTCCCACTGTCCTTTAGATAATAGGTGGGGGGGAAAAATCACTTTAATTTAGTGACAATGGCCATGGAAATGTTAAAAAAAGAGCAGGAGGAGGGAAAGAGGAGCTGCTGTTGAGGGATCCCCCTCAATCACTGCAGGGTTTCAAAGGCTTTGGAGGGAAGCTGAAGACTCCATTTCCCACGAGAACCAAAAAGAGAATTGGAGCCAGTTTGGGACTTGATCAGCACCACATTAAATCAGCAGCAATTGGTCCTCAATGGGCATTCCCCAGAGGGACAAAAAAGTTCCAGACCCTACCACCTCCTTCTACACCTGGCTCTGATTTCAGTCAGCTCCTCTCCTCAAAAAGATCCTTAGTATGTTCATAGTACCCTTAAGCTACAAGTTTTAGGCATTTTCTCATTACCAACTATGAGTACAGAAGGTCTGTCTAGGTAATTTTTAAAAAAAATTCTTAAACTTTTTTCCTTATTAAGCTGACAAAGGAGATGTTCTTTACTGACACCAGCTCTGCAACCCACTCCCAGTCTAGCAGGGAAGTGTGGAAATCCCCAGCCCTAATTAAAGCCATTTCCCATGAAATATGACATCCTAGGAAATACTTCAGGTGCTGTGGCCACCACACAAATTGCATCCCTACCTCCTTCTGAGGTGACGAAGGCCAGATCCTCATCTCAGATCCCTCTTTTTGAGGAGAGGAGCTGACTGAAATCAGAGCCAGGTGTAGAAGGAGGCTGAAGGCTCTGGAATTTTATTGTTTGTCCTTCTGGGGAATGCCCATTGAGGACCAATTGCTGCTGATTTAACCTGGTGCTGATCAAGTCCCAAACTGGCTCCAATTCTCTTCTTGGTTCTCTTGGGAAATGGAGTCTTGAGCTTCCCTCCAAAGCCTTTGAAACCCTGCAGTGATTGAGGGGTCTCCCTCTTTCCCCTCCACCTGCTCTTTTTGTAACATTTCCATGGCCATTCTCACTAAATTAAAGTGATTTTCCCCCCCACCCATTATCAAAAGGACAGTGGGAAATAACAGTGACTATAATGGCCAAAGATAAAGAATTCCTGACTGGGATGGCTCCATTTATTTTATTTATTTATTTTTCCAGGAGTGTTGTGATCAAGTCCCTGATCAAGTCCCAGACTGGTTCCAATTGTCTTCTTGGTCCCTCAATCAAGCTCGTTGCTTAATTGAACTGAAACAATTGAGGTGTTTAATTAAATTGGAGCAGTGGGTCCTGATCAGCCCTCAGCTGAGGGACTCAGACACGTCCCATTCATTTTTGAGGCTACAGGAGGCCAGACACCATCAGGAAATTCCAACTGAATTCAGGTATTCCACCTGAAATATCCAATTTTGGGTTGGTCTGGAAGCTCCCACGTGTTATTAATCCACCCCTTGCCTCAATCGTTGCAGCCCCAAACCCCCACCTGTGGAAAATGGATTTATAGAAAATTTTAAAGTTTGATAAAAGGTTTACACAGTGTTTATTTGTATGTAAACTTTGAGATAAGAAATGTTGATTAAGAAATGGTGTAGAGTAAGACAGACATTGTTGAGAGAGAAAGGGAACTAGAAACAAATTTCAAAAGATGCAGAAAAGACTAGATATTTGTTGCATAGTCCAACACACACCAGCAGGCATTACATCTTTCAAAACACATCAATTTCTTTCTAACCCAGCGCAGATTTCTGCGTTTTGTTCTATTCATTAGCTGCAAATGAAGGAAGAGCTCCTATAGTCACACAAAGATTTTAAAAAAACCAAGCAAACATGAAAAAACAAACAATGCCTGACATCTGGAGGCTTTGGCCTTAATTCCAGTGATGGGAACAGCTGATGTAATTTTCTTTTTTGTTCTGGGAACATCCATCCATGAGTTCCAACTGCACAGAACTTTTTAGGAAGAGCCTAAAAAGGGAAATGAGAAAATCCCAGGCACGAGAAGGACCCAGCCCCATGCCAGGGCTCAGGGGGAGATGCCTGGAGGGATCTCCAAGCTGTTCTTCCATGGAATTCCCACAGCAGACCCAATTCCCATCTTGTGCACACACCAGGTGTGTGGTTGGAGACTCCTCACTCGCTGAGAAGAAATCCACACAGCTCTGGAGCTGCTGAGCCATCATTCCCAATCCCCTCATTCCCACTCTGGTGCTGGTTGCAACCTTCCTTCCACAGAAACCCAGCTCCCTCCTTGGGAATTCTCCACTTTAACAAATAAAACAAGAATGAAAATTATTTGTGAACTCACTTTTAATGACGAACAGGAGGATGTGGCTTGTTTTTCCAAAGAACCAGCAGTTTGAGGTCTCATGAGAACACCTCCCTCCACTTTTATCCAGACAGGCCACAGATAGTCCAGACCAGACACCAAGAAGTGTTTCTCACTCTTACCCTATTAAAAAAACCCCACCCTTTCCCATTTCCCCCAATCCAATGTCACAGCACCTCACACCAGTCCAAGGGACAACACCAGAAGTGTCAAGTGAGCACAAAGGAATAAATAAGAATAGCCCCAGGCACAGTTTTCATGGGATGGGATCCTCTCCTGTCCTCTGTATGACAGTTCTGTCCCTTTCCAGACCAGGAGAAGCCTTTGGCTAACTTGGAGCTCATCCCATCCCATCCCACTCATTTGGTAACACAGACAAGGAAGTTTCCAACACCCAACCCTTGGTTTTGCCAGGGAAAAATCCTTCCCTGGGTTAGAAATCCAGGAAATCATTGAGGCTTCAGCTTCACTTCCTCCCCTGATGGGGTTTTGGGGGTTTCACCTTCCCAGAAATGTTATTTACAGAAGTATTTGGAGTGATTCATCTGGATGTGGTGGTACCCAAATTCCTTTGGGCCATCCACTGCCATTAAATACAGATAAGATGGGTCAGTGGGTTAAACAATGGAAGATTTGGGGTTTGGCTTTTTTGAGGTAGGTGATAGAGGCCAATCAGGAGTGGAAGCTGAAGAAAAAGCAGGTGCTGGACAGGGCTTGTGTCATCAAGGGATTATTTTAAGCCAGAGGTTCCATTTTGGTCTGTTTTTAAGGAAAAACTTTGCAGCAGAGTGGAGTTCTACCCGTGGTCACACTCTAAAACTGAAAACTGTGAAGCTCAGGGTTGAAATTCACCTTTTATCCAAGGCTTTTGCAGGAAATGGAGATTAATTTATTAATTTAATTAGGAGATTCCCACCACAAGTTCCCTGAAGGGATCTCCTCCATCACAACTGATATATGGAGGGGAAAACTCTTTTCTGCTCCCTTGGGGATCCCACCTGAGTGCCACCCTCCCAAAATATGGGGTCAGACACAGGAGATATTCACTGGGAGGGAACAAGGCCCTCAGCAGGGAGGCTGTTCAATATTCTGGCTCAGTTCCACAGCTCACAGCTGCTCAGCAAATTAATTATTGCCCTGAAGATGAAACTGTGGGCAAGTTCAGGGCCACATTTCCCCCCAGGCCATGCAGAGAGAGGTTTTGCAGTTCCTGGGAGGAGGACAAGGGCATTTTGCTCCCCTACAGCTTTTCCCCAGCCAGGGTAGAGGACACAGGGATAAATCAAAGTCCTTGGGAAGGAGTTCAGGTGCCTCTTTTCAAGAATAAAGTCCTAAGCAGCAAAAAAAACAAAACAAAACAAAACAAAAAAAAACTGAACAAAAAGCATCCAGAATTGCATTTTGGATGGGTAGTTTGCAGGATACATCTGAGCTCCAGAGCAAGAGACACACAGGTGGGTGCAGGAATAATTCAACACCTGCTGCTTGATAAAACCTCTCCCAGAGAGCATCTCTCACCTCCTTTTAGACAGAAAATCCACATCAGCAGCCTCAGGAGCTGGGGGGATTTTTCTAGACCTGCCAGGGATTTTTTTTTCCATAGAGCTCATCTAAATCTGTACTCCAGACTGAACATATTGATTGAAAAAGGGACCAGATATTCAACCTTCTTCTCCTTGAAGGTTTCCCACATCCCTCATTATTTTCCTTTAGAGGGAACATCAAGTGTCCATCAAGATCTGTGCAGGAGAAACATTGAGTTTTTACCTTTTTTGCCAGGATTAAATGTGTGAGATGGTATTTCTTGTTGGGACTCAGATGTTTGTTAATTCTTATCTATGTCACAGTCTCACAAACCCTGAGTTCTACAGCAGTTCAATAACAAACTAAAAATGGAGCCTCATCTCTCTCTACAAGGCCTCTTAAGGATAAACTGTCCAATTAAGAAATTACACCTAAATTATTTTTAATTTTAAACCAATAACCAACCACCCATGGCCTGCAATGTGGACTTTTTTATTCAATGACACAAAACCATCCAAACCCATGGAGGAGAAGGTGGAGAAGAAGAAGGTGGAGCCTCTGCCCTAAAACCTCCATCTTGCTTTATATTTATTGATAAATTCTAAAACCTTAAACTCTGAGTTTTCCACCCTGTGATATCACACACTTCTATTCAAACTCCACACCCACAATCCCAGTTCTATTATTTAATTTTGGAAGTTTCTCCATGCCCTCAGGTCAAATGCAGTGTTCTCCTGGGGGTCAGAGCCTGGCAGCACAGAAAGTCTGAAATTCTCAGCAACCAGAGTTCCAACAGAGAAACAGCACCTTGAGAAGAGAAATTACTCCTAAACCAATAAATTTCCCCATTTCTCACCAGCAGCACTCATTCAAAGGGGCTCCTCAGCCAGAGGCACAGGCCAAAGGGAGTGGAATGGACATCACACAGGGACCATCCCCATCCTCCCATCATCTCCTGGAAGCTGCTCCAGGTCCCTCAGGAGGCTTCCCACACGTTGTGGCCTCATCCCTGGTGATGAGGAGGTCACAGCTCCCTCCACACCTGGTTTATTTCATCCCTTTCCACCCCAAACTCTCATTAGGAATTCCATGGAATTGGCTTCTCCTGGGAAGGGAAATCTTGCTCCATCAGCTCATCCATCTCCCTGCCCACAAACTTCTGCTCCCACAGCAGGCATGAGGAGCTTTCCTGGCCATTCCTTCCAAGAACAGCATGGAAATTGCTTCCCAGAACCTCCTGGCAGCAAATTTCTTTTCTCCCCAGGAGCACAGCTCCAGGGGGAAGGGACACAACCTGTCACCACCTTGGCTTCCCCTCTACCCCAGCTGTGCTGGAGCCTCTCTGCCAGTGGTGTTGTATTAATTAGAAATAATAAAGCACCATTGCAATTAAAAACATTATTTAAAAATAATTTAAAACCCCAGTGAATTATTTCCCTGATCACTGAACTGAGATGAACCAAACAGTTCCATCGGAGTCCCCCAAATAAGAAGAATAACAAATATAAAATTTGCTGCACTTTGGGGTGAAATCCATGCAAATATCAGCTTTAACAGAACATGTTTCATGTACCTGCAGAGATCAAGATGGGACTGGGGCTGAGGTAAATTCTTTTTCTCCCCAGGAGCACAGCTGGAGATGCCCCAGCTCCATCCAGGGGGAAGGGACACAACCTTTCACCACCTTGGCTTCCCCCTTGCCCCAGCTGTGCTGGAGCCTCTCTGCCAGTGGTGTTGTATTAATTAAAAATAATAAAACACCATTACAATTAAAAATAATAATTAAAAATAATAATTAAAAACAATAATTAAAAATAATAATTAAAAATAATAAAACAAGTTGGTTGCAGGATGCACAACAGGGCAGGGTGGGGTTTTTTTAACAGCAGTTTAATAGTGGAAGAGCTTTCAAGAAACACACACCCCCTACCTCAACCTCTGTGCTCCAGGGGAATAAATTTATGTCTCACCTCTGTCCCTTTCATTGTTTCACACCATCCCACAGCTTTTCTCCTCCCTTTACAGCAAGGTCTCCACAGTCTGCACCCCTCAGTGTTGCTTTTGCATAGAAAAGGCAACCAGGCCTCCTCAAGAGCAGATTTTTAAAATCTTATCTCCTTAAAAATCAAAAAGAATTAATAAAACCCCAATAGAAGCCTTTAACCGAGCTGCTCAACAGTTTTCAGCTTCACTTGCATCACCTCCCTTCACTTCAAACAGCCACAAAAAGACAAAAATAATCAGCAAAAAACAAAATTAATCAGCCAAAGACAAAAATCAGAACTTACCTTGCTGGACAGAGAGCCCACCTCCATGAGGCAGAACCTCTTTTGGTTCATTCTGCATCTTCCCAGGGTTCAGGGGGTGGGAAGGAGAGGATGCAGCCTTCTCCCTCTCCTCCTTTTCTGCTGGTTCTCATTGGGGTCACCCCATTCATCACCACAAATCCTGGAAAAAAAACCCCCAACTCCTCTCCACCCTGGAGAAGAGGGCACAGAGTAAAGAGGTCAGGGCCTTTGATGAGGGTGGGGAGGAAAACAATCTCTCCACCCTCCCTCCCCTTTACCCTCAGCCATTTCCCATCAACTCATTTCCACTTTAGGAAGCTCCTCAGCTGCCTGGGTTGAAGCTCAGTGGTCCAACACGACCATCCTGGGGAGGTTAAAATTCAATTATTCAGTGTTTAGGCAGTGTTACCCCTGCAGACAGGGAGGAGGATCCCTGAGGAGCAGCTGGAGATGTTCAGTTTGGTGCTCTGATGATGATGCTGCTTCCTGAAGTCCTCCTGGATTTTGGGAACACCCTTGGAGCAGGGTGGGACAGGGGTGGGGAGAGGTTGCACAGGTGGTGATGGGGGAAATGGGTTCATTTGGGCAGAAAAAGGGCTTTTTTTGCCAGAAATTCTTCCCCCATGGATTGGATTTGCTGAGAAAAGCCACAGGGAGTGATAACTGAGGTGAACAGCCTCCAGAAGGACTGGGACTTGTGGCTCTGAGGTGTTTTGGGGACTCCCTAATAAGGAGAGCTTAAAACCCATGGTTAAGTTTGTTTTTAGTTCTTATTTCCCTGGTTTTTTCAGTGTTATCCCCAAGAGATGCTCATGTGGGTTGTAATGAGGGTGTCTGATAAAGGCCCCCACTCCTGATACCTCCCAGGAATTTATTCTTGCCCTGATATTATTAACACTTTGTCTCCTGATACATAAAATGGGAAATCTCAAGGAATCATGTTAAAAATAAATGGCCATTATCATTACAGACTCCATATCTCAGGCAGAGGCTTTAATCTCATATTTTGAGGAGAGAGGGGAAAAATACACACCCAAGCATCTATTTGGGTGACATTAAATGACACAGGACCTTATACTTCTGTGTTATGGGATTAACAAATTATTTTCATTAAAAATAATAATTAAAAATAATAAAAAACCCCAGTGAATTATTTCCCTGATCACAGAACTGAGATGAACCAAACAGTTCCATTGGAGCCCCCCAAATAAGAAGAATAATAAATATAAATTTTGCTACACTTTGGGGTGAAATCCATGCAAATATGGATGGATTATCCATCTAAGGACGTGTTACAAATGTCCATCACGTGCTCCTTATCCTGGGTCTGAAAAAATATTCCAGAAACTTCCTTGCAGTTGCAAAGCTTTACTACAATTGGGTTTTAACCTCTCTTCACTCTGATCTGCTCAATTACAGACAGCAGAGCCTTCCACTAGAAGGAAAATTATTTGGTTTTTTTTTCATTCTCTCCTCAATGTAAGGATTTTATCACTCCAATTTTGCTTCCTGCAGGTGATTCCATGTTCCTGCAGGAGCTGATCCCTCAGCTGGCACCTCCCTGGCTGAGCAGCTGTGCCCAGGGATGGAGAGGGCACATCCTCCGACCCCTCAGCTTGGCAGAACAACTCCTAATTAACAAAAATGCAAGAATTCCACTGAGAAAATCGTTTCCACCCAGCATGGAAATGAGCTCAGCTCTGGAGCACGCTGGCCCTGACAGCAGTGGGGTGGTTGGGCTCAAATCAGAGATCAGGTCACCCATCAAGGGGGATTTCTTCTGGCTGCTCTCACTTTCAGTCCCTGTTTGGGGTTTTTCTTGCAGTAAGACCAATAACTTCATGGGAATGTTCCTTGAAGAGACTCTCTGATGATGCCACCACAAGTCTCAGCAGCTCTGACATAAAATCAGATTGAAATCAAATAGTTCTGTCAATCACTGCTTTCCTAAAGCTTTGAGGTCGGGTGTTGCTGTCCACATGGGCATCCCATGGGATGTGTAGGAGATTTCTGAGGTCTCTCACCTCTGCTCAGGTGTCTGCTCTTGTGAAACTTGGGAAAATCAGTGGTTTTGTGGCTCTGGAAGTGGAGAAAGGGGTAAAAAGTTACACCAGGGAGGAGTGGGACAGGAATAACATCTACATCCACACATCACACCCCGTGTTAGAAAAGTACTCTGATGTTTCCTGTTTTTCATTTTCTACACCAAACAGCATCATTGCTTCCTGCTGGAGATGCCTGGGAGCTGCCATTATTTGCCCCTGTAACGAGGAGAATAAACATCTTTGCAGCAGAGAAATGAGAATTGGGTGAAGGCACTTTCAGCGCCTCCAGCAGGACAGAGGGGAACCCCAGCCCCAGTCCCACCCTGCTCTCTGCAGGCACATGAAACACGTTCTGTTAAAGATGATATTTGCATGGATTTCACCCCAAAGTGCAGCAAAATTTATATTTATTATTCTTCTTATTTGAGGGACTCCAATGGAATTGTTTGGTTCATCTCAGTTCTGTGATCAGGGAAGTAATTCACTGATTTTTTATTACCAGGGAATGAGGGAAACAGGTAGAGGATTTTTATTTTTTTCCCCTAAGGAAATGAGGCCTTTTCCATCAAGCTGTGTGGAGGGGGAGGTCAAACAGTCACAGCCTCAGGGAGTGCTGCCTGCTGAAGGTGCCACATTTTTGAGGTGAGGTTTGGGAACCAGACAGAGGCTCCTTTTCTCTTCTCTGCAGCTCAGCACTTGTGAGACAGAGCATGGGGGTGTGGAGCCAACATTGGCTGAACCTTGGAGGCTTCAAAAACACAACATTCTTTGCAGACAATTGGGAGTGACCCCATTGTTGAGGACATCAAGCCTTTTATAGACCCTCTGGAAGCCACATGGAGCAATGTCCCTGTCAATCATAGGAACTTCCAATGGATCTCTTGTGCAGCTCAGCACAAGAACTCAGCCACGAGACTCTTATCTGTGTGATAAGAACAGGAGTTAAGCTTTCTGTTGTTCCCTGAACTCCTCATTTCCCTCTTCAGCTTCACCACGCTGCCCTGGAAGGGATAAATCCAGGGAGCTCCCTGAAGGAGAGGCACTCAAGCACTTAAGAGCAATGAACATTTACAAAAACTGGATCCTGTAATAGCTCCCCGTGCATCCAGGGCCATCATCTCAAATGGCAACAGCACAAGACAAGTTAATAATAGTCATTGTTCCAAGATTAAATTAGGTAGACAGGAATGATTTTTGCAAGATTCATAATGGTTTTAATGATACTATTTAGTTACCAAGAACAATATATCTTTTCTATTCATGAGTTCCTGGAAATCAAGGATGGTGGGGCTGTAAAATGTGTTTTTAAAGGCGGAGTTGTGAGCTGCAGTCTCACAGAAAGTTGGTTGTACATTATCTCGAGCTGTCTTTATTCACAAAGGAGGACCAAGATGTGGATGGGAACAGTGGGTCTGTGCATGGCATCTTGGGGAAATTCGGCTTTTGAGCCAGGAGCCAGACTCTGGACAGATTTGAGGTAAAATGCCAGAGGACACTTGCAGCCCCCTTGCTGTCATTGCTTTAGAGGAAGTGATGCCATCATGACACAGTTTGATATTGATGTATGGCTGCAGAATATCTTGGACCCATCCAGCAGCTGCTCAGCCCCATTTGGGTCACCCAGAGTGACCCTCAGGACACCCTGAGGGTGACATTCACCTCACCAGATGTGGTGGCAAAAAGGTCCCAAGGCTGGAAGTGAGAGAGGACCGTGGTGCTCTCAAACTGGACTTGCTTTGGGCCGTAAAAACTGGGGCATGCTGAGTGCCCTGCACCAGAGGAAACATTTCTTTCTTGTGAATTGTCAGCAGAGGCGTTTTCCTAGAAATTCTGCAGCGTTTTGTGCTGTGCATTCTCTGTGAACCCATAAAACTCCAGAGGATCTCCAGCTGCAGTGACGCCGCTCGGTCACAGCGCTGGCGTTTGGCAACGTCCTCGCTCTGCTGGGAATTATTTCAAAAGGCAATTTGCCGTGGAAATGCACGCTGGGGTGGCCTGCAGCAACAACAGATGGACGTGGGATCACATCAAACCAGGCCTGAGGGCTTTTCCCCCACGCTGGTCCCACTTAGAGCCACCTGAATTCACTGAATTCGGCGTGAACCAGCAGACACGCAGTGGGTTGGTTGCTCCACAAGTACCAGCCCAGCTGGGTGAGAGCTGAGGAAGAATATTTGGGAGGAAGCACAGAATGTCTGGAAGAGCAGCTCGGTGTGTCCCCACAGTGTCAGATCAGTCTGTCCCATGATGGGACAGCCAGGTGAATGTTGAGACCCAGCTTTACCAATATCAAGGGGCCACGATGACTTTGGTGCTGAAAAGCTGGGATTGTGCATGTGGATTTGCCAAGGCAGGTGGGTTTTTAGGGAACTGAATATCCATCCTTGGCAAAAAAACAGCAGGAGGGAAGGAAAAGCAACGAGGCTGAGACTGGTGAGGAGCACAAAAGACACAAATCCTGACTTTGGAGCAGGGAAACAATCTCCATGTGGTTTGGAGACACAGGGAATGACAGAGAAACATCTGTGACTCCCAAAGTCTTCCTTTCATCACCTTTCAGCACGCTTTGCCAAGATTTTGACAACATTTGTCCCAGTTCACAGCCTGATCTGGGCTGGGAGTGAAGACACCCAGCTTTCAGCTCCTTATGGGAGCTCACACCTTCTCCCAAGAGCAAAACCAACTTGTTTGTGTTCTAGGAACCCAAATAAACATTTTCATGGAAGGCTGCTGGCTGAACGTGCCAGCGGGGACGTCTCCTCACACCAGCCTCCCCTGGCAGGGTCAGAGGGTGTTGTATAAGGCTCTGTGTAGATTTGTCAGCAGCTTTTAATGAGGAGAACTTTTCTAATTTCATTATTAGATTTAAGCATATCCTTCCAAAGCTGCTCACAATAGGAAAAAAAGAATTACAGAGAGGAAGTCACCATAAAAATGTTCCTGACAACGTGCACAGGAGGGTGTAACCCTCTCAGGGTGGGGGTTTTGAGGTTGTCCTGTGCAGGGTCAGGATTTGGACTTTATGATCCTTGTGGGTCCCTTCCAACTCAGAGTATTCAATGATTCTACAAAAAAATTTACTTTTTCTCCACAGCCAAGAATTTATTTCATTTTTTTTCTGTGATAGAGAAGTTACTTCAGCCATCAGCTGCTGAGCCCTTTCAGCAGAATCCAAACGGATCAATTTCAGCTGTTTCTTTTTGAATTTTAAGATCTTCTTTTACCTTTTGAGATCTTCCCCTTTTCCCAATGAGGGCTAAGCCCAAATTTCAGTAGATGATATGGAATTCCTTTTCAGAGAAGACAAAGAGGCAGCAGTCAGTGAGTGCTGGTGGGAGCAGCCCTGTGCTAACTCTGTCCCCAAACTCACTGGGGCTGCTGGAAATATCAGTAATGCAGAAGGTACTGGAAAATTGAAGGACATTATCCCAGAGAGTGCTCACAGGGTAGATTTTCAGGCAAAAATGGGGGAAATTTTTGTACAAGTCACGTGCATTTTTTCTCACCATACCTGCCCCTTGCTGCAGTGGAATTTCCAGCCCCAACTCTGCAGCTCTGAGCTCTGCATGCCTGAATCCCTCTCTGTGCTGTATGAATGTTATCCTGCAGTGGGTTGATTAAAATGTTATTAAAAGAAACCATTTCATCCCTAAGGGAAAAAAAATAAAAAGAAGAAGAAAGGAGAATTTGTCAAACCTTTTTGAATCTGCAGTCCCTACTTGAGAAAAGTTTGAGGAGCCACCTGGAAATCCTTCAGGTGTTGATGGCAGGAGCTTGTTTGTGATGTCCCAGAAAGCAGTGACCACAAAAAGAGCTACAGAAGGTTTAGAAACCCACAGCATTTCTGTTTGATGCTGTATTAATTGTTATCCTTGAGAACAATAATCACATTCCATTTTTCCCCACTGCTTTTTGGTTCTTATTAAGACTCCCTCTATGATCTTATCTTTCCTATGGATTTGTGAAATCATATCTATCAATATGAAAAGCAAACAAAACCAGGTGTAGTCTTGGCAGGGGTGGGAGAAAACAGGGGACAATTCCAAGATGTGCTCAGGGGTTTGGCACAGCCAGGTCTAACATCTCCTGGCCCTCACATGTGGAATTTCTGGGGTCCCCAGGATGAAGGAGGAATTGAGAATCTGACTCCATGTTCTCAGAAGGCTAATTTATTATTTTATACTAAAACTGTACTAAAGAATAGAGAAAGGATACAGACAGGGTCCAAAGAATGATAATGAAAACTCATGACTGCTTCCAGAGTCCCGACACAGCCTGACTGTGATTGGTCATTAAGTCAAAACAATTCACATGAAGCTAATCAAACAATCACCTGTTGGATAAAACAATCTCCAACCACATTCCAAAGCAGTAAAACACAGGAGAAGCAAATCAGAGAATTATTATTTTCATTTTTCTCTGAGGCTTCTCAGCTTCCCAGGAGAAGAAATCCTGGCAAAGGGATTTTTCAGAAAATATGACAGTGACTCTCACAGGTTTTGGTGAGCTTTGGATGAGGGTGTGCCCTCAAGAGAATGTAATTTCCCTGCTCAGTGATATGAGGGTCACTCAGGTACACCATGGCAGAGTGAAAGTATTTTAGGGAAAAAAAAAAAAAAGAAGAAATAGGTTTTTCTTTGCTTAACACGATCAATCAACATGGCAGTCAATGCTGTGCTGCCTTTTGGGTAGTGTTTTCAATCTGAACTGGAGCAATCAGCCCTGATGCCCTGTTATCCATGCAGGCATTGCCTTACCTGTGTCCAGGTTCAGGATTGCCTGAGTGTGGGAGATTTTGGAAATGCAACCAGCAAAGAACAGCATTGTCACTTCGTGTGTCCTCACTCAGGGAGCCTCCCTGTGAGGGAGCCTGAGCTCAGCCTGCAGCTCTGGAGCTGCCCCTAAAGCTGGGAGTGCAGGGAACAGAATTTCAGGAGCAGCACTCAGTACAGCCTGGTGATCAGACTGATTGCCAGGCAGTGGAGCTTGACTCTGTTGGGAGGTTTCCTCAGCCCTGGGGTTATTCCTGATGGCACTCACCATTTTCTGATTTCCCAATTTTCCGATTTTTCAATTGTCTGATTTTCCAATTTTCCATCTGAGGTGGCCTCATGATCAGGGAGTGGGGATTGTGTTTCCTTGGCACAGCGTGGGGCAGTTTTTCTTTGCTGGACACAATCAATCAATGTGGCATTCCATTTTCAGGCAGCAGATCTCAGCTGGAGCTTGGAGATTGAGACCTGACTTGATGGTTGAGGCAGAGCTTTGGAATCAGGGAATATTTCTTCTGAAAGAGCTCTGTGTTCTGGAGTGCTGGGTCCTGCTCTGGGACCCCAACTGCAGAAGGATCTGGAGCTGCTGGAGCAAATCCAGAGGAACCCATGGAAATGCTCCAGGGCTGGAGCCAGGCTGGGAGAGCTGGGGGTGCTCATCTGGAGAAGGAAAAATCCAGGCAGATCTCAGAGCCCCTTGCAGGGCCTAAAGGGGCTCCAGGAGAGCTGGAGAGGGACTGGGGACAAGGCCTGGAAGGACAGGACCCAGGGAATGGCTTCCCACTGCCAGAGGGCAGGGATGGATGAGATATTTTAGGAAATTCTTCCCTGGGAGGGTGGGGAGGCAAAAAGGGATGTTTTTGTGGGTTGGTGTTGAACAGCAATTTGTTCTGGGCTCTTCTTGGGTGCCAAAAGGGGAGATGCATGTACAGACTGCAGGGGAGCCCCAGTTAGAAGGGACAGCAAAGTAAAGAAATTTCCTTTCAATTTAAATTGCCTCTGCTCTTCTCAAGCCCAGTCACTGGGAGGGCAGGGAATCTCCTCCT
>JAWWEY010000208.1:69985126-70008988 GCA_035582745.1 Loriotus luctuosus
CCTGGGAAGAGCATTCCAGTACTTTATTATTCTTTTGGTGAAAAATTTCTTCCTAATATCCAACCTATACCTTCCCTAGCTTGAGACTGTGACCTCTGGTTCTGTCAGTGCTGCCTGGAGGAAGAGACCAACCCCCACCTGAAGGTTGCCCCTGTGCTTATTTTCCTTCCTCTCCTGCAAGGAGATGGGTCACAGAATCATTCAGGGTGGAAAAGACCTCTGAGGTCATTGAGCCCAAGCTGTGACCCAACACCAGAGCACAGCTTTAGTGGAAAAAACTAAACCAAGTCCAGTGGTTGTGAGAAAAAAGGATGTCTCAGGCAGATGGGTGAAAATTCAGCACTTGAAGGGCGTAAGTTCTGTCCACAAAGCTTTTGTGCTGTGAAAAGAAATCCCAGGCTGGTAAGAAATCCAGTTTCTCCAATTTCCTCCTCCTTTTCACCTTCCCACTGGAGATGCTCAAAGAGTGAAGCAAAATGCCAGCCCTGCAGGTGTTTGTTGGCTTTTTTAGCATCCAGAGAGGCAGGAGAATGGTGAGGCTGGAAACACAGAAATGAGCTGTTGGTTCCTTGGAACAATATGCAAACCCAGAGACCTCACAAACATGGGGCTACCAGCCCAAAGAGCTGAAAAACCCAGTAAATACAGATGCAGATAAACACAGCCTCAGAAAATGGAGAGATGATGTGCTGGGAGGTGTTTTCCATGGATATATCCCTTACCCACTCCCTGCAAAGGGACAGCTGGGCATGAGGGGAGTGGAGAGGAAATAAATGGCCAAAACCTTTGAAGTCTTTCACTGTCACCATCCAAACTTCATCATGGATTGGATTCTGAGAACCCCTGTCAAGACAAGCACCAATTGTGTGTCTACAACTCCCTGACAGGAGGGTGCAGCTGAAGGGGGGTCAGGTTCTGCTCCCAGGGAACTGGGACAGGAGAAGAGGAAAATGGCCTCAAGTTGTGCCAGGGGATGTTTAGATTGGATATTAGGGGAAATTTCTTCATGGAAGAGGTTGTCCAGCCTTGGAAATGACTGTTGGAGGAAATCATTGAGTCACAACCCCTGGAGGGATATAAAAGATGTATGGATGTGGCACTTGGGGTCATGGGTTAGAGGTGGCCTTAGCAGGATGGACTCCATCCTACAGGTCTTTTCTAACCCAAAGGATTCTATGATCCTATGAAAAGAAACTCAAAATGACCTCCATTGTCTCATACCAGGAGGATCACTGGCAGGGCTGGAGCTCATTCCAGCCTGGCTGAAGGGAGAGGGAAGGATGGCAGGGAATTCCTTTGCCTCCACTGAGACTCTAAATCTTGGTTTAACAGCGCTGTCCTCTCCAGATTTGAAACCCGCTGCATTTATGGATGTTCTGGGAAAGTGGCAAATGACATCTATTCACAATAGGATTGCTGGAGACAGCTGAGGGACTGTTTCCTGGAATGATGGAAAAGGCTGCTTTGTGCAGATCTGGCTGCACTGTTTCTACTGGAGTGATGACTTGATTGCTCCTGGGGGTTGCTGAAATCCTGGTTGTATATTAAGCCATGCTGACCCTTGGATGAGCATGTTTTTGGTATTATTTGAATAGAAAGAAGCTGATGAGCATTTGGGCTCAATAAAGGCAGCAATATGTGGCTGAAGGGAGTATGTTGGATTGGGAAAGGGCCTGGGTCAGAGATATCCAATCATTCCTCTAAATGGCTGAGTTTTGAAGCTACAGCCTGGGCTGTTCCTACAGTGCTGTGTGTTAGAGATGAGTTTTTTTTCTGGGGTGAGATGGAAAATACATCCCAGTTTTCCCACAGGACAAACCCACAGGCAGGTGCTCTGCACGTGTAGGTACTGCTGTGCTTTGGGAATGGAGATTTCTCTCATCCTGCAGAGTTTCCAGCAGGCTGCTCAAAGCTGTAAAAAGAAAGCCTTGCTGTGTCTGAAATTGGGGAATTCCTGCTTGCAGGGAAGAGAGGAGGCTCAAGTGCTCCCTTGGAGATTTTCCTGTGCCTCCTGCATCCCTTCCATTACCTTCCCTCCTTCCCTCATCCCTCTCCTCTTCCTACACAAGTGCACCCCATCCTCCCTCCCTGCTGCAAGAGCCTCATGGAATCACAGAATTATTTTGGGTGGAAAAGCCCTCTGAGATCATCCAGTCCCACCATTCCCCCAGCACTGCCAAGGCCACCACTGACCATGTCCCCAAGTGTCACATCCACATGGCTTTTAAATCTCTCCAGGGATGGGGACTCCACCACTGTCCTGGGCAGCTGTGCCAGGGCTGGACACCCTTTCCATGAAGAAATTTTCCCAAATATCCAACCTGACTCTCCTCTGGCCCAGCCTGAGGCCGTTCCCTCTCCTCCTGTCCCTGTTCCCTGGGAGCACAACCCGACCCCTCCGGCTGTCCCCTCCTGGCAGGAGCTGTGCAGAGCCACAAGGGCCCCCCTGAGCCTCCTTTGCTCCAGGCTGAGCCCCTTCCCAGCTACCTCAGTCACTCTTGGAGCTCCAGACCCTTCCCTAGCTCTGTTCCCTTCTCTGGACATGTTCCAGCCCCTCCATGTCTTGTTGTGAGAGGCTCATGGTTCTTGCACCATCCCATCCTTCATCTTGATTCTAAATGAGCTTTTCACCCCCCCAGGCCAGGCCCAGCAAAGCCAATACCAAACTCAATGGGGTCAGTCCCCTCTGCCACCTGTGGTCACCACCCCAGCACCTCCCTAGGGCCAGTCCTATCCTCTGAATCCCCCACCCAGGCTCTGTCCAAATATCATAATTCCACTTTTTGCTACTCAAAAAAAAAAAAAAAAGAAATAAACAGACTGCCCTTTCCTTTTGCTTGAGGAAGGCCTTTTTCCCAACCCTTTCATCCTACACCTCAGCTGCTGGGAGTTGATGCCTTGATGGCAACACCTTTTTCCTCTCCAGCTGGTGTTTCCAGGAACATCCCTTTAGGCTCATCCCTACCAATCCCTGTTTATGGCCCTCCAAGCACATCCCAAGCTCTCCCTCCTTTCCTGGGATGACAAAACCACTCCTGTCCATGTCAGGTTGGCCAAGCTTCACACTGCCCATCTATTTTCTGATATATTTGGAAGATTTAGGCACCATCCCCTCACTCAACCATCTCTGTTCTCCCCACATCTCCCCTCTCCTCCAGTCCTGAGTAAACAGACAAACAACTGCTTTATGAAAGGGAAGAGGGAAAACCAACAGCAGCTGCTTTAAATCTGCTGTAATGCTGGCAGCAATTGCATAAGGCAGAGGTTTTGCTGATGTCCCCACCCCATTCCTGAGAAATATTTGATTTATTTTGGTGTCACTGTGCCCTCAGCACATTGGCAGTGCAGGATCCAAGGGCAGCATCAAAGAGCATCTCTGGATTCGCTTCTGCCCTGACGCAATCCCACAAGAAAAAGGGCAAGATTCAAAACAGCCTCCTGAGCCTGTTCCTTGGCGTGGAGGAGCTCAGGAAACAGATGGGGCTCACCATCCCCTGGGGGTCAGTGGCTCTGGGCCCTGACAGAGCAGCAAGTTTCAAATTAAATGACCCTGGAGGGAGAGGGAACAGCCCCAGCTCTGTCTGCTGGCAGGGCCCTGTCCCACAGCTCTGCTGTGCATTGCACGTCTGGAGGCAGAGAATCCTGCAATGGCAGCGTGGCCTGGGTGGGAAGGGACCTTAAAGATCATCTAATTCCACCCTCTGCCATGAGCAGGGACACATTTCACTATCCCAGGGTGCTCCCAGCCCCATCCAACCTGGCCTTGGGCATTCCAGGGATCCAGGGGCAGCCACAGCTTCTCTGTGGGCCTCAGGGCCTCACCGCCCTCACAAGGAGAATTTCTTCCACATTTCTAATCTAAATTCCCTCTCTCTCAGTTTGAAGCCATTCCCCTTGGCTTGTCTCTCCAGCTCCTGATGAAGAGTCACTCTCTGGATTCCCTGTGCTCCTTTCAGACCCTGGAATGTGCTGTGAGCTCTCCCCACAGCCTTCTCCTCTCCAGGCTGACAGCCCCAGCTCTCTCAGCCCATCCCCACAGGAGAGGTGCCCCAATCCCTTTAGCAGCTTGATCTCTGGTAGGAAACACCCAGGAGAGAGGAGGAGATTCCCTGCCCTCCCAGTGACTGGGCTTGAGAAGAGCAGAGGCAATTTAAATTGAAAGGAAATTTCTTTTTGCTGTCCCTTCTAACTGGGGCTCCCCTGCAGTCTGTACATGCATCTCCCCTTTTGGCATCCAGGAAGAGCCCAGAACAAATTGTTGTTCAACACCAACCCACAAAAGCATCCCTTTGTGCCTTTTCACCCTCCCAGGGAAGAATTTCCTAAAATATCTCATCCATCCCTGCCCTCTGGCAGTAGGGAGCCATTCCTGTGTCCTGTCCCTCCAGACCTTGTCCCCAGTCCCTCTCCAGCTCTCCTGGAGCCCCTTTAGGCCCTGCAAGGGGCTCTGAGCTCTGCCTGGAATTTTCCTTCTCCAGCTGAGCACCCCCAGCTCTCCCAGCCTGGCTCCAGCCCTGGAGCATTTCCATGGATTCCTCTGGATTTGCTCCAGCAGCTCCAGCTCCTCCTGCTGCAGCTGAGGATCCCAGAGCAGGACCCAGCACTCCAGAACACAGAGCTCTTTCAGAAGAAATATTCCCTGATCCCAAAGCTCTGCCTCAACCATCAAGTCAGGTCTCAATCTCCAAGCTCCAGCTGAGATCTGCTGCCTGAAAATGAAATGTTGGTTTGCTCCTGGCAGGAGGGACAAGGCTTGGGACACTCTCCCAGACGTGGCAGCAGGTCCTGGCCATGCCAAACCTCCATGGGAGCAGGAAAGAGCCACGCCACAGTGGGAGAGCAGTTTGATTTCCCTTTGCTACCCAGTTTTATGGGTCATCTTTGTGCCCAAGGATGTTTTTTTGCTATGAAAAATCCATCAGCACAAAAGAAATTTTCACAATATTCAGAGCCCACCTGCAATTCCTGCAGTATGAGCTGCAGGCCTGTGTCCATCCTTTAGCTGAGCACAACCTCCCCTCTGCTCTGCAAAGCATCTGAGGAGAGGTGGGACCCATTTTCCAGCTGCATCAGTGCAGGGAAAATCCTGCAGTTGTGGAGGAAAGTGCAATTTGTCATTTTTTCAGCTGGAAATTGGGGTTTCCCTGTGACTGCCCCATCTCTGGAAGTGTCCAAGGCCAGGTTGGACAGGGCTTGGAGCAGCCTGGGATAGTGGAAGGTGTGGGTGACACTGGATGATCTTTAACCCAACCCAAACCGTGATTATTGCATGATTTTACCTGCAGGAATCACAGAAAAAAGTCAACAAAGACCAAATAAATGAAAAATAAATTAATCTAAAGCAAAGACACCCCCCAAGATTTCTTGTATCCCAACCCCTTCCCTCCCCTCTGAAAATTCTCTCCCAGCCTCTCAAATCTCTCCGTTTTCCCTGCCTTGTGTGCTGTGAAGAGGCTGGAAGGATGAGGTTTTTTCAGGAAAGAGGAATGTTGAATGAGAAAATCTGCTAGACTCAAAATCTGCTGCTCCCATATGGATGTTTTCCCTGGCCCACATTCCCTTCTCTCTGGGAATTCAGTCCCACTGCAGGCAGTAAACACCTCAGAAATGGGTAATGAAGTGCTCAGGACTGGGATCTTTAAATCCCTGCTAAGATTTATTTCCCAGTGGCTTGTTCAGAGCTACTGAGGGTATTTGTAAGCCTGACAGGAAATAAATCCACGTTCCCTGAGCCCCAATAAGTTTTTTTAACCACAACATAATTCATCCTATCTCCTGATAGGAATATTTGGGGTTTGTAGTCTGGGCTTCCTGAGCAACAGGATATTTGTCCCTCCAAACATTTAAAATCTCTATAAAAATAAAATTAATTTTAAGGTGGATGTTTGAAATCTGTCTCCTTTTTTTATCTCATCAACTATTGGGATTTTTTTTAAATCATTATTTTAACTTCACAGCATCTTGCTTCATCTTGTTTTGACTCAGTTTAGCCCAGAAGTCAAAATAAAATGAGATGATGAAGTCTGAATGTCATTTCCCTCTCTCTCCTCCCTCTTTCAAAGGAAAAAGCTGAAAGAAAACATTTTGTCTTCATCCATGGAGAAAGGTGGATTTTTCTTGCCATGTTTCAAAAGGATTTTAGCTCAGGACATAGAGAAAGGCTTTTCCCTGCCTTGGGGGATGCACAGAGCAGAGAGGGAGAAGAGGTGACACGAAGAAGACGCAAAATGATGAATGGGCAGGCTGGGAATCCCGTTCTCCACTGTTTTCATCATGTCCAGAAAAAAACCTCAAACCCATCCAACTCAGTTCAAAGGCAACCAGAGCACCTCATCAATTTAAACTGTGTGATTACAATGCCTAATTAAGGTGTGGAACTCATCACCAAGAGCGATTGTGCAAGCTCAGAGGTTAGAAAGATTGCAAAAAAATTTTTTTTCATAAAAAAATAGAGAAAGAAAATGGAATTTATCTCTGTTTTGGAGCATCTACAGCTCTGTTAGATTGGTCTGAAAAGGGATATCAATTCTCATGCTGCAGAGCACAAACAAGCTACCAACAGCCCATTAGGATGAAACTTCTCCTGTGGGAAAATTGCATAATTTATCAAGTGGAGCATTTCTTCCATCTTTCTTTGAAGCAGCTGGGAATGATTAATGTCAAAAGCAGGGTCAGGAGTAAGGCTGGCCACTGGTTCTGGCACACTCTGGCCCTTCCCGTGTCACTGAGGAATTAAAGCTCAGAAAACTCCAGCAGGCTGGGACAAGAGTTAAATCATTCTATAAATTAAGCACTTCCCCATCTGAGTGCAGAAATTTGCCTTTTCCAAAGACTTATCCCTGGGAAAAGTAGATTGGAGGTTTCAGAGCCAGAAGACAAAGCCACGTGTGTCCAGATCCCTGGAGTGAATGCTGAGGTTGCCTTGGCAACACAGGGATGTTCATGTGGTGATTTCAGCTCCAGAGGGTTTGAACCCACGGGATCAATCTCCCAGCAGGACAGATAGGCAGAAATATGAGGCACTGCCATGGGCTTTGTGTTTGCCAGCCCTATGAATTGGATGAAAAACCTGTGACATCCACCAGCAAAGATGTCTGGTTATCAGTGGAAGCAGCCAGGAACCTTCCTGGAAAACCATTTGAGAGTCTCTTGTCTGGCACATCAATTGTAGGGCAATTTGGGACCCAGGACTGTCCCTCCATCCCATAAATTAGCACAGATCTGTCCGGGTCGTCCACTGGTACTTTTGAGTTTTTACAATAATACAAAGAAGAAAACCCGACTAAAGACATTGACAAGTCTTTTATTTTTTTCCCCATTTCCTGGAAAAAAGTGCTTTACTTCTCACTGAAAGGTTTTTAGCTGGGCAGAAGATTCCCTGAGGTACCACAGCCCCAGAAAATCATTGTGCACCCTGAGGGGACTTGGCATGGGATGGAAAACCCATAAGCCCTTGCTCTTGAATGTGCAGAAGGCTCAGAAAAGAACAACTTTTAGAGCTATTTCCAAAATTTAGTGTCACCCTGATTGTGTTACAGGACAGCAGTAAATTCCTTAAATGACAGGTTGTCACCTGAGCCACCCAGCCAAGCTGTGAGTCCATGGCAGGGACGGAAGGTGCTGGTTTAATTGAACCCCCAGCCACAAAAAGTGCAGCTCTGAGCAGACAGACACAGGTGGGTGCTGTTCTCACCTGAACTGGGATCTGCTGGAGCTCAGTGCCTCGGAAATCAAGGAATTATCATAAAACCCTGGAATGGTTTTGGGTTGGAAGGGACCTTGTTCCATCTTGTTCCAACCCCCTGCCAGGACCAGGCTGCTCCAAGCCCCAATGTCCAACCTGGCCTTGCACACTTCCAGGGATCCCGGGGCAGCCACAGCTCACAGGGAACCCTATCCACAGGCTTTTGGGGTGATGATGACATTTCTGGAGGATAACTCTTCCTCTTTCAATAAATTTGATGTTCCAGCTCTCATGTCTGGCCCTGGGGCTCTAAGCTGCTCATTGCTGCAGGGGATGCACCTCTGTGCTTACCATCTTTTTTTTTTTCTCTCTATTTATCTAATCTTCCCCTCCTTCCCTCTTGGGGACAGGGCACTGTGCTCAATGGAGCTTGGAACAACAACATTTTGACATTCTTCTGGATGGGCGCTCTGTTTGGTGCTGGCCAAGAGTTTCTGAGGTGTAGGAAATGCTTTTTTCACACCGGGTCAGGATCTGCTTGCTTTTTGTCCTTCCCTCCCAAGCACTGTATGATTCCTTCCCCTTCCTTTGTGAAATTTTGATGAGAATCCCGTTTCAGGAGAAATTTGTCCTCTTCTGGTCCCTTTCAGCTTCCCTGAGAAGGTGAAATCACACAAAATCCTGCGGTGCCTGCATGGAATTCTGGATTCCCCAGCAAGGAGAGAATCCCTCCGAGGTGCCAGAGCCCCTGTTGTGCTCAGGAATATCAACTGACTGCACTAATAACATTAGCATGGGCACTTACTCCAGCTAAATAGGACACTTAATTCCCATTAATGCTGGACTAATTAGAGCATGGTGAACAACCAAAGAGAAAACACCATCTTTGTGTCTGGGTAAAACTATTTGCAATCTATCTCCCACACAAAATGTAGGCCACCGTTCCCTTCCTTGAGCTCAAAGGGGAGCCTCTGCTCCTTGATGAGAACAACCAGCAGCAATTCTCAAGATTTCATCTTTAATCTCTCATTTTTGGGATGCTTGAATATCTACAAAGAAAAAATCTGTAGATATTCATGAGTGCAGGCAGACAACCACATCAGTCAAAAAAAGAAAAAGCCTGCACTGCTAAATGCAGTGTGTGCACTGAGAGTGACCTAAATATGATTAAATTACCCTGCCTCATTTCAAGCAGGAAAAAGCTACCTAGAATTACTTTAATTAGCAGAAAGGGATGCTGTCAGCCACTTTCTCTAAGCAAATTTAATGTTCTGTGTTACTTGTTGTACCCATGGCATCCTGTGGTAGGAAAACAAAATGCTTGTCTACTCCTCCCTGCTAAAATCACCATTATTTATTCCTATCCAGGTCTCCTTAGGAAATGCAGCTTGTGCTCCGTGGTGTTCTCCATCTGTTTGCCCCCCCAAAGTGTTTCAAAGCCACTTGGCAGTTCCCAGAAGCTGGAGGAGAGCTGCCACTGACTGAACCTTCCAGAAAAGTCTGGATCCTTCCAGCTCCTCAGCACTGTGGTGGGTCAGAGCTCAGCATCCCCAGGACTTGGAAGCATCACTGAGGTAACCTGGGGTGAGGTAGGGGCAGAATTTGGGTCTCCAGATAAATATCTGAGCCTTGCATGTGTTCTAATTGGTGGGAGAATTCAGGGAAGGAAAATGTGGCTGAGGATATTAAACATGCAGACAACTCAGGTTTGGGAAGATCCTAAACAAATGATTGGGTCTTGGGAGAGTATCATAGAAATATTGAATTGTTTGGGTTGGAGGGACCTTAAATATCTCATTCCATCCCCTGCCATGGCAGGGACACCTTCCACCAGCCCAGGTGGCTCCAAGCCCTGTCCAACCTGGCCTTGGGCACTGCCAGGGATCCAGGGACAGCCACAGGTTCTCTGGGCACCCTGTGCCAGGGCCTCACCAGCCTCACAATTTCTTCCCAATATCCCATCTCTCCCTGCCCTCTGGCATTAAGGCCATTCCTCATTGTCTTGTCACTCCATCACATGTCCAAAGTCCCCCTCCAAACTTTCTGTAAGCCCCCTTCAGGCACTGGAAGGTGCTGGAAGGTCTCCCCAGAGCCTCCTCTTCTCCAGGCTGAACAGCCCCAGCTCTCTCAGTCTGCATTTAGGAAAACATCACAACAACATTCCTGTGTTTTTCCTATTGTCCCGTGGCAGAGAATGGGCAAGATGACATTTCAGTCCAGGATGAATTGCTATTTTAATGTCCTTGTTTGCAAACAGCTTTTTCATGCATTAATCACACCGCACTGGGCTAGAGTTGGACCTCAGTGGGATGCCAGTCATTTTAGCAAGATGGATTTCTGGCATCAAACCCAGCATTTCTTCCTCAGAGAAATCCCTCAAGGAGCTGCCAGGTGTTCCAGCAGCTCCCAGCCCTTGGTCTGCAGCCACAATGGCCATGAAGCTCTTGGTAGCTGTGGGCAAACAGGAGGAACCTCAATAACCACCCATGAGGTTCATTCTGAGTTCCAGGGTGGGACAGCTCAGCTAGGAGCATTTTCTTGACTGAGTTTTGAGAGGAGAAGGGACAACATGTTCTGTTCTCCCCTCTGGCTAAGGAAGGGATCAGAGGAATTCCTGAAGTGCTTTTGGGGGAGAAGAGATGTCACACACATCAACAGCAAACTGGAAAAGGCTGGGAAAACAATCCAGCTTCAAAGGGAAACGCAGCCTTCAGCACTGCAGGGATTCAGAGCATCCTTCCCATCCCAGGTCTGCTTCCTGAAGAAAGGGATTTGGAGCGTGTGAGGCAGCAGAAAGGCTGAGGAAACAACCCAAGTGATGGAGCCAGGGCCTCCCTGTGTGTCACAGGAGCTGGGAGAACAGGAGAAACCCTGAGCACTCTTGGGGTGCTTGTTGCTGATTCTCCGAATTCTGGGACTCAGGTTGGACCTTCTTCAGGGGCTCCCCTGTTGAGGGAGACCCTCCTGGAGCAGTTTTGTGTCAGGAAAGAGAGACACACTGAATGTTTTCAGTCTTCAGGTTCTTGTTTATTATTGTCTTATCTAAAGTTTTGCACGCTGTCCACACCAGGCTCAGCGCACTGAAAAAGCACCACAAAAATGGCCAACAATCTCTTGTTACAAGGTCTTTTAAAGCTAAACTGCCCAATTAAGAATTGACACCTAGATTATTTCCTCTTTTAACCCAATAACCAACCCCTAAAAGCCCACAATGCCAATTTTTCCACTTAATTGTAAGATACCACCCAAACCCATGAAGAAGAAGGAAGAAGAAGCACGAAGAAGAAGCCCAGAATGACACCCTGTGTCCTCCATTTTGCTTCCACTTACAGCATAGTAAAAATCCTAAAACCTCAATTTCTCGCTAAATGATACACCTACACTGCTCTCTATAATCTATTTCACACTTTGTGGATTCCAGTCTATCTTGAAGTCTAGGAAACTTTCTCCATGAATGAGGGTCAGAGTCAGTGCTCCCCTGGGGGTCAGAGCACCCCAGAGCAGACAGAGAAATATTCCCAGTGCCCTGGGTTTCCACAGAATGCAGCCCAGGAGCAACTGGGGAAGGAGGAGAGCTGAGCTTCAGGGGAAGGAGGAGGGCTGAGCTTTGTTAATCATTCCCAACTGGAATTCCAGCCTGGGCCGGGCTGAGGGCAAGCACCCCACCAGAGTATTTGCAGGGATCCCCAGTGAGGGGAGAGAGTGATGCATCTGACTCCATCTTATCAGAAGGCAAATTAATTACTTTATTATACTCTATTTTTCTATATTATGTTATATTGTAAATCAAAGGCGACTCCGATGTGAGGGAGAGAATGATGCATCTGACTCCACTGGTATCAGAAGGCTAATTAATTACTTTATTATACTATATTATTCTATTCATCTAAAACTGAATCTGCCAAGCACACAGCTCTGCACACAACTGCACTGAATTTTGTGACTGTCACCCCAAAGTCCCAACACACACACACCTGGCCCTGATAAACCAAGGAACCAAAACCCCATCACTCTGGGTAAACAATCTCCATATTGCACTCTACTTTGGCACAAACACAGGCACAGCAAATGATAAGAATTGTTTTTCCCTTTCTCTGAGGTTCAGAGGATGTGAAATCCAAGAAGTCCTTCTTGGGAAGAATTGTGCCTTGCTTTTCTCTGTGAAAAGAAATGTGGCAACAATATTACACTATATTGTCCTATGGGGGGGACAATATGTCTCGATGAGGGGAGAGAATGATGCATCTGACTCCATCTTATCAGAAGGCCAATTAATTACTTTATTATACTCTATTATTCTATATTATGTTGCATTGTAAATCAAAGGCGACTCCAATGTGAGGGAGAGAATGATGCATCTGACTCCACTGATATCAGAGGGCTAATTAATTACTTTATTTTTCTATATTATTCTATATTATATTACACTATGATACATTACATCTAAACTGAATCTGCCAAGCACTCCACTGCACACAACTACAATGAATTTCACACACACACCTGGCCCTGATAGGACAAGGAAACAAAACCCCATCACTCTGGGTAAACAATCTCCATGTTGCATTCTACTTTGGCACAAACACAGCCACAGCGAATGATAAGAATTGTTTTTCCTTTCTCTGAGATTCGGAGAATGTGAAACCCAGAAATATTCTTGGGGAGAATTGTGCCTTGCTTTTCTCTGGGAAGAGAAATGTGGCAACACCCCGCCAAGGCACCGCCACCTTTCCCAACCTGATCCTCTTCTCCCCATTCCTCACTCCCTCCTGCCTCAGGATCAGCCTGGACAATGCCCAAATTAATAGGAGAAGATTTGGACCCTCAGAAAAATCCAAGATGAGGCTTTCCAGGTCAGGCATGGAGCTAACGTGTCCCTCAGGCTTTCTGAAGGTGCTCACTGGCAGCCAAACCTGTCCCAGAGCTGATGTTAGGGGTGAGAAATCTGTGAAGTTCTGGGGGTCTCTGGTGATGGTGAGGAGATGGAGAGAGACCAGAGGGTCACCAAGTGGATTAGGAGCCTGGAGCCAGGTGGGAGAGCTGGGAATGTCCAGCCTGGAGAGGAGAAGGCACCAGGGAGAGCTCAGAGCCCCTTCCAGGGCCTAAAGGGGCTCCAGAAGAGCTGGAGAGGAACTTGGAACGAGAGTTGGAGTGACAGGACCCAGGGAATGGCTTCTGACTGCCAGAGGGCAGGATGGATGGGATATTGGGGAGGAATTGTTCCCTGTGAGGGTGGTGAGGCCCTCCAGAGAAGCTGTGACTGCCCTTGGATCCCTGGAAGTGCCCAAGGCCACGTTGGACAGAGCTCGGAGCACCCTGGGACAGTGGAAGGTGTCCCTGAACATGGCAGGGGTTGGAATGAGATGAGCTTTAGGGTGTCTTCCAACCCAAACCATTCTGTGATTCATTTTATAATTCTATGATTCATTAAGCTCATAGTGCACAGGGGAAGAAGAGAAAACCCCATGTCTCAGTCCAGCTATAAATAAATGAAATAACAAGTTTGCAGGGGACTCCCATCTCTGTGAGCACACCAAACTGCTGATTTCCTATTATACTTTAAGGATTGGAGTACAAATAAATAGGAAATAATCAACTTATATGGCTAAAGGCACTGCTGCAATGAGGGGTGACTTCAAACATGTCATGTCCCCACAACCTGTTGAACCCCAGACCTGGCTCAGTTCCTCTCCTATTCCCCAAATTTATCTGTTGGCTTAGGAAATCAGAGAGGATCTGTGAAATGCAAGCAGGACCAGAGCCCAACAGAGCCTTCCCAAATCTGATAAGAGCTCCTCACAGCAAAATAAGATGAATAATTTAAAAAACCCCAAAAACTTGCAAATCAAAGCCTTTCCCTCATCCAGACCAATAAATGTCTCCCTCTCACACCTGGACCCCTAAAAATCCCCTTCACAGGAGCATCCAGCAGAGCTGGAGAACCAACAGGGTCTGGAATATTTCACCCCTTTTAAAACCCAGCTTGCCATAACTCAGTGGCACAATGGCTCTCCTGGGAGCGTTTTGGGGAATGACCCAGAATCACAGAATTTTTAAGCTGGAAAAGAGCTCCAAGATCACCGAGTGCCCCTCGGCAGATCCAGTTTGCCACCAGTCCCCCTCACCCTTGGCTTTGTCTGTGATGCTCTAGAATTAGGAAACCTTCCAGATGGAAATGTAAGGAATGTAAATTGATGTCTTCTCTCCAACATGAATTATCTGACTCCTGCAGCCGCCTCTGCGAGATTATTTGAGCTGAACTTGACTGTTGCAGTAATTAATTTCCAATCAAGCAAATTTGCGTAAATCTTCCCTTTAGAAATCTGCCTTAAATCAGGGCTTTAGGCACCACGTTCCAGCTTGGATTCATTAAAAATAGATTGCTATTGAAAGCTGCCAGCCCTGTAAATACAGGCACCACGCCACCCTGCAGGACAGCTTGGATACACGCTTTCCACATAATGAAAACCTGCCCTAAAATCCATCCCCACAGCAAATGTCCCCTGGAACTGGGCGTGCTGGGCTCTTATCAGCAGCCCTGACAGCCTCCTCTTGTTGACAGATGTGGCCTTGCAGGGATGGCTTTGAAGCAAGCAGGGTAATTGTGGCAAAGGCTCTGGGAGAAGGAGAGAAGGTCTTGGCAATTTGAGAAATCTTGGTGGAGATGTTTTTGTGTGCAGCCCCCAAGTCAGAGGCAAATTCTGCTGCTCTCAGAGAGGAGGGATCATGGAATGGTTTGAGTTGGAAGGGATGTTAGGAGTTATGGGATCCAACCTCCCTGCCATGGGACACCTTCCACTGTCCCAGGGTGCTCCAAGCCCTGTCCAACCTGGCCTTGGGCACTTCCAGGGATCCAGGGATAGCCAACAACTCCTTGTCCTGTCACAAAAATTCTGTCTTCATCTTTTTCACAAACCACCTCTAAGGAAGGGAGGAAGGGAAGTCCCTCTCTGTAGGATATGAACATCATGAAGGCCAATCAAACACATTGTCAGTGAGGACAGACCCTGGGAGAGGAGACACAAAGAAGGGTGAAACTACAGCTCTCCATCTCCAGACCTGGGTGAAATACCTCTCCTCTGCAAATCTGGGAGTTGCCAAGGGTATGGAGTCATGGCTGCCCAGTTTTGGGAGGAAAGGGGTGGAAACAGCACTCCTGGGGCCTGTGCTGAGCCTGCAGCAGCCTCCACCTCAGCAGGTGGAGCCTCCACCTCAGCAGGATGCAGGTGGGAAATGTCCCTGAGAAGGGATCATAGAATCATGGAACAGCTGAGGTTGGAAAAGATCTTTAGGGTTATCAGTCCAATGAATGAGTGGAAATTATTTCTTGGCTCCCTATTCCTGGTCCTTCTTGTCCCAAATGCTCAGCTCTACCCCAATGCCCTGCTTGGGGCGTCTCCCCTGAGGGAAGGGTACCACAGACCAGCTCTGGTGGACACTCACATCACAGAAAACCCTCCTGGAGTGTGGAGAATCCATCCCAGCCATCTCTTGAGCTTGACTCACTCAAAGACCAATCCCATGATGTGCCAAGCAAGGCCAGTGCTGAAACCTTCACAGAGCCAAGCTGTGTTAGAGAGAAATTCAGCAAAATGCCCTGGAAAATTAAAGTTTGTTCTCTTAGCACTGCCCAAGCCATCACCCAAGATTTAGAGACAAGGTCCAAGCACTCCAGCCACCACCAAGTTTTGTCTTGCCCACCTGAAGCCCTGGAGAAAGGTTGATGTTTCTGATGTGTGGTGGAGCTCTGTCAAAAGGAGATTTTTGTGTGGGAAAAGAGCAGGATGATGTGGAGCTGGGCAGAGGAATATCAAGTAATCCCAATTCCCAGCTTCCTCTGCTGCCAAAACCACAGGGAGGAATGAAAACTTGACAGCACAAGCCTGCCCAGTGGTTGGAGCACACCATGTATTGCAGGCCTGTGAATGAATGAGAAACCTCCTGGAGGAACTGGTGCCTCACATGTTGTTCTGAAACCTACCACTGGTGTTTTGTCAGGGCAGGGGATTTGTCATCTTTCCTCCACACCAGAATCCAGGAGAAGATACAGTTTGTTTCTGGAGGAGATATTTCTTTTTCTATTTTTCTTTTTTCTTTTTTTTTTTTTTGAGATATTTGTGCACAACTTCTCTATTACTTTTTAAACAAAACACTCCATTGCCTCTGTTTTGTTGGTTTGGGTTTTTTTAAAGAAGGAAAAATGCAATCAAATATACTTCCACACCTTGCTCACCACAGCCTTCCACACTTCTCAGACCCTCAGGAGACAAAAATCCAGCACCTGCTAATCCTTTCTCCTCTTGTGAGCTGCTGATATCAGCAACAGGGCAAGACACTGAATATATTCCAAATGGGCTTTGGGGTTGGTACTTCTTCAGCGCCCCAACTTAAAAACTCTGAGGAGTCTTATTGAGTGTTTGCATTTCCCTTTCATCAGAGAATATGTAAAATCCACATCCACCACTCCAGGATGCCCTTTGGCTGATCAATATCTTGGATAAAGACCAAGTACCAAGACCAGTATTTTGGATAAAGGCTGAGGACTTTCCTTTCAGGGCATTTATGTTCCCCTCTCTTTCTCCAGGACAGAGGATCTGAGTGATGCTGGAGTCACCCACAGCACAGAGGGTGACAGGATCAGATTCAGCCCAGCTCCCCTGTGACTCCATGATAAAAAACTGCTGCTCTGAGAAGTTTGGGAGAACCTCTGAGGAGCAGCTGCAAGGTCAACCCAAACTTCCCACATGATGGGAGGTGACAAACCCAGTGAGGAACAACATCTCTGGATTTGGGATGAGTTCCTCACCCAAAAAACACAACACAGAGAGGTGTCCCCTGGCCAAGGAGAAACAGGAGAGCAGTGGCAGGGATAGAGGATCTGAGTGATGCTGGAGCCACCCACAGCACAGAGGGTGACAGGATCAGATCCAGCCCAGCTCCCCTGTGACTCCATGATAAAAAACTGCAGCTCTGAGAAGTTTGGGAGAACTTCTGAGGGGCAGCTGCAAGGTCACCTCAGCCTGTTCCACCCCATGTGCGTGGTGGGAGGTGACAAACCCAGAGAGGAACAGCATCTCTGGGTTTGGGATGAGCTCCTCACCCAAAAAACACAACACAGAGAGGTGTCCCCTGGCCAAGGAGAAACAGGAGAGCAGTGGCAGAGTCCAGCCCTGCTGACTCTTTGTTCAGCAAAGTCTGCTGAGCTCTCCCTCTGCTCCATTGCAATTGAATCATGGAGCATCTCCCCTGGGAAGGAGCCTGGACTGACAGCTCACCAGGCAAGGATCAAGTTCTGGGGGTGTGAAGTTGTGTTCTGTCCTGCCACAGAGTATGATTTATGTTCTCCAGTCACCACAGCTGCTGGGAGAGGGGAGTGGAGGAGAAATCAGGGAGAGAACATCAGAGAAGGGAAGGGAAGAGGGTCCTGGATTGGTTTGTTTTTCCAAAGCTCCCCACCACATTCAGCACTTCCCCTGAAGCTGCATTGCTCCTCAGAGCTATTTAAAACCCTGTGCTGGAGAGCTGGGACTTCTGCTCTGCCATGTGCTGCTCTGAAGCCACTGTCACTACTCCATAAATAACAGGGATGGACACTGAAGGCATTCCTGCCATTCAGCACCACCAAACCCACATCCCCACCAAGGGCATTGATAGCACATCTACCATCCAATTGCTGCTTTGAGATGCTTTATAAAACTCTGACTACAAGGTTTCTTATTTCTCTGGCCTCTGCCTGCCTGGCTGTGTTAAGAGACCACTGCAAAATTATTTTCATCAGCTCCTGTTCAGTTGGCCTCAGAATCTATTTTCCAGACTCTAAAGCAAAATTACAGTCATTCAATATTAAAGAATTTGCAGAGTGGCATTAAGCAAGGGTGCTGCTGTATTACTTACCATGGCAACTCAGGTTGCTAATTTCTCTTTTTCCTGCATGTACAAGAGCCAAGACACTCAGAAATGCTCTGTCCCTGATGTGACAAAATGCATTTGTGCTTCACAAAGCATTTCCTTCACTGGAGAAGCCTCCCTGTCACAGCAGGACAGGCAGAGCTGGGGAGGGAAAGGTGTTTTCCTGCTGATTGGATGACATGGGATTGCCTGGAGCAATAAGGATGTAGCATCCTTTATCCTCCCTCCAGGAGAGGCAGGAGGAGCTGGGTATCTTCTGCAGACCAGCATGGGTCCTTTCCTAAGGGAATCTCCCCCTGGCTTTTGCTTCAAAATGGGTCATTTTTGAGTATTTCACAGGGTGGGGTTTTCATCCTCACAATTTTTCCATGAATCAGGTATGGCCTGAAATAACTCTGAGGCCTAAAAGTGCTTTCATTTGACTCAGCTGGGACACCTTTCACTGCATCCAGGGGTTTGCTGCTCTCCACAGCTGCTGTCAGCACTTGTGGTGCACAGCAGGACACACAGAAATGCTGACAGTCCTGCTGAAGGAGCCTGCAACGTCCCCATTCTGCTGAGGTGACACGAGGTGAACCAATTTATTCAAGTTTGGCAGAGCCTCTGAGTCCCAGCCTGCTGGGTAAACTGGTCTGGTAGTGCCTAAATATAATTTACCATTTTGGACCCAACAAACTTCCCATTACTCCTTCATCCTCAGCAGTCTTGGTGTCTCCAGCACCTTCCCATGGTTTTTCCCTGCTCATTCTGTCTATGGTGTAGACATGTCCCCAGTGCCCTTTGGAGCACATTTTAAGTGTTTCCCCTAATAAACCCCTCTGGAGGATGAACTGCAGTGCACTGCATCTCATCCCATCCCTGCAGAGCCAGACCTCCCTTAGGAACTCACCTGGACACGGCCCTGGCTCGTGGCACGAAGTCCAAGCATGGCCAAGGTGGATGAGGAGCCTGGGGAATTTCATGGAATTTCATGGGTTGCTGCTGCTCCCCCAGAGTCAGCTCAGTTTCTCCTCCCAAGGAAGGAGGCCAGGACAGGCTGTCCTGTGGGAAAGAAACACATTTTGCAGCAATGGCATGATAATGTCTGATTATTAGCAGAGACCTTGCTCACCCTGAATTTCTGCTGTGGTTTGTGTGCTGTTCCTCTTCCCATGGCCACTGGTGTCTGGGGATTGGGCTGACAGGCTATTCTTAGCCTGCTTCAACATTCCCCTTGGATTTCCAAGGCACAGGGAGACGTGTCCACAGCCCCACAGCTCAAACTGTGCATATCCCTGTGTCCATTTCTCATCCCTGCCTTGCTGGTCCAGCCCAGCATCTCGTGGTCCAACCACCACAACCATCCTGCAGCCTCCTGATCAGAAACAAGACAGGCAGGAGCTGTCAAATCAGCTCCTGGATTTTCCCTTTTGCTCAGTGGCAATCACAGATCCCTTAGTGAAAGGTGGTCCCACTCCTGCAATCTGTATTTTTGACACCTCAGCAGCCTCTCTCAAACCCTCCTCCTCTCACCCTTCCTTTCATCCCCTCCAGACCTTGACTCAACTCTTCTCTCTTATTCCTTATCATTTAACTATTAATTTCCTTCTGCTCTGTCTTTCACCAGTCCTCAAGACCTCATCCCTTCTCTCTTTCCTGCCATCTCCACCACATTTGTCCCTCTTGGTCACCCCTGGCACGTCAATGACATCTCCCACCACACTCCTGAGCCCTTGGCTGCTCTGCCATCCTCCAGCACTGCAATCATCTGCTCAGTGAGCCCTGCCTCATACCCCATACCCAATTCAGGAAGAATTTCTTCATGGAAAGGGTTGTAGGGCATTGGAATGGAAACTTCCCATGCCCAGGGAGGTGGTGGAGTCCCCATCCTTGGAGGTGTCCAAGGAAAGCTCCCATGCCCAAGGAGGTAGATTCCTCATCCATGGAGGTGTCCAAGGAATGCCTGGATGTGGCACTCAGTGCTCTGCTCTGGTGACAAGGTGGGGATCAGGCACAGGTGGGACTTGATGACCTTGGAGGGATTTTTCCAATCTTAATGATCACAGGATTCTGGGATTCCAGGATCTCTCTGCTACTACCATCAATCCCCCCACATGGCCTTAATCCTGCCAATCCAATTCTCCCCACTCTTGCACCTTCCTCAGCACTTCCAAAACCTCTTTATCACAAGTCACAGCCCATCCCCACCCTCCTCCACCCACCTTTGCTCCCCTCCTCCTCCTCTCCTGCCTCATCCCCACCGCGCACCCACCTCGTCCGTGCCATTCCCAGTCCCAGCTGGAGCCTTCCTGCTTCCAAGCCACACAAAGCCCTTTTACATCACTCCCTGTGCTGGTGGCCAGGAGCATCTTTCCTGGGAGACAGGCACAACAAAATCCTCCTTTTTGGGCTCTCCATCCCCGTGGCCCTGAGAGCGCTGCGGCCAAGGGAGCGCCGTGAATGGAGCTGCGAATCCAGCAGCACCCCCAGCCCCAGCCCACAATGTGTAATGCAGGATGAATGCCCCAGGCCCTGCAGAATGAAAGGCTCCCTGCCAGCCCACAGAGCCCAGCCCTGCACAATAAAGACATAATTATGGCTTCAGCGGCTTGGCTTGGCTTTGGGGTTTGCACCAGTGGTGAAATGTTGTTCCGTGCTGACCTCGGGGAAGTGAATGATCTCATGAGCTCAGACTGCCCGGGCCACGCTCACCAGGGAGCTGATGGAAATGGGAGAGCTCCTAGTTCCAGTCCCCATCCTCTGACTGGAGCAAGGCAGCCTCTGATGTGCTGTGAGACCCTCAGGTTGCCCAGAGAAGCTGTGGCTGATCCCTGGAAATGTTGCAGGCCAGGCTTGGAACGACCTCGGATACTGGAACATCTTTAAGGTCCCCTCCAATCCCAACCATTCCATGATTCTTTGCCTTAACTTCTGGAGCAACCCTCTTATTCATGGATCTCTGGCTGTAATTTTAATTCTTCCCTAAGCTGGGAAGCCATGGCTGCCCCTGGATCCCTGGAAATGTTGCAGGCCAGACTTGGAACACCCTGGGATAATGGAACCTCTTTAAGGTCCCCTCCAATCCAAACCATTCCATGATTTTTTGCCTTGACCTCTGGAGCATCCCTCATTCCTGGGTTTATGTGCTAAGGTGCAGACCTCTGGCTGTAATTTTAATTTTTCCCTAAGCTGGGAAGCTGTCGCTGCCCCTGGATCCCTGGAGATGTTGCAGGCCAGGCTTGGAACACCCTGGGATAGTGGAACATCTTTAAGGTCCCTCCAATCCAAACCATTCCACGATTCTTTGCCTTGACCTCTGGAGCATCCCTCTTATTCGTGGACCTCTGTCTGTAATTTTAATTTTTCCCTAAGCTCAGCACCCAGTTCTTGTCTCCCACCTCTCAGATCATAATCTGTTCACCACCTCACACCCATGGTGTTAAACAGCCACTTCCAAACCTCACCCAGAATTTATTCCTCCACAGTTCACACCACAAGTGTTGGTGCAGACAGTCTGTTACCTTCCATAACTCTCCTCCTTCCCTGCTATTCACACCAAACACTCCCTCTCAGTCCAACCAGGCTCTATAAAAACAGCACACGAGGCAGGGCCAAGCTTTGAGTAGCAAATTAAACATGGCCAAGGCTCCCCTCTGGCCCTGGAGGCACAGGGAGAAGCCAGGCCTGTGATCACACTCTGCCCCTTGCTGTAAAATAGGACATTTTTTCTCCATATTCCCCACAGGTGACAGCTCCTGAATTCTGCTGGCCCCTGCAAAACTTCCAGATTTGTTAGGGAGAGCAGGATAGGGCACAGAGCAGGCCAAAACATATGGAGGAGATGAAACCATTGAGATGATCATCTGACAGGTGTTTAACCCATTTTCCATCCTGGGTTTTATGGCATTATAAAATGGCCAGCAGCTCTTGATTTGGTTTGGGTGGGGGGCTTTTTGTTTGTTTGTTTGTTTGTTTTTTGAGGTTTTGTTTGTTTGGTTTTTGTTTGGTCGGGTTTTGGACATTTCCTTTGTTTGTTTGTTTTTTGTGTTGTGTTGTTTTGGTGGGTGGGTTGGTTGGTTGGTTGATTGGGTTGGTTGGTTTTTTGGGTTTTTTTGGTGGGGATTGAGGTTTGAGTTTCCTCACTGTCCCTCCTCTTTCAATTTCAGTTCATCTCCCTTGACCATGGAAAGGAGAAAGAAAACAGAGGAAGCCAAAGATGTCAGGATGAAATTCCTCCAGGGACCTTGCCAATCAGCTTTACTTGGTGGTCATTACATGTGATGAATTCCAGCTCTCTGCAGATCATTCAGTGAGTCTTGATCTTCTTTTTCCTTGTTTGATTCTGAAAATATTTCATGGACACAGGGGTTTGAGTCCAGCTTCCTCAGCTGTGGAAGGATCCTGAAAAGCAGGATGGTGAATGTGCTGCATGACAACAGTCAGAGTTTACTAATCCAGTCCAGGCAACCCCAGTCTGTTTCTAGGCTCTACATTCATTTCCAACTCTGCCCTGAAAGGCATGTTTTGTTGTAAAACTTTTTTTTTTTTCTTTATATGACATTCAGGGGTTTTAAGAGACTACAATTAAACCCAGCTTTTACCAACAACAAACTATTTCCAACAGCACGTTCAGCTACTCCAGCAAACATTCCCCAGCTCCAGTCCTCCTCTCTTGCTGCTTAAATTGACTCTGAAAACAATGCATTTGTCATGGTAAACCATTCACAAGCTCTTCCCTTTCCATGGATTTCAGTACCCAAAGAACCCCCTCACAATAACACCACCAAACCCCCAAACACAAAGTGGGCTGAACGCAAAATTTTAATCCCATCAACCCAATGAGCACATTTCCTTACAAGAAAACACTTTTTCTTTTCCACAAACCCCACATCCAAACTCCCCAGGTTGGTGAGGAGGAAACCATGGTAACTGGACAGTTTAATTGGATGTGTGTTGGCTGGAGAGAATGGGAAAGATTGCAAAATTGGTGCTGGGGAGCCTACATAAACATGGCATGGTTTGGAGAGCCCACGGATTCTGCTGAAGGGGAATGAGATGCAGCACATCTGGCACGGGGGTGTCTCCTTTATGTAACACAGAACCAGAGGGGGTCAGGAGCTCTCTGGGGCTCCTGGGAAGCACAAGTCAGCCACTGCTCCCTGCTCCATCAGCAACCTGGACGTGGCACCAGAGTGGGAAACAAAAATTAGTGATTTCTCCCAGGTATTCTGAGCCCTGCCTGCTTCCCAGCAAGGAGGAGCAGAGCCCAGGGCAGCCCCAGGCCCCCAAACACAGCCCCAGGGTGGCCAACAGGCAGCAATCCTTCCATGATGTGTTTTGTTTGCTAAAACATGAAAAAATGCAGAATAAATCTGTTTAAAAGTGCTGCCTGCTCTGAAAAAGGGAGATTTTTAACCTGTCCTGTGAAGCAGCACTGGCATGCATGGAAGAAGGTCCTGAGATGATTTAGGACATAAGGGAAATGCCTTTGAGTAAATTCAGTGAATGAGGTTTCCCCTGAGCATTGAGGGGTTACTGGAGATAGGGGGCTGATCTTTCCTCTCTAGATTTAAGGGCTCAAGGTGGCAGAGTGGCAAACATGACCAATTCTTTTGGATTTTTTTTGTCCATTTGACCACCAGACAACCAGGGATACTGGAAGGTGTCCCTGTCCATGGCAGGAGGTTGGAATGAGATGGGCTTTAAGGTTTCTTCCAATCAAAACCATCCTGTGAATCTGTGACCTCAGATTTCCCACCTCTACAGGATGAACTGACAAGCTTTGGGCTGATTTAGTGTTCTGCCCTTCCTTCTTCTAAATTTCTCCTTTTTCCTCTCTTTCCTTCTGCTCAAAATGCATGTCCAACCATTCTTTCTCAAACCTTCTCACTGAGCAATTTGTTATTGCCCACTTGGCTGAAATTCAGCATTTAGCCCTCACTCAACTGCTTCTGCTACAACTTTTCAGCTTTTTGGACGCTGTGTCCCTTCTTCCCATGACTGACAACAAACCCACATACAGGGATTGAGAGTCCTTGCACAGGACAAGAGGAGATGACCTCAAGCTGTGCCAGGGGAAGCTCAGGTTGGACATCAGGAGGAATTTCTTTATGGAAAGGGTGGTCAGGCGTTGGAAATGCCCAAAGAGGTGGTGGCCTCCCCATCCCTGGAGGTGTCCTGGGAATGACTGCACGTGGCACTCAGTGCTCTGGGCTGTGACCGTGTTCACAGGGGTCTTAGGATGAGGGAAGAGACGAGGATCTGACTCCATGTTTCAGAAGGCTTGATTT
>JAWWEY010000208.1:70046667-70060882 GCA_035582745.1 Loriotus luctuosus
AAGGCCAGGCTGGATGGGGCTTGGAGCAACCTGGGCCAGTGGAAGGTGTCCCTGCCCATGGCAGGGGGTGGCACTGGGTGGTGTTTGAGGTCTCTTCCAACCCAATTCCATGACTCTCAGCTCCCACTTCCATCCCCCTCTCCATGTCCTTTTCCTTCCCAATCCTTCCTTTCCCATTAAATTTGTCAGCTGTGCTGCCCATCCCTCCTGAGCCTCTCCCTGTATCTGTATTTCCACACAGGGTTTCAGCTCCAACTGTCCCATCCTTGCCCAAATTTCAGCAGGCAGGTCATGACCACACGCCTCCAGGGAACAATCCTGCTTCCAGCTCAGTGATTAATTCCTCTTTATCCATCATAATGAGGTCCAGATTAGAGTTACCTTGAATTGTGGTCCAAACAACTTATGTCAGAATATAATTACCTGGAGGTGCTGAGAACTTTAATGACACTCCCACGGGGGATTTTTTAACTTGAAGTATCTGAAGTCAGTCTACTCATATTTCCTCTCTGCACACTCGGGGAGAGCATGCAACCTATTTGAAAATGTCATCCTTATTTTTTTTATTTAGATTTATGCACCTCAAAGCCCCAGAGCTCGAGGAGCCTCCGCAATAAACACGAGCACCAAACTCTCCAAAAATAACAGCCCTGGGCTGAGCGTCACTGGTGGAACAACAGTGAGAACAAACCCACACATCCCTGCTCCCCTCTGCCCAGCAGGATTAAATCAGGGGGAAGGAGATTACAGCACATACCTGCAGCTATAAAACACACCTTGTTCTGAGCAAACTCGGTTCAAAAAGTCAGGAGGAGGCCTCCAGGCAGGCACCGAGCTGTGCACGGCCAAAACTGAACAGGAATCACTCACCAGTTACTGCCGTGGGTGAAACAGATTCAGCTGGGGGAATTAATTTAATTTATTCCAGCAGCTTCCCAGAAGCCAGCCCTGTAGCCCCTGGCCAGAAAAACCTGGCCACACAAACCCAAAACAAGGAGGTTTCACCCCACTCTGTGGTTCATCTTGGATGGGAGACTCCCCTGTGCTGCTCCCACAGCTTGGGGGTGATGGAATCACAGAATCCTTGAGGAAAGACTTCCAAGGTCATCCAGTGCAATCATCAAGTGTGGGATACAGCAGCAACAATATCTGCACGGGGGTAGGACACACAGCTTTAAAATACCAGACTAAATAAAAGCCTGCACGTCATCAAAAAAGTTCCAAAATTTGTATGAGAACAGCACAAAAACTTTGGTCAATCAGGTCAGAGAATGCACTGGGAAAAACAGGCCTAACATTGCCCAAAGGACTTCAAAATACAGAAAGATGAAAAAAAAAAAAGAATTAAAAAAAAATCATCCACTTCAAGTTAAAATTCAAATAGGCTTCAAACTTCCCCTCGTTGGCCTGACAACTGGGATTTCGTGTGAAAATGCAAGGGAAAAAAAAACTGGGTATAGACAAGAAAAATAGGTGTAAGAAGTTTATTTCTGAAAGCAGAGCTAAGCTCTTCTGTGCAGTCACCAGAGACTCTGTAAGTGAGAACAATCTCGTTCAGAGAGTTCCCAGGGGATCCGGCTTGGGAAGACGAGTGGGAGGCAGGAAGGGTTAAAAATATTTTTTTCAGAGGAAGCTTGGCTGTGAGATGTGTCTCCAGAGGGCCTGGAGCACAGGAGGGGCTGCAGATTAAACAGACATCTGGAGGTGCCATCCTCCTCACCAGACTGGAGACACAACATTGGGAACACAGGGAAAGAGGAGTCTGGGAATTCCCTGAGGAGGAGAAGGAAGAAACAGCACAAGTCAAAACTCTGGCTGTGGAAGTCTCACTTTCAGCAGGAAAAAGGGGGAAATGATGAGCAGGAATTTCTGCACGGGGCAGGAGAGACCTTCCAGAGTCAAAGGAAAGCCACAAAGGGGCATTCCCATAACAGAACCCAGGTATTGTCCTGGGTAGGCTGAAGATTGGGCAAAAATCCCTCCCAAATCCTACATGATTAAGGATTTAAAGCACAACCCCCTTTTTTACAAAGCCATCTGAGCATGGACACCTCGTTAGCACTTTCACTCAGAGATTGTTTCATCTCCAGGAGCTACAAAAACAAATCTCCACGGGACGTAATGCTGGGCAAGAACAAAGGGGAGAAGGAACAACTTCTCCTTGTATCAAAGAGTGGAATTGCTCAGGAGGGACTTGCCAAGAGCACTGGAGTGATGAGAACCCCGTGACACCACATTGACAACACTTTTCTTGCCTCACCAGAGCCCTCCTTGCCTCCTTGCTGTGCTGCTTCCCCTCCGTGGGTACACGGAGTGCTCGGTGCATCCATGAGGAAAGGACTTCTCCTGCCAGCCTTTCTGCTCAGCACAAAGGAAATGTGGTCACCAGGGTTGCTGGGGTTCTGCCCCTGTGAGTTTGGTTCCCAGAGAAAGCAAAATTCCCCCTCCCTCTTTTTGGTGGTGCACAGATGGGATGGACAGGGCTCTGCTCTACCAAACCCTGAGCACGGGAAAACAGATCCCACATCCCAAAGAGAGCAGCCAAAAAATCACAGAACCATGGAATGCGTTGGGTTGGGTTGGGTTGGAAGGGGTTTAAAGACCATTTCCAACTCCCTCCTATGGTCAAGGACACCTTCCACTGTCCCAGGTTGCTCCAAGCCCTGTCCAGCCTGGCCTTGGGCACTTCCAGGGATCCAGGGGCAGCCCCAGCTTCTCTGGGCACCCTGTGCCAGGGCTCAGCACCCTCACAGCCAAGAATTCCTTCCCAAAATCCCTCCCTCAGCTTAAGGCCATTCCCCCTTGTCCTGTAATTCCATCCTTTGCCCAAAGTCCCTCTCCAGTCTTCCTGGAAACCCCCTTTAGATCTCCCCAAGTCCTGCTCTCCACCACCAGAGCTTCACCTCTCCTCACCCTTCCAGTTTCCAGCATCCTGCATGCCCACCCTGGCACACACCAAATTTACCTTTCCATTTTCCTTACTGCCTCCTGAAGGAGAAGTTCTTCTCCAATTCTTTTGCACCACAACAAGAATTCCTGGGGTGAACTGCAGGTTGCTCCCAAGGGACACCAAGGTTATTTCAATCCAGCCTTACTGGAAATATTGAGATATTTAATGTAGGTTTTTTATCTCAGGGCAGTTCCTGCTGCAAGGAATGGCTGGGAACTGACCCAGCCCTCACATGCAGTGATGGATTGGTGGCATTCCTGATTATCCAGCTGGAGGAGAGGATGGTGCACTCCTGTTCCTGGGAATGACCACGAGCCAGGTGAGGATCAAGCACCCCTGAACCTCCTGCAGATCTCAAACAGAGACAGGGGAACCAGTGATCAAAAACTTTCCTTATTTCACACTTCCTAGCCTCAGGCTCCAAGGATGTGTCCAGTTTCCCCTTTCCAAGAGCTGAGAGAGGATCCAGCTGCTGTACCCAGAATTTTGTTCACCTGTGCTTTACAAACACAACAGAATGGATTTTTTAAAAAATTTTTTTTTATTTTTTTAGCTATTTTAGGGATTTTTATCTCCAGAAATTCTCCTTTCCTTGTAGAACTCGGCCACCTGTGGTCAAGATGGCATCACAAGAATGGACAGCCAGGCTGGGGGTCCATTTCCATTAACATTTAAATTCAGGTTTTACTTCAGTAACTTTACTAGAAATGTGCTGAATCCATTCTTTTTTTTTTCTTTTTTTTTTCTCTAAGCCTTCCCCTGAGATATTCTGAACTGAACATTTCAGGTATCTCAAAAAGGGAACAAAACACAGCTCAGATCCCAAAATAACCCTCAGCAGAGGCAACACAGGAGCAGGGAAACAGCTCTGCTCTTGCTTTTCCTTCTCTTACCCTCTTTTTATCTTCACTCGGGAGGAAAACCAGAGGAATTTCTGCTCCTTGCTCTGCTGATCTGGGGCAGGGGCTCCATGCAGGGCTCTGCAGCCCCACAGCAACTTCACCCTGGGGTTTTTAAGCACTTTGACCTGGATTTAAGCAGCTGAATCAAGGCTGTCCCCTTCCTTTACATCATCTGTAGGGTCAACTAAAAAGCTGGAGCAGATGGGAGGATTTTGGTGTTCAGAGTCTTCTTTAGCTGAGCTTTTCCTCCCAAGCCTGAGAGGGGATTCACTCTGTATCCTTTTCCCATTATTTTGCTTTTTTTTTCTCCACTTTTCTCCCACAAGAGGCAGCTCCACAACAGCACTGGGGCCAAGAATGGATTTTTAACACAACAGAAAAGTTCAAAGCCCCCTCTGTGGATCAAGTGACCCCTTCAAGGAAAAAAAGGATGAGACTCCATGGAAGGAGAATTCTCTCCATGCAAACCAGGAGTGATACAGCAACAAAAAGCTGCTGGTGAAGAAAAGACACAAACAACTCAGCACCAGGGCTGGGCTTTGAACCAGAAACCACCATTTCCCCCAAAGCCCAGCAGCTTTTCTTTCTGGACAGGGTTCACCAGCTCCCTTTTCTTCCACTGGAAATGAGAGGAAATCTGGCTTCACATGATACGTAAATAACTGAAAGCCTCTGACTTAGAGACAAAAGAAAGGGGAAAAAATAGGGGAAAAAAGGCAATTCAATTAAGTCACAATAATTTATCTAGTGTGATGGCCTGGTTGAGACAGGTTTCCCCTAAATTTTAATGTTGTGCAGGTGTCAGGGCTGACTGACAGCCTTGAGGATGTTTCCAACCCATTAAGCATTGTGTTTTCCTCAGGAAAAGCTAAAAGCATCTTTCACCTTTTGCTTTAGAATTCCAGAATGGGTTGGGCTGGGAGAGACCTCAAGGATCATCTCATCCCACCCCATCCATGGGCAGGGACACCTGCCACTGTCCCAGGTGGCTCCAAGCCCTGCCCAGCCTGGCCTTGGGCACTGCCAGGGGCAGCCACAGCTGCTCTGTGCCCACACTTGAGGGAGAACATGAAGGAAAACAGATCTGGATGAGGTTACACAGACAGCTGCACACCCAGAGCAGAAAAACAGGGATTTAAATGATCACAAAACCTCTCCAATGTCCAGGTCACAAAGAAAATGTTGATTTGCTCCTCATGGTCCTGTTAGGAGGGTGGGAATCTGGATGGCTGGCCTGGGCAGCAATGGGAAACCTGCTGGGAGAAAACCAAGAGTCCCAAAGCAGTGTCTGCCACTATAGGACACCAAAGAACACAAGCACAGTACCTTCTCAAGGTGAAGGAAGAAAGAGGAAGTTTGTTTTCCTGACTCCAATATTTATAGTTTTCCAAAAGTGACAACAGATTGGAGGGTGACAGTGCCACCTCCCCAATGACACTGGTCAAACCAACAGTCCATCAGCTTTCTCCTCCTCCATAAAAGAAGACAAAATAATCAGTTATTTACAGAAAATGTCTGAGAAAGTTCACCACAAGAATGTCAATATCAGAAGGCCTAGAAAATCTTAAAAAACCAGGGTGACGAGTGTCCTCATGGCTCAGCCTCTGAAGGCTCTCTGCAACAGTGCAGGAATTGTGCTGGACATGCTGGATGGACTCCCAAAGGCACAAAAGGGGTGAGAACACCTCCATGGAGAGCAAGAGACACTCAGCCACGGCAGGCTGGCTGCAGACAGTGAGAAATGTTCACTTCCAACACAAGGTTGAGCCAGGACAGGGGGAAAACTCCTCCTGGCCCACTCCAGCAGCCATCCTCCCCCAGCAGGGGCTGTGTCAGAGGAATCCTCGGGGCTCTTTGTGCACACACCAGGCTTGGATTGAAAAGGATTGTTGTTCCTCCCCTCCCCTGCTGCCAAGACTGAGCAGATGGGTGAGCTCAGCTCTGTCTGGGAGCCAGAGGCAGCAGGAGCTTCCCAGGAACTGAAATCTGCATCCCAGAGGGAGCAGCGAGTGCAGGATGGAGTTTAGGAGATCCTGGGTGGTTCTGAGCCATCCCAGGAGATCCTGGATGGTGCTGAGCTGTCCCAGGAGATCCTGGGTGATGCTGAGTTATCCCAGGAGATCCTGGATGACACTGAGCTGTCCCAGGAGATCCTGGATAATGCTGAGCTATCCCAGGAGATCCTGGATGATGCTGAGCTGTTCCAGGAGATCCTGGGTGATGCTGAGCTGTCCCTCCATGTGTCCCCAGCACCAGGTAGAGGGGCTGGCTCCTAGAACTGGTGTTAGGAAGAAACTCTTGGCTGTAAAGGTGGTAAGAACCTGGCACAGAGTGCCCAGAGAAGCCGTGGCTGCCCTGGATCCCTGGAAGTGTCCAAGGCCAGGTTGGACAGGGTTTGGAGCCACCTGCTCTGACCTGGCCATGGGATTTTTCTCTCCCTGTTTCAACCAGGCTCAAACTCCAAGTTTCCTTCCTTAAATTGCAATGATGGAATGGTTTGGGTGGGAAGGGACCTTACAGATCATCCAGTTCCAACTCCTACCACGGGCAGGGACACCTCCCACTGTCCCAGGTGGCTCCAAGCCCTGTCCAGCCTGGCCTTGGACACTGCCAGGCCATCCATAGCCACCCTGGATGTTAGAAGGCAGAAAGGTGCTCTATAGAGGAATCAAAGTCCAGAACAGGATGTATATTGAAGTAACTTTGATAACACAGAAAAATGGAAGATTTTTGGTGGGGTTGAGCAAGGGCTCCATTGGAACCATTAGAAATTTCCTGTTTCACTCGTGTGGGGAGGTTTTGCAGTGATCTATACAATGCATTGTGTGCCTGCTGAATTCCTAGCCACGAATGGGTCACCCACATTTTCATTTCCATGCTTTTTTGTTGTTTTGTTTTGTTTTTTTGTTTTTCCCTTCTTCTCTCACTCCACACTGATTTAACCCCTTTAATGGGGACTTACCTTGGCAGGAGGGGCTGAAAGGGCACAAGGCCCAAAGGGATGATCCTCTCTGCCTGTGAGGAAGATGAGGCAAACACAGCAAGGAGCACATCCCAACCCTTTCTGTGCCCACTCCATCCTCCCACATCCCCCCCAGGATCCCATCCCACGCCCGCTGCTGCTTTCTCCTTTTTCCCTGACCTCTCCCATGCTGTTCCCAGGAAAGTTTATTGTTAGAACTTGCACCCACCTCACCTAAGCAAACAAACATTGGTCAGAGGAAGGGACACCCTTCCCAAAGCCAGCCAAGCCCAAAACGTTTGTGTTCCATTGGCTTTGCAGCAGTGATTTTAATCTGCAGCACACACCAAGCCTTGCCTTTGAGAAGAGAAATCTCTTAGCAGCTCTGCTCTGTCATGACCACATCCCTCTGCCAGGGATAGGGCAGGGGACAGCAGAGCCTTTTAGATTTTGGGGGGAAATTGTAGAATTCAAGGAGATTTTTTACTCCATCTTCAGAAGAAAGGAAGTTGCAGGGGATGCAGGGAATCATGGAATGGGTTGTGTTGGAAGGGACATTGAAGATTGTCTCATTCCACCCCATCCATGTGCAGGAACACCTTCCACTGTTCTAGGTGGATCCAAGCCCTGCCCAGCCTGGCTTTGGACACTTCCAGGGATTCAGGAGCAGCCACAGATGCTCTGGCCATCCTCAAAGGGAACAATTCCTTCCCAATCTCCCACCCATCCCTGCCCTCTGGCAGTGGGAAGCCATTCCCTGTGTCCTGTAATCCCATGGCCCATTCAGGATGGAGCACAGTGAATGGGGCAGGTCAGTTCTGACAGCTCAAGGGATTTTTTAGGAGTCACCACAATTTGCAATTCTGTCTTTGTGCTCTCCTTTGTGCCAGCAAAGGGAGGAGGGATGTGTCTGCTGGGACAGGAGGAACTTCAGCACTCACCTCACGAGGTTCCACAGGGAAATGGAACAGAATTCCCCATTGTTGCACGGGAAACACATCTTCAGGAGTCTTCAGCATCCAGCCTGCCTCTGGGACCTTCCCTGAGGGCTGGGGACATCCACCCTGACCTGGAGCAGGGAACTTCCTCCTCATTCCCCTGGGATGGGCAAAAACCCCAGAGCATGGGCAGGGCAGGGATCCCAACCCAGCACCACAGCTGGGAGGGGTGGGAAGGATCCAGGGCCTGGAGAAGGGCCTGGGGACACCCTCAAACACCTTCCAGGGCCTGGGGACACCTTCAAACACCTTCCAGGGCCTGGAGACACCTTCAAACACCTTCCAGGGCCTGGGGACACCCTCAAACGCCTTCCAGGGCCTGGGGACACCTTCAAACACCTTCCAGGGCCTGGGGACACCCTCAAACACCTTCCAGGGCCTGGGGACACCCTCAAACACCTTCCAGGGCCTGGAGAGGGGTCTGGGGACACCTTCGGACACCTTCAAACACCTTCCAGGGCTTAAAGGGTCTGGGGACACCTTGAAACACCTTCCAGGGCCTGGAGAAGCATCTAGGGACACCTTCAAAGACCTTTCAGGGCCTGAAGGGGCGCCAGGAGAGCTGGAGAGGGACTGGGGACAAGGGATGGAGGGACAGGACACAAGGAATCGTTCCCCAGTACTGGAGGGCAGGGATGGATGGGATACTGGGAATTAGGAATTGTTCCTGTGAGGGTGCTGAGCCCTGGCACAGGTGCCCAGAGAAGCTGTGGCTGCTCCAGGATCCCTGGCAGTGCCCAAGGCCAGGCTGGATCCATCTGGGATGATGGAAGGTGTCCCTGACCAGGACAGGGGGTTGGAACTGGATGATCTTTAAGGTCCCAACTTCTGGTTTGATACACTCAAGCACTTTGGATATTCCAGATTTCTGTCCCAAAAATCCTATGACCCATCCCAACAGCCCCTGTAGCCTCTCCTTCTCTTCCAGCTCCTCTTTTATCCTTTCTCCAGAGCTTCCCAAAGCAAGGAGAGGCCCAAGGAAAGGCTGTGGCCAAGGCTGACAAGATAAAGAGTTAAAGCAGGCAAAGCCAAATCTTTGGAAGAACAAGGGCTCTGCAATAAATCAGATGTTAGAAGGCAGGAAGGTGCTGTATAGAGGAATCAAAGTCCGGAACAGGATGTATATAAAGCAAATATTGAACTAACCTTGATAACACAGAAAAATGGAAGATTTTTGGTGGGGTTGAGCGAGGGCTCCATTGGAACCATTAGAAATTTCCTGTTTCACTTGTGTGGGGAGGTTTTGCAGCGATCTATACAATGCATTGTGTGCCTGCTGAATTCCTAGCCATGAATGGGTCACCCACATTTTCATTTCCATGCTTTTTTTTTTTTTTTGGTTGTTTTTCTGTCTGTCCTGGAGCAGTAAAAGCTATTGAAATCCTCCAGGCCTTGCCTGCTGGGTGTTTTCTTTCCTACCAAGACATCAAACTGCCCCTGAGGTTTATTTTAAGCCAATTCAATAGGAGGGATCACACAAGCACCTTGTGGGACGTGTACAATGGGAGCCTAACCCAGGGCTATTCAATTAACAAGTGCTCCCATTTCCATGCAATTCCTGCTGGGAATTCATTCCTTTAATTAGGCTGGTAATTTATGAAGCTAAAGAGGCACCATTTGTTGGTGGACACGTAGGCAAAGAAATTCCAGATGAGTTCACATGGAAGGAAGAGGAGCTCATGAAAAGCCAAGGAGAGCTGGAAACCTCTCCAGATACAACCAGACTGACCAAAATGAGATAATTAAAAGCAAGAAATGGGACTACAAACCCTGATTTGGGTTATGCTCAGGAAAATTTACCTCATCTCTGTTAGGAAATGACTCTCAGATAGTTCCCCATCATCTAAAGCCTCTCAAAGGATTTTTAATTTCCCATTTTTTTCATGGAAGGGTGTCCAGCCTTGGCAGTGGTGGAATCCCCATCCCTGGAGGGATGCCCTGGTGCTGCTGCCACCCAAATTCCTGATTTACAGCTGGGAGCTCTTTCCAAACCCAGCTGCAGAGCAAAGGAAAACTCCTGGATTCCAGTCCAAAATCCATGCTCCAGAAGCTGCTGCTTTATGTGCACACCTGGAATACGCAAAGCAGGCTGGATTTACATAAAGTGTCCATAAAAACCAAATCAAGCACAAAACCACCTCCCAAAATGCAAAAGTGATGTAAAACAGAGACAGAAAATCAGCTGCAGGCTCAGCTTAAGCAGCAAAAATGAGATTGATGCTCAGCCCCTCAGGGAAAGCAGGGTAAGGTGGGATTGCCCTCTCCGTGGCAGCCAGATTTGAGATCCGTGGATCCTGAAGCTGCATCCTCGTTTCTGTGAGCACAAGGAGGAAGGTTTAGCACCTCCCTGTATTTGTAAATCTCTAAATATCAATTTATGCTCACACTCAGCTGCTGAAAAACAGAGACAGCAGCACAAAGCACAGGAATCTTCTTCAAGCTTGAATTTTACCCAATTAAAAGCTCAAATAAAGTCTAAATTAAAATAGCAGCTAAAAATACCCCATAAAACCTTAAATTTTTATATTTTAATTTGAATACAAACAACTTACCGTTCTGCCAGTTTAAAAATTTTAAACGAAAACCACTCCAGGTTTAAAAATTCCAGTTTAGGAACCAGTGAGTTTATTAAAGGAGTCAAAGCCAGGCAGAGGATGGATACTGTTTATTGGTTCTCTCCATCACATCTGAGTTACAGGTGTAAAAGTCACACAAACTGCAGGTATAAACATGTAAAACAATACAAAAATAAATGGAAAGGTAATTTTATATTTACTGAATCAAGTTGTGTAATAAATACGAGAGGCAAAAAGCTTCAATCACACCATTCAGCTGAACTGAAGTTACAGTAGTGTTTGTAAATAACACGTTTTTCACTTAGACTTGCAAATATTAAAGCATTGAGAACTAGTATAAAAGTGAATTTTGGCACATTGTAAAGTGAGAAGTGTTACACCAGGATGTGGCTGTTGGGTAAAAATGAAGCAATTTCTCATGAGCTTTCTGAGGTACATTTTTAACAACCTAGGATTAGATCAACCTTGTGGTTCTACCAACTCACAGTTCACAATTCACTATACTAGTCACAATTTTTTTTTTCCCTTTTCAAGAATACCAAAGTATTCCAGAGCTTAAATCTGTGCAAATTCAGACAAGTTTCAATTAAAAAATAACAACAATTAAAAAAAAAAATTCCAACTTATTAGGGAACCCTCAACTCCTCCCTGCAATCCGGCGCGTTAATTGCAAAGTGTAAAACTGGATTCATCCCAAATTGCACAGCTTCAAATTCAAATACTCCCAGATTGCAGAGCAGCTCAAGTTGCAAAGGTTCCCCTGCTAAGTTTGTCACATTTGAATCCTATAACTTCAGTAACTTCTGATCACACTCATTCTCGGTGAGGAGAAATTCAAAAACACCACCACAAGCTGCTAACAAAGGTCAGCAAAGCGTGGAAACCCCTTGAGGACTCTTCAGCACTTCCCAAGCTCAGGAATGCCTGGACACAAATTTTTTTCCAAGTACAGTAAAAGAGAAAAGGAAAGGTGTAATGGCACTTTTGCTGTATCCAAACATCAGTGGGTTAGAAATGGTGCTTTTTTTGTTGTTGGTTTTTTTTTAATTATACAGTAGAAAAAATTGTTCAAACCTCGAGTTCCATCCTCACCCTGACTTCCAAGGAGTGAGGACATCAAATCCCCTGGGCTGGGGATTCCATACAGTACAAAAAAGCTCTGACCAGAGTACAAAAGTTACACTCTTCTTAAAAAAAAAAATATAAAAAAAAATTCAAAAAGCACTGCTGATTGTTAGAATTGACTCCCAAAAAATCAGCAACTGCTCTTCAACAGCAGCAGCAGCATCAGGCATTTCAGTCCTCAAAGAGTTTTCTTTTAAACAGTTTAACCATTTGTGCTAATATTTGTCACTAGGTTAAATTTTTTTTTTAAGTCCTTTCACCAAAACCGTTATTTTCCTTTAAAAAAAAAGAAAGGGGTGGTGCAACCCCTGACATCCATTTATTTGGGGAATAAATGGTGTCATCTGCAAGGCACTACTACATTTAAAGGATACCATTGTCACAGTTTCACTATTTCGGTATTTTTATTTTTATTTTTTTCTTTGTATTTTGTTCTGGTTGAAAAGTCACAGTTTAAAAATAAAGGATAAAAATTGAGGTAATCAATTTCTTTCAATACCAAAATACATGAATTGAGCCAGTACCAGTCTGGTGAAAGGTCTTTGTAATACACAGCTATGACCATAGAGCACATGCAGCACAGCACAGGAGGGTTCTAGGCCTTTGTTCCGAGCTCTTCTGCTCAAGTTTTTAAGCAACACCTCAATTTGCACACTCACAACCCAATTATTTCCTTTTTTTTTTGTTCACAGGGCTTGGAATTCCAGCTGGATCAAGCCCCATCCATATTGATCTGAGAGCTGCACAAATTGGAGTTCTTAAAAAGAGTTCAGCAGAGCAAAAATCAGCTACAGCATCTTCATCTATTTTCAATCAATTGCACTTAAATCTACTCTGTATCCACTCAGGAGTTGAGACAAAGCCTCCAGCACGTGCCTGCTGTCCCAACCACTGGAATTTCTTCCCACATCACATCCCACTACTCTAAAAATATGGCTTTGCAGGTGAGAGAACTGGGACTGGAACAGCTGGGTTTACACTGAGTTCATTGGCAAAACAATTCCAATTGGAGCTCCATTTCCTAATGCCCCTTTTTATTGCAGCCCCACCACCACCACCAGAATTTTGGGGATTCCTAAAAAATTCTGGGGCTGTGAAATCATTTCATGCAACCAACTGGATTTAGTTGTAAACCCCTGGCAGCCCCCCCAAACCCACTGCTAGCTACCTTTGCTCTACAGGCACTACAGGATATTAAGACTAAAATTTAGCCATGCATAGATAAAACTCACGAGCTTTATCAGGATGCTCCACACTTGTGATCCAGGGAATACCCCAGGAAAGCCTAAAAACACAAACTAATTGCTGGCTTTTACTGGCCTCTAACAGGATACAAGTAGTTTTGATATAAAGTCTCGTGGTGTGCAAAAAAAAAGAAAATAAAATAAAATACTAAAGTCTTCAATTCAGACAGCTTTTTAAATCTAGGAGGAAAGCAAGGAATGAAACCTTATCAATATTTCTATCCCAGCCTGCAGCACCTGGAATTCCACCTCAGCACTGTGCAACACTCACAGGACAGGCATCCAGCAACGAAGACCAAAACCACCTAAAATGTGCTTCAGGTCACTGAAATTTCACTTATTTCATATTCCAAAGGTAAAAAATAGATCTCTTTAGCAAAGCATAAACTCTAATTCAGCCTCAGGTTTGATGGCAGGGGTTAAATCTCATTTTCCTGCCTTGGGATGAGGCTGTGCAGATACATTTGAAGTATTTTAAGTCTCCTGCAAGAGATTTTTCATTCCATTTCTTGCTGTATCACAAACATCTGGTCAGAAAGAAAAGCTGCAGTTGCAGTAAAAGATTGAGCTGTCCCTAAGGCAAAGGAATATGAAAATAAAAAATTCCTGCTGGGCTGCTCTCACCTAAATTCTGAACACATGCATGCTACAATAATCTGCTTATTCAAATAAACTCCAGTAATTACCTGTAAGTAGCTGCTAAGGTACTTTAGAATCCTTCAGGCACGGATTTATAAAGCCTCCTTTAAAATGATACTGAATTAAGCCAGGACAGGCTGCCAGCATTCCTGTTCTATCATTTAGGAACTATAAAAATTCTGTTGCAAGTATTTAAAAAGCTGATTTCTCACCAGCACAGTGAAATGTTACAGCGTGCAAACTCTTCTGGAAGCTCCACAAACAAGTTCCTGCCTCTTTCAAGTAACATCCTTTGCTATTTTTTACCTTTGGAAATCATTTATCTTCACGAAAAGGAATTTTTCAGCTGAAGAATCTCCCCCTTGCCTTGCCTTGCCTCATTTTTAGGACTGCAATAGGAATCCTCCAGGGATAATCTAAGCAAGGTGCACATTGCAGCCAGTCAGGAAATATTTTCCAGAATCCCAATGAGAGCACTGGGAAGAAATTAAGATTTCTCCACTGATTTCACCCTGAAATGTATAAATAGCTTTTCTTTAAAGTCAGAATTTCGAGTGCAGACTCAAACTGTGCTGAGGTTTGTGATGGGCTGAGCCCTGGCAAAGGTGGGGGTGGGAGTGTTCCCTCATCCCTCTCTTTGGGAACACCCTGACAGCTCTGGGATTAGGGACTCAGGAAAGTGTTCCCCCATTTCTCGCTTTGGGAACACAACAACAGCTGTGGGATCAGGGACTCAGTTCTGAGTTTTCCCCACTGTTCCCCCATTTCTTGCTTTGGGAACATCTTAACAGCTCTGGGATCAGGGACCCAATTCTGAGT
>JAWWEY010000208.1:70061374-70079185 GCA_035582745.1 Loriotus luctuosus
AGCTTTTCCCATTCCCCCATTTCTCACTTTGGGAATGCTCTGACAGCTCTGGGATTAGGGACCCAATTCTGAGTTTTCCCCACTGTTCCCCCATTTCTCGCTTTGGGAACATCCCAACAGCTGCAGACTTAGGGATTCTAAATTTTTTCATCATTCTCCCGTTTCTTGCTTTAGGAACACACCAACAGCTCTGGAATTAGGGACTCAATTCTGAATTTTTCCCACTGTTCCCCCATTTCTCGCTTTGGGAACACACCAAGAGCTGTGGGATTAGGTGCCCATCTGAGTTTTTCCCACCATTCCCCTATTTCTCACTTTGGGAACTCTGAAAGTTGTGGGATCAGGGACTCCATTCTGAGTTTTTCCCACTGTTCCCCCATTTCTCGCTTTGGGAACATCCCAACAACTGCAGATTCAGGGATTTTAAGTTTTGAATCATTCTCCCATTTCTCACTTTGGGAACACACCAAGAGCTGTTAATTAGGGACTCAATTCTGAGTTTTTCCCATTGTTTCCCCCTCTGTCACTTTGGGAACATTCTAACAACTGTGGGATTAGGTGCTCATCCAAGCTTTTCCCATTCCCCCATTTCTCACTTTGGGAATGCTCTGACAGCTCTGGGATTAGGGACCCAATTCTGAGTTTTTCCCACTGTTCCCCCATTTCTCGCTTTAGGAACATCCCAAAAGCTGAAGATTCAGAGATTCTAAGTTTTTGAACCATTCTCCCATTTCTTGCTTTGGGGACACACCAAGAGCTGTGGAATTAGGGACTCAATTCTGAGTTTTTCCCAGTGTTCCCCCATTTGTTGCCTTGGGAACACCTTGACAGCTCTGGAATTAGGGACTCTTCTGAGTCGTTCCCACTGTTCCCCCATTTCTTGCTTTGGGAACACCCCAACAGCTGTTGATTAGGGACTCAGTTCTGAGTTTTTCCCATTGTTCCCCCATTTCTCGCTTTGGGAACACACCAAGAGCTCTGGGATTAGGGACTCCAAGAAAGTGTTCCCCCATTTCTCGCTTTGGGAACACCCCAACAGCTGTTGATTAGGGACTCAGTTCTGAGTTTTTCCAGTTGTTCCCCCATTTCTCGCTTTGGGAACACACCAAGAGCTGTGGGATTAGAGACTTTTCTGACTTGTTCCCCTTGTTCCCCCATTTCTCGCTTTGGGAACATCCCAGCAGCTGTGGGATTAGGGACTCTCTTAATTTTTTTAATTATTCCCCCATTTTTTGCTTCAGGAACACCCAAAGAGTTCTGGGATTGGGGACTCTTCCGAGTCTGTTCCCCCATTTCTCGCTTTGGGAACCCCAGTCCCACATCCTGAGCTCCTCCCTGAGCATCGATGCTCCTGTGCAACAATTTCCAAGGGACACCCAGGGATTGTTTGATATCTGCACCATGGCCCAATTCCACAATTACATTCTGACCTTTTTTTTTAGGAAATAAATCCAGTTTTGCTTCTTTTCTCCTCCTTCTTCTTCTTTTTCCCACGTTTCCACCACAAGCCAGAGATTCCAGGTGATGCTTTGGACAGTCTGGAATTAAGGTGAAGTGGAAGCAATCCTGACAGTACAAACAGCTAAGCAGTTACCATGTTAAATGCCAACCTTAGGGGAACAATCCCTTAGTTTGGGAAGGAGTGCTGAAAACAGACATTTCACTTGATTTCTTGTGAGCCAGAAGGACAAAACAGCATTTTTGGTTCCTGACATAAGGACAGGAACACTCAGGATCCACGTGCTTAAATCTTCTGCTCAAAGAGGTCGTGGTACTCCTGCTCCTCCAGCTCCCTGTTGTACTTCTCAATTTCCCTGTTGGCTTCTTCCAAGTAATCATTCATGAACTGGTCCATTACTGGTTGGGAAAGGTGAAGGAAGAATATTTGTGCAAATGGAATTTAGTAGAAAAGAACATCCAGGTTTGAAGGAAGTGCCAGTTCTGGGACACTCAGTGAAAGCAGAAATTCAACATATTACTTTCTGGAAGTTCTAGAGAACTTCTCTAGAACTTCTAGTTCTAGAAGTCAGAGCTACTCCAACTCAGGGAATAAAGGAGCAGCACAAGGGATATTTCCCAGCCAGAAGGAAGATCTAAGAACAGCAAAACCACAGCAGGGTTAAATGGGATGTTAGGAAAAAATTCTTCCCTGGGTGGGTGGTGAGGCCCTGGCACAGGTTGCCCAGAGAGGTTTTGGACTCCTCACCCCTGGAAGGTGCTGGAATGAGATCAGCTTCAAGGTCTCTTCCAACCCAAACCATTCTGGGACTCTGAACACATTTCCAGCTGTTTAAAAGTTTAAAACTCTGCCCAAAACTCAAATCCCCCAGAAAGGCTTAACCAGGCCTGCAGCTTTCTCTGCCAAACACCAAGGGGGAGGTGGAGTGAAGAATCCTGGACTGGTTTGGGGTGGAAGGAGCTTAAATTCCATCTCATCCCACCCCCTGCCATGGACAGAGACACCCCCCACTATCCCAGGGTGCTCCAAGCCCCATCCAAACTGGCCTTGGACACTTCCAGGGATGGAGCATCAAGAATTTTCCAGTGAAGTCCAAATTTGCTGTTGGGTTTGGTGTCCTGCAGACAGAAATCTGCTTAAAATTTTCAAGTTGTCCCACAGGGCACAGGAAATAACTCTGTTCTTATTCCAAAGCAGCATCACCTGGATTTTTACCAAGTTTGGAGAAGTTACTGTAAAAAGTAAACTGGGAATATAAAACCAATTTGGAAGTTGGTGACCAAAGACAAAAGCAAAAGGAAGTTATGAAAATGAGAGAATCACAGAATCATTAAGGCTGGAAAAGCCCTCAGAGATCACCAAGGGCAGCTGTTAACCCAGCACTGCCATGGTCACCACAGACCCAGGTCCCCAGGTGGTGACCAAGGACAAGAGGAACCTTGGCAAGGAATTCCAGGGTAAAACTAAGGACAAAAATATGATTGTTTTCACTGGAGTGTGTGCACACATGAAATTACATTCATTTGGAAGTTTTATCAGTCGTGCCCAGGCATTCAGTGCTATTACAGCACTATTTGGTTTGAAAAGTATTTTTTTGACAAGCTGTGGTCCATAAATTATTCCCTGCATGAGCTCATGGGCAGTTTGGGGTTTGTTTTGTTGGTTCTATTCTGTTTCTGAGATCTTATCTCTCAAGAAAGGCTTTAAAACTAAGCTTTAGCTGGCAAGGAACTGGTTCTTTACCATATCTGCTTTGGCACTCAACATTTCAGAGCTGCACAGTTCATTGCTTACCTAAAACCTTCCCCAAAACCCCTCATTTTAAAGGATACATGGATGATAATCCATTTTGTCACCAAAAAAATTCACAAATTGAGTCCCATTGTAAAAATAACCAGCTGGCAGCGGATCCAAGTGGCGTTTCACCTGCAGCAGGAAAAGAATTGAAATTAAACACCTGTAGGGACAGTCCTTACAAACTCAAATAGATAAAAGAAAACGAAAAGGCCATTACAGCAACCAAAGATGGCCCATTTTACACCTTCTCCTGCTTTCCAGAGTGAATTTGGAGCTCTGAGATCAGATTTATACCTCAAATCCCTCCTGGACAGCTCCAAAAGTGCTGTAATAATTTAGTGCTCAGCACACTTGTTGGGGCAGGTTCTCTGTCATCCAGATGGATATTTAAGGGAAATCAGCCAAAAGAAGGGTTTGTAAATCATTGCTTTTACTCACATGGATGTTTTTGATTTCCTGAAGGGTTAACATTCCTCTGGTTTTCAGGGCTTTCCTCTGAGGTTTCTGTATGAAGAAGGAGATTCCAGTTATGTGACTACAGTGATAATGTGATACCACAGCATAGTTGGTTAAAAAATAAATTAACAACAAAAAAAGCCAAACCACCACATAGAAGCATGTATTTTAAAAAAATAATTTTTAAAATTATTCAGTTCCATGAAGGTACTCACAACTATGTTCTGAAAACAAAAGTAAAAATTCACTGATCTTACAGAAAACACTCAGAAATTTAAAATTCTGTAATTATTTTAAACAAGACAATTTAAATACAGCTTTACTGTAAGAAAGCTGGCACAGGAACAGAAAAACAACTTCATTTTGAGCCTGAGAAATTCTGTAATCCCTTTTTTTCCTGCAGCATGTGGTAACTCTTAGAGCTATCTGAAACCCTCAATTAGCCATGACTGTACAAAAAGTGTTTATAGTCCTGAATTGCTCAAAGAGGAAACACTTCACACTTGAGATAAGCATTTAAGTTCCAAGTTTTCATAAAATTTAAGTAGTATTCCACCAAGAGCTTTCTTACATGGCAAAGCATTTGTCTCCATGTATTACCCCTGTGATAAGTACAGAGCATGAGATAATCAGCACACAAAATGGATTAATTCCCTGAATTAACACAGGGGAACAAAAGATGAGAACCTGAGCATCTCAGAAATTCAAAAACCTCAGAAATCTTGGAACTTTAGCAACTGTTCCAGCCACAGTCTGCAGGAAACACTTTTTCCCTTCCTACACAGAGGGAGACATTGTGCAAATCTTAATCCATATAGAAGTTAAAATTATTTTTAACTTACAAAATGTTCCAAAAAGTTGCCCAGAGAAGCTGTGGCTGTCCCTGCATCCCTGGAAGTGTCTAAGGCCAGGTTGGACAGGGTTTGGAACAATTTGGGATGGTGGGAGATGTCCCTGCCCATGGCAGTGGGGTGGAACTGGATGGGATTGAAGGTCCCTTCCAACCCAAATCATTGCAGGATTTTATGGATCTGTGATTCTGTCAATCAGCCATGGCAGCTTCCCTGTGCAAACTCTGCCTTCTGAGCTCCCTACAGCACCACATTCCCTGCTCCTCACTCCTCATTGCATGGATACATCAGCCATGCAGAAATACACTAATTAAAGATGACAAAATGAACAGGACTCTACCCTCCATTTCAGTGGATTACTTCCAAGGAGGTTTAATTTAGTGAATCAAAACAAATTTTCAGCTTTGCCAGCATTCAGGTACTGGAAGAAGATTTATTTCACAGCACACTTCAGCCCTTGGCAATCACAGCTCAGCTAAATCATCCTGTGTTTATCCTGGACATAATCCATTTGCTCAAGCATTCAAGAGCAAATCAATCCATGAATAAGCTGTAGCAAGCACTAAAACAATACAGAGATTACAACACACATTTGTAAACTCTTAGTCCCCTTCCTGAAATCCATTTGCACCCTAGAATGTCAATACCTTGGTGGAAGAAAAAAAAAAGAGATTAATTAAGAAACCCAAACGTTTCACTGAGCCACTCGAATTTTTCCTTTGGCTGTTAAGAAATGCCAAGCACTGAACAAAAGGAAACCTGCCCACAAACCTGTTTTGCAGTTTCTCTGAGCCAATCTTTGATATCCTCTTCCTTCAGGGAGCAGCCAATGAACACAAGGAAATATTCCTGTTGACTGCTGCAGTCTCTGGGATCATTTCTGGAATCAGGAGGAGTTGGCCCCTCTGGAACAGGCACCAGGCTGAGGGAATTTGCTGCTGTGTTGTGACACACTTCAATGACTTTATCAGCATCTAACAAGGAGAAGACAGAAGGAAGAGCCTGATAATTGCTAATCTAATCTAACATCAACACTGGTGCAGACAGAATGCAGGACAGAAATACTTTTTTAAACATCCATAAGGTGCAGTGTGATCACAACACCTCAGAGTCATTTGCCCTTACCTGAAAACTTCACTTTGCCCATGATGTGATAAATGTTTCCAGAAAAAGGACTTGGCTTGAGCAACGACTTAATTGCTGTTTGAAACAGAAGATAAACAGATTATCTCAACTTATTTTTCTTCTCCTTGGTGGAGCTTCTGGTAAAACCTGTGCAACTGATCCCTAATCCACATCCCACTGCTTCCAAAGGAAAAGCTGCCATGTGCCTTGGAGTCTCACTATGTAACATTTATTTTCTCATTCTTTGCCATGGAGTTTGGGAAATGAGGTGTGTTTGGCATAAGGAACTCTCACAGTGTGTGTGGGAGGTAAAATCCTCTTTAACACTACTTAGCTAAGCAGAGGAGAGGTTTGATAATGTATCTACTCTAGAGCTGAGTCTGTTTTCTAGGAGCTACAAAGAATTATTTGGCATAAAAAGTAGAAGCTGATGGTCACTTATAAAACTGTATTTCAACACTCCCAAATACAATGAGACATAAAATAAAAAAGCAAACACAGGAAGTTGTCTCAGTCCTAGAAACCAAAAATTCAATTAGATTTTCATCTGAACAAAAATCAATGGGACAATTTTCCAGAGTTGACACTAAGGAACAGAATTTACTGTACTTTTAGGAAGGAAAGCTGAGTTTTCAATTAAAAATTAACTTCAGCAGTGATTAAATAACTGTGTTACGTCAGTGCCTTCCTTCCCCTCTATCCCTCAGCATCCCAAACTTGGATTTCAATCAAGTCAGGCAAAGTTCATTGGTACCTTTGCATTTGGTGACAAATCTTGTTTTCTCCAGAGGGCGGCTGAACCACACACAGATCTGAACCATGGGAGGGAACACAGGCCCAGCCCCATACCTGCCCTCATACCTGCACACAAAAACAAACACCTTCAACACACAGAAATCACAGCAGCTTCTGCTTCTCATCCAGCAAAAAACATCTGTTCTTTCACCACAGATGAGCCTTGATCAGAGAGGAAGGAAAATGCAGAGATTTCTTCTCTGTGAAAATGCGCTGCCATCAGCATGAGGTTGGTCAAAGCACTCAGGACTCCTTTTCATGGAGTCATGAAATGGTTTGGGTCAGAATGGACCTTAAAAATCATCTCATTCCCAGCCCTGCCATGGGCAGGGACACCTTTCCCTAGGCCAGGTTCCTTCAAGCCCCCTCCAACCTGGCCCTGGGCACTTCCAGGGATCCAAGGGCAGTCACAGGTTCTCTGGGCACCCTCACAGGGAAGAATTCTCCCTAACATCTTAGCTTAAAACCCTTCTCCCTTGTCCTGTCACCATCTACCCATGTAAAAACTCATTCTACTCCTTTTTTATGAGCCCTCTTTAGGTACTGCAAGGTTGCAAAAAGATCTCCCTGGATGCTTCTGATGCTCTTCCTGCTGCTTTCCTTCTCTTCCACACTACCCAGATCCAATTCTTGCATACTGTCATCAAATAGATTAACAGCTGCCCAAAAGTTTGAAATATTTTCTTTTCCTGCTCTCTCTCTTTGGCTCCATGCAATCCACCAGCAGCTCTGATGATATTAATTCAATATCCTCACCCCAAGCCTTGTGCTTCACTCCAGTAGCTTTACTTGGCTACTCGCATCCAATTCAGAAGCAAATTCATTAATAAAGAGATACAGACTGCAAGGTATGATAAATAAATGGTATTTCCAGCACAGAGCCTGGTCAGCCAGGAGTTATGATTGCTGAGAGCTGCAAATTTCTGCCAAAAAGGTGCAGCAGCAAGAATTGCAACAAGATGTGTGAAGAGCCCTGAGCCAGGAGAAATCTCCCTCGGTGTTCAGTGGAACTTTGGTGCCACGTGGGTTTGTGGCTGAGCTGTGCCAGGGCTGTCACTGAGGTTCCTGGTTTTTTGTGAATAATTGCTCTGCTAATGGCCAGACTGACAGAGCAAGTTCATTCCAGTAATGCTGAATAGCTGTCAGGATGAAATTACTCCAGTCATTATTGACCTCACCCATCCCAATCCTTCCCAGTTTATTCCCACAGGGTTCTTGCCTATTCTTTTGGAAAGCAACAGTAATCTTGCTATTGATTTAAATGGTGGCCAGAAAGGAGCTTTTTCCCCCCATAAAAAGGCAGCAATCTTGTATCCACTAAGAATAATCATCAGCTCTCTTAAAAATGATTTACAAAGCTGCTGCCTGTTCCAAATGAGTAGTCTGAGGGAAAAAAAAATATATAAATGAAGTTAGTGAAACATTTTAATCTTCAAGTTAATTAGAAAAATAGTTTTAATACTTCTCAGTCTAGATACTTGCCAGCCAGGGTACATTAAATATCGAGCTCTCATCATCTGAGGACTTGAAAAACTGCTTTCTGAGAGAATTAGTTCAATATCCTCATTCCTGTAAAGAGATAAAAATGAAGATTTTTAATTTTCTAAGTTAAATAAAATGGACACTATCTACTTACATAAAACATAATGTGCTAGTGACAGTAAAATTAAGAGCACTTTTCCTTTAGTATGGCAGTAACAGCAACATAAATCACACTCTGCAAACAAAACACATTTCCTAATCCCTGTATTTATATGCCCATAAACGTAAAGGGAAAATCCCTTTTGCACGAGAAGCAATTAAGAAAAAAATCTGCATTTCCTTCCTATAAATCACCAGAGCAAAAACATGAGAACAGAAGTTTCTGAGTGCTGGTGGCCCACGTGCCAAAAGCAATAAATCCTGCTGGAAGTTACCTTGTTACAATCCCATTTTCTGCCAGGATGAAGGAAACTGCAGGATTTGCTGCTCTGATCAGGTTCTGCAGCTGCACCAGCAGTGGGTGCCTCTGCTCTGTGGCATGACTTGTGAAAACCACATTACTCACCAGTCCTGTGGAAAGAAATCAGGGGATATTTTACACAGTTCAGGCATGTAAACAGTGACTAATAAACCATTCAGGGATATTCCAACCATTCTTCTCTTCTTTTCCTTCCCTTTCACTGCATTCTTTCATTAAAGACAAAAAGAAAATCCACTACAACAAAAACACCAAGCAGAGAATCTTTCATCTAACAGAATCAATTTAGACTCAATCCATAGAACCAATTAATTAAAACAACAAATCCATACAAGAATCAATTTGAGCAGGATTAGTTTAAAAAAAAAAGAACATTAAGATGTGATGAATTCAATGTACAGTAAGAGACTGAACAGCTAAAAATCAGTATTTTGGACATGCAGTTGCCACAAGAGAAGGATTTAGGGTTATTTTTTGTCATTAAAGACTCCAAAAGGTTATTCAGACAGCAAGACTGAACCCATGAAGCATCAAAAAGATAACAGAAAACCATCCAGCTGATTCCAGTTCTAGGATCCCTGCTTTCCAATTCTACATGATTTGACTTTCAGCCCAGTTCCTCAAAGAAACTGCAGAGTCAACACTTGGTGCCTCCCTAGGATGTCTGCATTGTCCTGAATGGGAGGGATGGAGAGGAAATGGAAAGGAAACAGCCTCAAGTTGTGTCAGGGCAGGGTTAGATGAGATATTAGGAAATACTTCTTCATGGAAAGGGTTGTCCAGTCCTGCCCAGGGCAGTGGTGGAGCCCCCATCCCTGGAAGTGTTCAAAGACAACGGGGATGTGGCTCTTGACGGGGGTAATGGGGAACTGGGCAGTGCTGCTGGGTTGATGATTGGATTTGATGACCTTACAGGTCTTTTCCAACCTAAAGAATTCTGTAATTTTACAAGAAATGTTATTTCTTTGCTCAAGATGTTCATCCCTGCTCTGACACTTTCCTGTGACTACAAGTGGAGTGGAAGGAAGAACAGAAAATCTCCAACATCCACAAACAACTGAGCCAGGGTGCATTTCCTCTGCCTCCAACTATTGTAAGTAAAGATGAAACAATTGATCACACCAATTCCTGGTCTTTATACAAGTCTTAAATCACATTAATCCATGCAAAGGCTGCTTTACACACAAATTCCTGCACCAAATATTTCTGGGGCATTTCCATTGCACCACAGACTCCGAGTCACTGCTCTTTGCATCACTGACCCTTCCAAGCCAGAACTTCATTAACAGCACAGATCCCCATCACTGTATTTCTCTTTTAACAGAAAGTTTCCACTCCAATTTCAGCAACATCCATGTATTTTCCAATACACACTTGCTCTTGAAAGAGGGGGAAAAGGAAAGGAGAACAGCAAGCTGGAAAAGCTCTAAGTTAAAAAAAAAAACAAAAAAACAAAACCAGGGAGTGCAACTCAAAGAAAAACAACTTCCTGAGAATTGGAAGGTGCCTCCAAGGCTTCAGTAATGAACAAATTTAACCTTTTTTATTTAAATTGCCACTGCCATCTCTGTTTCTAAGAGATGCATTTTGAAGACCACCCAGTTTTGTTTAAATCTTTATTTATACACTCCTCTAAAGAAAAGAACCCTTGCAGCCTGGGGAATAACATGTTCAATGGAAGCAGGAAAGGAACAGGAGGGATGGATTAAAAATACATATGCTGGATGAAAATAATGGCTCCTCTTTGCTCCCAAACTTACAATGGGAATATTTAACAATGGTGATGTCTAATTTGTGTTCTATATGAAATTGTTTCACAAGGGATGCCAGGGTGCCCTTGGACTAGGAAGGTATCATCTTACAGCTTCTGTGCAAGAAAGAAAGAAAGAAAGAAAGAAAGAAAGGACAGAAAGACAAAAAAAAAAAATAAAGAAAAGAGAGACAAAAGGGAATTACAGCACACAGATGGTGGCAGGAATTTTTGGAGAAGTTTAAGGAAGTATGCACAGGATACTCCTGTTGGTCTTTGGCTTTGTCAGTTCTCCCCAATCCCCATCTGCCTCTGTCAGTCTTAGGGTTCTCCAAACAGAAATTTTGGAAAATGTCACATTGATAACTTGCCCAGGAACTCCTGTGCTACAGAGAGAGGCACCAAAAGGCAAACCCAACTCACTCCCCACATGTGAAGATAGAAGGAAAAAAGTTCAGCTCCAAAGTCTAATTAATTCCTACTAATTAATTCCTACTTGGCTTTTCTCACACCCACAAAGTTCTGGTTTCAGATCTCTACAAAGCCCAGTACAACACTGGTAGAGCTCTACATACTGAGAATTTTAGACTTTCTGTACTAACAGACCCTAACTCCCAAGAAAACACTAATTTGACCTGAAGCCATAAAGAAAGCTGCCAAAATTAATAACCCTAAAATTACAAGTGTATAGTTTAGTTCAAAACATATAATATCACAAAGTAAAAAACTTAGAGTTTAGAGTTTTAAAGTTTAGTAATATATATAAAACAAAATAAAAGTTTTAGAACAAAAGCTTCTTCTTCACCTTCTTCATAAGTTTGAGTAGGATTTTGTAATTAGACAGAAAAGTCTGCATTGTGGACTTCAAGTAATTAAGTTAATAGTAAAAACAATATAAGTATCATTTCTTAATTAGATAGTTTAACCTTAAAAAACCTTTTAACAAGAAATAGTTAACCATTTTGTACCTTATTAGTAAAATACTAAATACAAAACTCACTACCTATAAAACTGTAATATAAATTTAAAAAATAAACATTTAAATCTAAACACAAAGTATCATCTCAAGTACCTTCAATCCCAACTTCAACAAGAAAAAAATCCAAAAACCAACACAACACAGTCTTGGTACCTTCTCCATCAATCTCTGCTCTGTGTGTGCCTGGCCAGGGCACTCCCTGTCATTCCTGTACCTTCAATCCCAACTTCAACAAGAAAAAAATCCAAAAACCAACACAATTCAGTCCTGACCCATTGGGGACACAGCAAAACAAACAATATCGGGGTGCACAACATTCCAGAAATATTAATTAATATCTCAGTGTGAATGTCTCATTAAATCTTGCTGTTGTTGCACCAGAAATGAATTCCCAGGTGTGTGAAACAATGAATTTTCTCTCAATTGTTCCCAGAGCAGCTGTGGCTGCCCCTGGATCACTGGAAGTGTCCAAGGAGAGGTTGGACAGGGCTTGGAGCAGCCTGGGACAGTGGAAGGTGTCCCTGCCATGGCAGGGGGTGGCACCAAATGCTCTTTGAGGTCCCTTCAACCCAAACCAGTCTGTGATTCTATGAATTATGCAGATGTAAAATTCTCTACTACTGCACACATGACACAATTCTGCATCTGTCTGGAAAGTTTAAGTGTGCCACATCTCACTTCAAAGCATGCTCTTCCTCCTGAACCTTTTACACAAAAATTACCCCTATTTTTGTGAAACTATTTCTTTCCACAAAGGGACCTCTCAGGCATCTGATGTCACATTCTGTACCACAGAACTGGATGAGAACACTTTGCAATGTGCAGAAATTATTCCCTGCCACAAGAACATTCCTCTAACCTCCAGTATTTGAAATTCTTGCAGCATTTTGACTGCAAGAAAATCAGCTACTCTTGTCCTGGGCACTTTGCAGTTTCTCCTTCAACAATGACCAATTCTCACCCAATCCAGTCTGTACAAATTCACTTTAAGAAAAACAAAACTGTGAGTGTTTTATTTATTCTTTCATAAAACAATTTGCACCTTTAACTTCTCTGCAGTTATTAATAATTCTTCATATTCTTAACATTCTCCTGCTCTCTTCAATTTTACCAAGGGCTGTACATGTGATATTTTCCAATGTGGAGCAGCAACACTTTTCTCCAAATAAAATATTGATTTATATAACAGCACCCACTTTCTGTCCAGTTTGTTCACAACTTCATTCTTTAAGGTTCTCTTCACACAAGAAAAAGAGGTGGCAGCACTCTGGCAGCCAAGCAGAGCAATCAGAATTTAAGCAGCCACAAGAAGAGCACACAATCCTACTCTGATTTTCCAACAACTGCACTTAAATATGAAGACAAAATAAATCCAGAAATAAGCCCAACCTGGCCTTGAACACCTGGGGCAGGGATTTGAAGGCATTTATGCCAAATTCTGCTTTAACTCCCAAGACAAGGAGGACAGTGCAGCCAGAGATTGATTTCAGGAATAAAACTGAACACCCTGCAAGGACCCTCCAGGCCACACCAGGAGGAGGATTTGGGGAACAAGGTCACCCCTCATTTTTCCCTTTTTAATAATAGAGCAGAAATGAAAGGAAAGCTCCATTTCCTTACAGATCCCCAAAGGAGGGTGGAACTCCAATCCATTTTACTCCCAGTTACAACAGTTCAGTGTGAGCAGTTTAATTAATGTTTAATTCATGATTTTAGGAAACCCATCCTGCACATGAGGGCTTCAAAATGGATCATGCTCCAGAATTTTTAGGTTTTCTGCCTATGTTTGACAGAGATTGTCAGTTCTTACCTCCAAGAGTTTATCATGACTCTTTGGCTACATCTATTAATAGCACAAAATAATAAATACAGGTATTTATTTGGCCACATGGCTCAGGTATTTGTAATTCTTGCAGCATTTTGACTGCAAGAAAATCAGCTGCTCTTGTCCTGGGCATTTTGCAGTTTCTCCTTCAACACTGACCAATTCTGTAAAGCTCAAAGTCAGGAAAAGTGACACATACCTTGTGAACACTGGTCCAAGAACTTGGGAAAAAGAAGCCTAAAAAACCAAAAAAAGTTCACATATCAGGAATGGATATTATTATTTAAGTAAAACATTTACATTCACTTGGATGCTGACAGAGTCTCACAAACCAAACCATTTTCATGCTTCTTTTCCTCAATCTATGTAACTGCAACATCCTCACAGGTTTTGTCTTTCAGGACTTTCCCCTCAAAAATCAGTTTTGTAGATGGTTTTAATTCTCCAACAGATTTAAGAGCTAATTCCCACCATGTAATTTCTTCTGTACTCTAAGAATTGAAGTAGAACTCTAAGAATTGAAGTAGAAACGCTTTGACGTTATATTAATTCTTATTTAAACAATAGGAATTTAAAGTTTGCCCTAAAGAACTGTGCCTTTCAAAGAGTGGGAACTTTCCATAGAAAGACTGGATGTACAGAATGCCAATTTCTGCTGCTGTGCCAGACAAGTGACAATTCTTTTCAGGAGCTTTATCATGGACATAAAACCTCAAGAAGAGAATTTTACCTGTTCCCTTCAACTCCCTCTCCCCTGCCCTGGTCTGCTAAATCAGAATGGGGAAAAGCTTCATGCCAAGCTCATGGAAGAGCTGGATCTCTACAGTGATGAACTCTGAGGCAGGAAATGGGTTTGATTTTCTTGAGTGCAAGTTTCAAGCCAGACGTGAAATCCACTCTGTTCCATTCTCCCAGTGAAATCACCAAAGCTTCCCAACTGCAAGGTTTGCCATGGGCACTGTGTGGCTCTTTGGGAAATTCTTATCAGAACAAACTCCAAAGCAAAATAGAAATAATCTCCAGCACAGGCTGAGCCTCTGCCTTCAATTGCTTCTGCACTTGAGGAGAAAAACAGTGTGAAAGGACTGCAGGCTGCTGCTGCTAAACACTACACAGTACCAGGACTAGTAACATGTTAGTAAGTTAAAAATAAAACAGAAATGGAACTTGTCTTTCCTAGAATTATGGAAAGAACAAGTTTAAACAGCACTCCAGCATCAATTCACCAATTTTTTTATGTAGTCTTTAATATTTGTTTGGTATCTTTGTCACGGAGACAAGAAGAAGCAGCAAGGTAAGGTCTATTTATTGACTACTGCAAAGCACAAGCAGCACCTTGGTTAGTGTTGAAAAACAGCCAGGAAATGTCAGGAATGCACTTTTAGAAACTGCTTGGGCAGTTCTCCTCTAAGCTGTGATGCACAGTTTGATCACAAACAGAAGCAGTGCTACCAACTCCAAAAACTCTGTTGGAACTTACTTTTATCAAATCAGCTGCAAGGCATAATTAAAAAATTGGAGTGTTACAATTTTACAGGTAGGTCTGAGAAATGATTCCCATGTTTGTTGAAGTCTGGAGCACACACATTTACTATGAAACCAAACTATTTCCAAAGGTCAGTGACTTGGCTCTGTGACCATTTCCTCCCCACCCTGGCTCTGCAGTAACCCAGGATATCAGATTTTAACACTTGCAATGCTTTGGTTTCCGTGCTTTGTCATTCCCTTCCCCATTTCAGGGATTGTTTCCCTTCAATTCCATATTTGAAACCTGTAAAGTCTTTTTAAACATCCAAAAGTAGTGGCAGAATCAATAACCCATGAGATGCACATCTCCATTTTTAATCTGACTTACTACAAGATTGCAAAAAAGAGAATTATTCAGAGGACAACTGACTGTCCAAATGTTACAAAGCCTTTAACCAAAATATTTATATTTACACAAACTTTATTTATTCTTCTAGGAGCTGAACTTCTATTGGAGCTGAACTTCTACTGATATTCTACATAATTAAATATCCAGTAGAAACCAAGTGCCATCCTGATAAACCAAACAGCACTTCCAAGTTCCTCCAAGATGGATTATTAAGCAATTTTATGGGATTTAAGTGGCTTTTAACCAGCACAAATCACTAATTATTATAAAAGTGATACCAAAAATTGACATATCTGCTCTTAAATGTGTACAAATATTTCAAAGCACACCTGTGTTCCATGTAGCAGCTCAGAGGCTCCACACAGGTGTTGATTGTTCCAATGATGAAAGAAGATTTCACATCTGGGTCAGGATGAGTCTGCAGAGCTTGCACAACATCAATAACATCAGTGTACCTGCAAGAATCCAAAATGAAAAATGGGTTCAGAGAACCAGAACAGTTCCCTGCTCAGGAAGAAATTGATGGCTTGGAGGAAAACTGGATTTCCAAAAGAGCTACCAAAAGAGATGGAAAGCAGCTCAGAGCTTGACAAATCCAAACAAATTAAGCAAATCCAGACAAATTAAGCAAATCCAGCAAATAAACTGGCTGGTAGTTACATTAAAATTAAATTTTTAACAATCCAGAGAAAAACAGTGTAAACCTTGCACTGAACTGGCAGCTTGCAGAAAGCACAAAAAGCACAATATAACACAAACATTTTATGCCTAATGCCAAGTAAATTAAGCACAATTTGAGTTAAAAAATGAAAAAAATAACAGCCTCTCTCAATTATCAGCATCCCAATTTAAATATGTTTCTACCATTAATGCATCCATTTTTTATCAGGACTTCCACCACTGCTGCACTTTATCCCTGTATGACATCAAGGCTTAGGTGAACCTGAGTTTTAATTTCAGGTATTTATTTCTCAGCCAGTTACAAAGTTTTATCTAAAAACTTTTATTCAGTTATCAGCTGAATGGGATATTTAGAGAACTCCAGCTACTCTAAAGCTGTCTATACCAACACCCAACTAACCATAAAGAATAAAAACTTCCAATTATCTGTTCCTGAAGCCAGTGCTGCTACCAGAGTATCAGTTATTTTGCCCATCAATGGATTTAACACCATCCCTACTAATTATACAAAAAAAAAAAACAAATCAATCTGGCTCCAACATGGAAAAAATGATGGTTTTTAGCACTATCAGAATGGACCATAATGAAGAAAATGCTGAGCTCCATTTGCACATCCTCAGTGAGAAGGATGAAGTGGAAATCACAGCAGCCAGGTCAGGGTAGTGCCTCCCTCACCCTGGTTTGTGTCACCTGCTAATGACTCAGAAGATGATCCTGGTTCTCAAATGCTACATTGGAGATGGAAATGTCAAACACAGCTAGGTGGCTCAGTCTTCACCTTTATCCCACAAGGAAAATGGCATTTATCCAAAACACATCACTAAGCCCTTCTCTGTTATCACCTGCTCTATCAGGCAACAAGATTTTTGACAGTTTGATCTCTGCTGGCAGTTCTGGAATCAGAATCACAGAACAGTTTGGGTGGGAAAGGACCTTTAAAGGTCACCTTAATTCAACCTCCTGCAACAACCAGGGACATCTTACACTACCCCAGGCTGCTCCAAACTGGCCTTGGACACTTCCAGGGATCCAGGGGTAGCCACAGCTGCTCTGGGCACCCTGTGCCAGGACCTCACCACCCTCCCAGACAGGGATTCCTTCCCAACACCCCACCCAAATCTCCCCTTTTTCAATCTGAAGCCATTCCCTGTGTCCTGTCCCTCCAGGCCTTGTCCCCAGTCCCTCTCCAGCTCTCCTGGAGCCCCTTTAGGCCCTGCAAGGGGCTCTGAGCTCTCCCTGGATCCTTGTGAGCATTCCCAGCTCTCCAATTCTGGTTTCAGAGCAGAGGGGCTCCAGCCCTGGAGCAGCTCTGTGGCTTCCTCTGGACTCTCTCCAGCACCTCCAAGTCTTTTTGCTGTTGGGATCTAAGAGCTGGGGCAGCTCTGCAGGTGGGATCTCACCTGAGCAGGGCACAGGGGCAGAATCCCCCCTCCCCTGCTGCCCACACAGAGGGGTTCTGGGCTGTGTGTGCACCCAGACCACGGAAGGAAAGCTGAGGACACCATTTTCACAGGAGCAACAAAACCAACAGGGACAGCAAAGCTGACTTTGGTCCATATATAAACCAGAACTGCCTTATTCTGCACAACAGTCCTAAAAGTTTGGATTCTTTACCCTTGCAGCACCACCAGGAGCCTGTTGTTCTTCCCAGTGGGCTTCCCAGAGCTCTTCAGGGTGGGCTGATGGACCCCAAGGTTCTGCTGGGCCTCCAGGAGCCCGGCCAGGAAGCGCTGGAAGTGGGAGGCACTGAAACACTGCGGGCTGTCCATGGTCTGCCGATATACAATCCACCTGGGGCACACACAGGGAGCAAGGCAGGTCAGGAGCTGGCACACAACACTTCTGTTTTCTCCCTGTTGTCCTAGACTGAAGGCAATCTGCATTATATTTGCCATCTGCTGGAAGTAGGGGAGTTATCTTATGTTAATTGGGCAGTTTTCCTTATCTCTTCCACAGCCAATCCTCCCCTGGGGAGATATCTGCTGTTAATGGACCATTAATTATTAATTATGTTTGTGGTGCTGTTCACAGGGGTCCCAGGATGAGGGAAGAGATGAGAATTTTGACTCTGTGTTTCAGAAAGCTGACTTATTATTTTATGATATATATTATATTAAAACTATACTAAAAGAATAGAAGAAAAGATTTCATCAGAAGGCTTAAAAGGAAAAAAATGATACTAAAATCTTGTGACTGACCAGAGAGTCTGAGACAGCTGGACTGTGATTGGCCATTAATTAAAAACAACCACATGAGA
>JAWWEY010000208.1:70079285-70110343 GCA_035582745.1 Loriotus luctuosus
GATGGATGGATGGATGGATGGATGGATGGATGGATGGATGGATGGATGGATGGATGGATGGATGGATGGATGGATAACTGGATTCACTCCCTCCCTCCCTTTTTTTTGTGGTTATCCCAAATTCATGCCTTTAAGAGCAACGCTCATAAAATAACAAATGCTGTCTCCACGTGGATGTAATTAAAATCCAAGCATGAGCACACAATTATGTGAAACTCCTTTCTTCAGCTTCCAAGCCCCACGAGGGCAGCCTTTAGGTCTGAGTTTCACTGCTGACTCACTGTGTCTTGAGTGCCTGGCAGGTTGTTATTAATTTTAATGACTTGTGTTTTCCTGCACTGGGGTTGGCAGTGGTGAGCACGGCCTGCAGCAGTCTGGGTGTAATTGCTGTGCAGATCCTGGCAGCAGAGGAGGAGGGAAATACATGGACAGATGACAAAAACCAAGCAGAAAAACTGATTTAGCCTGGAGGAGGAATCAGCTCTGTGAATCCTTTCTCTGTGAGTCCAAACCTCCCTTCCCAAATCACTCCAAGCCCCATCCAACCCAGCCTTGAGTGCTTCCAGGGGCATCCCTTTAATTTCTGTGCACATTTCAGAGAAGGGACCTGAGCAAGGGCCTCCAGCAGCTGAAATAACCCCCCAGGTTGATTTTTTTTTTTGGATCATCAGTGTTGGTTTTTATCCCTTCCTGTTGGTCCTGGCAGCTGGCAATGGCTCCTTGTCACCACACACTGCACTTGAAGCTTCTCCTCCAGGTTTGGGGCTCCCTATTTTGGCCAGAAATGTCATTTCTTGTCACAAATGTCATGGTCACTCCCAGAGATTCTGGGATAATACCAGGACCTGGAATCTGGGAATTCCTGTTGCAGGCATGGAACATCCCTGTGTGACCATTCCAGGACAGAGAACCTACAAAAAGGATGAAAACCTCTTTTGCTCTCGTCTCAGGGGTCATTTCTGCCTCTGGCTTCATCTTCTGCTGCAGCTGAAAGCAAATTCCAGGTTTTGCCTGGATGTAGAGGAAAGAGACAGCAGGAGCAACAAAGCTGGTTATAACATTATGTTATGTTACAGCATAATGTTAAAAAAGAAACTGTGATATGTAAGATACTTTTTTTAAAAGAGAGTAATGAGGAACTCGCACGGAGATAGCAGCCACAGGACACCTGAATCTTTCAGAGAAAGAGAATTTATTGCTCCATTAGCAGGAGAAACGAACTTCTTCCTGCCTTGCTCAGCCCTGAAGAGCTGTCAGGATTCAGAGGAAGAAGTTGACACTGCCCAGACAGAATCCTGTGTTTGAATGGAATTGATGCATCATGTATGAGGTGTATGAATATGCAACAGGCTGTTGCTTTTAAGGGTTAATCCTCTATTAACGTGGGTCCTTTTTTGGGCTTATTTTGCCCAGAAACAGGTACCTGGACTGTCCATAACTCTTTGTTTCTATTGTCTCAAATTGTCCCAAATCCCAATTGTCCAAATTTTTATTACTCTAATTATATTACTGTCTTTATAACCATTTTATTACTATTAAACTTTTAAACATTTAAAAACAAGTGATTGGTGTTTTTCACAGGCTTGAACGTGGATGTGGCACGTGGGGACAAGGTGGGGCTGGGTCAAGGGTTGCACTCGATGGTGTCAGATCTTTCCCACCCTGAATGAATCTCTGATTGCAGGAAACTCTTCCAGCAGGCCTGGTTTGGGAAAGCTGCCAGCCAAGTCTTTCCCCAGAGCAGTTTCACTCTGGCAGAAATGCCAAGGAAAGCAGCAGCAGCACGGGAAGCCTGGCCAAAAGCCTGGGGAGAGCCCCCCTGCATCCTGCTACTGCTGCTGCTTGTCTGTGTCACCATCCATCCATCACAGGGGAGAGCTGAAAGTGAATTTACTCACCCTTACAAACTGCTGGTTTCCCTGGGAGCTGAAGGAGCAAGGAGCCAGGTATTTTTTGGAGCTGCTGGAGGAAGGTATCAGCTGCTCGTGTGTGATTGAGAGCAGCTATTTATGACATTTTTAAGGCCAAAACTTCAAGGTTTTGCTGCTTTGCAGAGCATGGCCACAAGCTGGGACTGGAAGTGAGTTTGGCTCTTGACTGGAGTGCAAAGAGCCAAGTTTTGGGACAGAAATCTCAGCTAATGCAGCAAGAGCTGAGGTCATGCTCTGTGTCACCAGCCTGCCAGGGACAAATGGCACCTCCCTCAGCCTGGCCTGCTCCAGCCAGGGATCTCAAAGCAGATATCTGCAAATGAAAGTCTTGGAAGCTTCCCAGGGAGCTTGGCCATGGCTGGAGCCTCTCTTGATCAAGCACCTGGTCTCTCTTGTGGAATGGGATAAATCCTCTGTTAAAAAAGCTCTTCTGAAACATGCACACAACCAAAATAGGGATGAAAAAATTCCCTGGTTGTGGAAGAGCTGACACAAAGTCAGATTTTTCTATCCAAGCCTCTGTTTTCTCCTCATTTTTCTCCCTGCTCTCCCCTCCAGGCCCTACTGAGGCTTCCTCTTCTCCTGGGCTCTGGTTTCCACCTCACAGCCACCTCCCAGCTCAGCTCCACCATGCCCCTGTTCTCTGCTCCTTGCTCCTTATTCCTTCAGATTTCCTGACCTAAATGCCACCTCCTTTCTCTGAGACATGAGTTTCCACACCACATCCACCCCAGCCTTATTTCTGCCCCACTCCTGCTTTTCTCTGGAGTGGTGATGCTTGAAGTTCCTCAAAAACTTAAACCAGCCCCCAAGAAATGTCCCTGCTGCTCATGGAGATCAATAACAGGTGAGATTTGCATTAAAACTGCTGGGTGGAAGTCTGTAAACTCAGACTTTGTGGGAAGACAGGTGAAGTTTAGGCTGGAAAATGCATTTGTGATGGTGTCTGATAGGGGTGGATAGAAACCTTCATCAGGGACCATGGAATTGGCTAAAGGATTATTGTACCAACTCAGCATTGATATCTCACCCTGGATCCCAAATGTTTTAAATTATCTGCAATCAGAGAAGAGGGAGGGGGATGAAATTGGGTATCCAGCTTAATTATTACCTGGAAAAACCAACAGGAATCCAGCTTGCTGAGACCCAGACACAAAGCCTGGACACAAAGCACTGCCCTGCTGACCAAACTGACTTTTACCCAGCCACAGCCTTGCCCCTCTCTGTGCTTCTGAAGCCATTTGACATTTTCCCAGATTTGTCCCCTCCCATCCCATCACCAATCACCAACCCCAGACAAACTTTCACTGGCAGACATTTCCCACCCTATCAGATTTTTCCAGGAATTGGAGATGGGGAAGGAACCCAGGCAGAACCCACCTCTCAGACAACCAATGCCACAAGGAGAGAGACAAAAATAAGTGGGGACACCTTTCTTTGGCTTGTCTAGAAAGTGGCAGGAAGACTTTTTGCCTCCCAGATGATGAGTCAGATGAGTCAGGATGACCCAGCCCTCCTCTCCAGGCCTGTCTGTACCTGTCAGCTGGATTTTGCTTGTTACAGTGCAAGGTTGGCCTCTGAGGGTTTGAGTATTCCAACAAGAACACAACAAAGGCAACAACAAACAACAGAGCAAGCCACGTCTCAGACAAGTAATGCTACAGGGAGAAAGATGAAAGCAGGGTTGGGAACCTCTTTTTGCTTGTCTGGAAAGATTTATTTATAGCTCTGCCACAGCTGTGCAGGGGGAGGGCTTTGGCTCCAGCCAGCCAAGAGGTTAAAATCAGATGTTCCTCCAGTTTTGGGTTAACCACATCAGCTTGGCAAAGGATCTTTGCAATACTATTTGTTTTATTACAATTTTTATTCGTAATTGTAACAATTATATGTTTTATTACAATTATTACAATATTATTTACAATCTAAAATTGCAAAGGAACTTTACAATCTTGCTCCACGTGTTCACCCCCAGTGTTCAGGCACTTCCAGGGTGTCTGAAGTTGAAGGATTTAGCTGGGGGTGTGGATTCTATCCCCATCTGTAAGAGGTGGGGCAGATCTCTTCTGTTCATTGGGCAGTTTTCTGTACCTCTTCCACAGCCCATCCTCCCTCCAGGAGATCTCTGCTGTTCATGGGCAATTAATTATTAATTATCTTCTGTTCATGGCCAGTGAGTGTCCCTGCATGGCTGATAAAATTCCATCATCCCACTGGGAGATGCTCTGCCCAGGGGAGGAGCCAAGCATTCCTACCTGGATACAATCTGAGGTTTGGGACACCAGAACAGCCTTTCCACTGGATTCCCAGAGGAACAGCTGCTTCTTCCACTGGATCTTCAGAGGAAGACCAGGCCCATCTCCAGCAGCCCTGGAGCTTCAGAGGAAAACTCCCCCCTTGTGCAGGATCCCTGCTGCAGCAGCAGCACAGCTGGCACTGCAGGAGGGCTGAGCCACCATTCCAACTGGACTGCTACCAACAGGGTGTCAGCTTGTATTCTGACTCTCTCAAGGGTTTTTCTTTTGTATCATTGTATGTATTTTGGGGTTTTTTTTCCCTTTTCCTAATAAATTACATTTCTGACTTGGAGTCTCTCACTGGTTTTGCTTTCCAGCCAGAACATCTATTTTCAAGCAACAGACCAAAATGAAGTTTGACAAGGCCAAAGATTTCACATCTCTCATCATGATCTCGTTCCACGTGGGGAAGGGGAATTTATTTGGCTTTCTATCATTTCCAGCATATGCACATTCTTTACATGGCTCCCAAAGGGGTTTGTAGGTGTTTTTTGTTGTTTTTCAATAAAACAACATTCAGAGCTTTTTTTAAAGCTATCCATCATATGAGTAATTCTGATCACTAGCAGCGATGCAGTAAACAAAAATTAGACAAATCCAATTCAAGACTCTGGGCATGAAAACATTTCACTGCAAAAATGGAAAGTAACAATGACATTTGCAGGAAAACGTGAGGAGATGTGTTATTACACAACCTTCAAAAGTCACCTTACATGTTTGCCCTATAACAGAGCCACAAAACTGTTCTGAATCAACTTGATAAAATCAAGACATTGAGTTAAAAGTAAAAGAACAGTGCAGAACATGGCTAAGATTAAATGCTAAGGTGTTTGGCTGTAAGAATTAAAAGGGTAAGATTTTTTTTTTATTTTTCAGAAGCTCTATCAAGACACAGACTGGCAAATTCCTATAGCAGATTTATCTCATTGCCATACAACAGATGTCTTGAATGCACCTCAAATCAGGCTAAATTAAAAACAATGCTGTGGCAAGGACTGCTACTACAGTCTTTCCTCAAAAAAACAAAAAAAAAACATTTAAGAATCACTACAAACCAATAAATGGAAGCTCTTCACCATATGGAATAAGCAGCAAAGAAATCTCCTGTGCTGTTTTTCTGTCTAAGTGTATAAATTTAAGGGTGAATCTACCTGGCAGTCTGAAATTATGTTTAAAAACCACCAAATGAAACAGTGATAATTTTTTTTTGCCTTCATGCCAAGCTGTTTTTTGGTGATCAGTGTAAGCAGAGCAGCACCAACCTCCCATGCTCCTTGGTGAAAGTGACAAGGAAAGAACAGAGGTCGCTGGAACGGCACCCGGGCAGCCCAGTGAGGATGGTGATGATCACCTGCAACACAGGAACAGGACAAGTCAAATCTAAACACAAAATAACCACAGAAACACTGGTGCAGACACCAAAAAGGCTGTTTTCTATGATTCATATTGATTTTTCTTTTTTTTTTAAAAAATCCACAGTTAACCAACCTTAAAATCAGATTTTAAAACATTCCTAAGGGTTTATTATCAGAATGGTCTCTGAACCAGACCCCAGCAATATTGCAAGGAAAGATTATATTCCTGCTGCTTTGGCTTTGTTTTCAGCAGATTTCAAAAGCTGGGAAGCTCCAAGGAAATATTTTCTCTGAAAATGCTATTTAAAGCCCACCTTAAACTGGACAATTGTTATTGCCCCTATAGAGAAAGGATTGTTATACAGATAATATCAGCAAATGTTAAATATCATGTGCTACCTCTATGCTATTTAAAGGACTTTTATGTTCCAGAGAACAATTCAGTTAAATTATTCAGCAATTCATAAAAACAAGCTGCCTGCTTTAGGGCAAAGTCTCTCCGGACATTTAAGAAAACACTTCACTTAAAGATCTACACCTCATTTTCTGCCTCTATTTCATCAGCTTGAAAGGCCATTTGCACTTCCAAAAGATTGTTTAAATGGAAAAGAATTAAGTATATAACCAGAAAAAAAAAAGGACAAAAAAACTGTTGTTAGTGGAGGAGGAGGGAGAGCACGGCTGAACAGGATTAGAATTTTATCACACTACAACAGAACTACTGACAGAATATTCCAAATATTCTGTATGAGGGCTAGAAATTATTGTGGAGTTGTTTCCTTACCTTATCACCTTCTGCTTTGCTGTCAGAAATGGTTTCTGACTGTTGGAGAAGGACAGGAAGATGTGCCCTCATCACTGGCTTGGTGCTGACACTGCTGACTGTGAAGTGCTGCACAAACCTTCCAAAAATAAAATATTTATTTCTTTACAATTGACAGCAAAAGATTTCATCCACATAAATAGCTAGAAAATTACTAAAACAAGAGTATGAAAAGGTCAAGCTAGAGAGGAAATAATTTATCTCAGAATAAAAACATCCTAGTGTAAAGAGGGAATTATTTAAGAATATTTTTAGATGGCTGTCACATCTACCAAAACAGTTTTGTCTCATTTCTGACAGAATGAATCCCTTGGACACCAAAGCAATTTCTCACCTCTCCAATCCTGGAATGGCAGCAGACAGTTTCAGCTCCCTGCATCTTTCCCCAGAAGCAAGAGAGGCATTGAAGAGCTTCTGGACACTGGAATGCCTAAAATAAGAAAATTATTTAATTAGCTAAAGGAGAAACCTAAAATTTTCTCTTCTTTAAACAAAGTGGGTTCATATTAAATAGTACAATAAAAAAAACAATGTGAGTGTTACACTAAGAATGCACAATTTTTTAAATTATTATCAGAATTTTATTATTATTATTAAAACCAATAAATAACAGCATTTTTCTGATTGCAGCTTCTGTGTAATTGCACTGCACTGGCAGGAACTTACAGCCTCTTTTGTTCCTCAGACAGGAATTCTTCTGGGACAACCCTTAAAGATAATCCTGAGCTTGTCTGGTTATGCCATGAAGAGAAAACCTGGAATAAAGCAGATCTATGCATGAGTGTCATTATTTTCCCAAATTTGCTGTGAATTTGTTTAGGAATTGGTTTTTTTCACCTAAAAAAACAAACACATTTTCACGAGCCATTAGATATTACACAATAAAGGTTTTGCTGCAAGAGAAGCTGTGGCTGCCCCATCCCTGGAAGTGTCCAAGTGTTGGGTGAGGCTTGGAGAAACCTGGGAGAGTGGAAGGAGGTGTGGAATGAAATGAGCCTTGAGGTCCCTTCCAATTTTAAAATTCAAATCCACTGATCAGATTTTGCAACCTTTTCTTTGGCTAGACTGGAAGAGCTTTAGGAATTTACTGATACGGCCTCATTTTCCCTGATAGGAATGTAGGTGTTTATAGCCCAAGTGCTCTACAGAAGGAACTGAATTAATTCAAGTCTCTTTGAAACACTGTTGTAATTTTCATGAGGTGAGATTGCAGCAATCATTACTCAAAATTGAAGAAAAAACTCTGCTCCCTCCCAAAAGAAAAGGAAACCCTTCGTTTCTCCAGGGAATGTTCTGGCTCCCATCCAATTGCTCCAGCCAAGACACATTAATCTGAATGGCACTGGGAACCTAGAAATCAGATTCAGATGAATCACAAAGTCCTGTCAGTGTTTGGAATTTCCCTTCTTTTCATAAGTAAAGGCAACAGCCATTGTCATTTTTCACAATAACTGTCTGCAAGACAAAACAACTGGGGGGGACACGACTGCTTTCCATTAAAAACTCAGCATCCTAAACACAAGGGTAGGAGATAAAAACCATCAAAATAAAATATACTTTTGATATTAACAAAGGCAATATTGCTCATGCAGAAGGATCCACACAACTAAAGAAACAACCACTTCAAAACACACAGAAGGGACTGAAAGAAATGCCTGGGAGGGATGGAAAAAAGGAATGGTCAAGGGAAATTTGTGTTCTGTAAGAGTCAAAGGGTTGGGGATAAAGTGAAAACATAGGTCAGGCTAGCAAGTGTGAGAAATATAGAAATATATCAGGCCCAGAAGAACTATATCAGAACCTTTTGTATAACTTGAGGAAAGTGTAAAAAAGAGTTGTTGTGGCATCAAAGAAAAAAAATGAGAGAAATCAACACATCCCAAAGCCTAAATAAATTTTCCTCCTGCACCCTTTAGAGTGAGGATGGGAAAGGCATCACCTCATCCTGCACAGCAGATTTCACCTCTGTGGGCTCAACATCTCAGTTTTTAACAAACCCAGATTTGGGTAACAGGGCAATTGCAATTCCCTAATTCCAGGAGGCTTGGAATAATCAAAGCTCCAGTGAGTGAGGTATCAAGCCAGATAATTGAGAAGAGTAGAAGCAGCACCTAAATTTCAGTGAATCTTTGTAACCTGTGAGGCACACAGACTTTTAGAAAGAATTTTGGAGGAAATCAATAAACACCTGAAGGTAAATACTGACAAAACAAAATAATGTATTTCCATGGTTTACACAATCAGGTAGAGTCAATTTGATGAAGATTTTTGTTCATGAGAGAACACCCTGAAGACAAAAGATTTGTTTTATCTGCTTGAGCAAAGCAACTGGTGTGGTGCCAAATGAGAAATTTAAACTGCCCAAAGTGAACCTCAGTGAGGAACTGTTCACCAAAAAAATTAACTCACAGGACAGGAATAAATAACTCTGAGAAAAAACAACACAGGAAACAAACACCCTCATCTCAGTTAATACAAACAGTTTGGATATCTACAGCCAAAAACCAGATCAAAAGAAAAGCATTACAACTATCAGAAGAAAAAAGAACATTTTATAGGCATAGATTGAAAATAATCTGGTTTTGTTTTATTAGGCCAAATAAAGCAGAAAGAATAGGTCTGAGATTTGTGAGTAACTCGAGGATGTGTTCTGGTAGAGAAAAGAAAAATAAAACAGATATAGAAGTAGAATTAATAAAATAGGCTGAAAATTCAAATACAAACAAACAACAGATTGCCAGCCATTCAGAGTGGAACAGTGGGAGGAATTTAAACACTTAAGATAAAAGGAAGAGACATTTTATGGGACCATTAATATGACCAGTGGGGACTACTCACTGAGCTAGGTGGTCTTTTCCAAGCCAGTGTGATGAGCACATCCTAAAACCCTTGTGAAGCCCTAAAATCTCCAGGCTCATTTCCTCAAAAGCACTATTGTTATAAAGTTGGGTTTATTAAAAGCCTCTGCAGCACAATGCAAGAAGCCAATCTACTTAGGGAATAATACAATGCCATATGGGAGACTGAAAAACTTTAACTCCACTTCCCCAAGGATCAAGATCCAAATGTGTCTGACCACAAAAACACACAATGGAACCTCTGCCACTCCATACAATCCCTGCAGCAAATTAGACACCAGAGCTACACTGAAATGCAGCTCAGAAAAGGAGATTTTAGAGCCCTGGCTGCCTCCAGAAGGCAAAGTGAAAGCACATGGGAGCATTAAACACAACGAGCAGCACCAGCACTGGAAATTCTTACAGAAATTTGAGTTTTTCTCACACATCTTAAACACACACAGAGCAATTATGTGGTTTCTCCCCCACCCCAACCAAACTTTTTTTCCCTTTACCTGTGAATAAAAAGCTTTATAAATCTTTCTTTTGGGGAAAAGTGCAATCATCAGAAAGTTGTTCTGGGTGTGGAATTCGATGGGGAGATGAGGGAGCAGGGAACTTTTGAAGTCTATAAAGAGAGCAGCAACAATGCTGTTGGAATCCTGGAAAAGAAAGAAACAGGGCAAGTTAAAATTAATATTTCCTACTGTGCATGGCACAGAGGTGGAGCAGGAGGGGTGGAACACAAATATCTGCAGCTACTGGAGATATCACAAGCTCAAAATAAAGGATCTGAGTTTGAGTGAAGCACTGAAGTTTTGTCCTGAAAACAAAACTTAAATTTTAATATCTTCTCTTGTCCACATAAAAGTCTAGACCCTTCCTCTGCTACTGCTTCAAACAACAACTCTTTGTCTAAACTCACATCTCCAACACAGACAGCACATGAAAAATGAATTAAATGCCACCTAAAAAGGTGACAAGGGAGGCTGAAGCCTTCAGGTTGTGTTTCCCTCAGAAGAACTGAACTCAGGTTCATTTTTTTCCTGAGAAAATACTGATTTTTTTGGGTTATTTTTTAGTTTGTTTTGGGATTTTTTTCCCAGAGTGGTGGCAGATGTCCCATCCCTGGAAGTGTTCAAGGCCAGGCTGGATGGGGCTTGGAGCAACCTGGGAAAGAGGAAGGAGTTCCAAGGCTGGGGTGGAACAAGATGGTTTTTAAGGTCCCTTCCAACCCAAACCATTCCATGACTGTGGAATTCAGGACAGGATTTTATATACAAATCTGCAGGATGCTGAAGTGTTTTATACTCAAGTCCTTTTCACTTATAACCCTTCTCACATCAAAGTTTTAGAAAATCAGAACAATTTAGAAGCATGAAGCATTTCTGGGAAATGGGAATTCAATTATGTAGGGCTGAAATCAGAATTTTAGTGGCATCCCCTTCACTTTCAATAGAAATGGGCAAAGAACTCACTGTACTCATTGTTGAGAAGAAAAAGCTCAAGTTGGGGAACTGTTACATAAGAATTGGTATCAACTCAGAGACATTTGCAAACAGAATCTCTCTGCTTTGCTGACTGAGGGATTAATCATAAAAATAATCCTCTCAAAGTCACTGAGGTCACTGAAGAACATACAAAAATATTCTCCTCAAAGAGAACAATTTCTTTTAAGAAAAAATGGTTTGGAACAGAATCCACAGATCCTGGATTCTTCAGGATGGTTTAAAGATTTCCTGAGAAGTGACTTCAAGGCCAACTCATCCATGCTGCTGTCAGCACAAAATCTGCTCCTGGAAAACATTTTGGGCTCCACAAATTGAAAAAAGCTGAAAAGCAGCAGCAGCAATAATCCCCACGGACACGAGGCTGAAAGGAGCCAGCTCCAAGTTTTACAAGATGCTCATGTCATTGTGAAATCTAAATATTGCTTGGTAATATTTGTTCCCTTGATGAATGGCCAGAATCTCCCCTGCCCTGCATGAGTGCCAGGGATTTCAGGAGTTCAGGGGCAGCTCAATGCCCAGTTCCTCACAGCACAGGAACAGAATTCCAGATATTTTCAAGTTAAAAAGGAGAATATCTCACAGGCATCATGCTAAAGCTGCTAAAAAGCCTGAATTTTGCATCACTTCAAAGTTTGCTATTTTTTATTTTAATCAGAACATTAAATTTTCCTTTTTCTTTTCCATCCATATTGCTGCAGGAACTTTTGGAAAGAGCAACCAACGATTCCCTTGCTTCTCCTGTCACTTCTTAACAGTTTCAAAACCCTCCACTCTCATATTCTGCCAAGTCAGTAGAACAATAATACACTCCCTGTCAAGGCTTAGCTTCACACAAAAATCTGGCATCATTTCAAGAATGATGGCCAGGTCCCAGAAATAGCAACTTTTATGAAAGTGAGTGTCTTGACTCAAACAATCCCAGGAAGGTCAGTGTTAAAATAGCTTCTGAAACGAGGGGCAATCAATCTGATGTCCAAGAAAAGGCAGCTAAGGTAAGACTCTCTGAGCTGCTGTGTTTTCATCTCAATTGAATCCCATTTTTATTGTATTTTACTGGTTTCCTGTATTGTGGGATGAAATCACCCAGCACAATGCTGAGGGAGGTCACTGAATAAATGGGGAATACTGTACCTGAACAAAAGGGAAACTAAAGGAAACTGATTTTTTTTCCCCCAGTGTTTAGGACACTGTAACCAACACAAATAATCTCTTTTCCACCCTGAAGAAGTGATGGTTAAGCCAGTGTTTCTGCCTTGAGGTGGACAGAGCTGAGTTGCCATCATTAACCCCTCAATTCCCACTGAGCCTGAACACTGCTTTGGTGGCCAAGGGAGAGATTCAAATATGTTTTTAATAAAAAGCAGCATTTCACCCTCCAGAACACTCTATAACTTCACCACACTTTGAACTCTTCTCTATCTATCCCTTCACCCTGTGAGATGTTTAATGAATGTCATGTTGTGTCATTTTTCTTTTAACAAAAAGCACTTTTCACACTGTTAACAGCACATTGTTAACTCCAATACAAAATTCTCTCCTCCTTTTGCACTAACTTCAGTTAATCAGCACCAAAACCGCAGTGATTTGCATCAGTTATTACAGTTGTACAGACACTGAAATCTAAACTTTGCACCAGGACCCAACAGAATCATTGTTAAAAATTGATGTAAAACTTAGTGACAGAAAAAAGAGACAAAATACTCACCCCATCATACAGAGAAACGGAGCTCATGTGGTTCTTGGGAATGGAAATGCTGCCGTGGTGGGGATCACAGAACAGAATTCCATCAGAAAAGAAATACAATTTGCCTAGAATTTGAAGGGAAAAGAATTACATGAGGTATAAATCAACTTTTCAGCTTCTCATGATGACTGTCTCTTCCTGAGGAAGAAATCTATGTTCCTGCAGGATTTTGTTGTATTTAACAAGCAGCAAATTTGATTTGGGATAGTATTTTGTGATATTTATTTTATTTTTATTGAATAAAAATATTTCTTCTATTTGGGATAATATTGACAACCATTCAGTCTTTACTGGATCTCACTACCAAGGGCAGGAATCATGACTACAACTGCATCTGAGATTATCTGACCCCACAGAATCACTTATCATAAATATTCTGAGGCACTTTTTTTAAATTAAAAGCAAAAAAATTCCATCCTGCCAAACTTCAAACTTCCAGAAGTACAAAATTGACAATACAAGAACTTCAGTAAAGATTGCATCCAAAACAATTGGGAATTTAAATAATGTAAAAAACTGAAGAGTAAAAATGTTTAAACAGAAAATTTAACACTAAGTTTAATCTCAACTTAAAAGAAATAATTTTAAATTAGGCTTTTAAATTAAAATTTACTTAATAATTAACATTTTTTGGAGCAACCTGGGTTAGTGAAAGGTGTCTCTGCCCAGGGCAAGGGGTTGGATCTAAATGTTCCAACCCAAACTATTCCATGAATTTTATGCACCTTTTGCACCTCATAGTGCCAGACTACAGGGCTGCAACCTCAGCAGAGCCCAAATTTGAGCCCAACAAATTGGGGAACAAAATCAGCTTCACTGTCATGTCATGAAAAAAATTTCATGTTCCTTGCAGTGTTTCCTAATGGTCTTTACAGCATCTATTTGTAACTCTCCAGCTCAAGAGTTGGTAAAACACTGAACTTCACAAATCTCAAAAAAAAAAATTTACAAAAAATTTAAAAAAGAAAAAATTGCTCCTTTGGAGGCACACAGAGTCGGTTTTAACAAAGCAAAATAATTAAAATAAAATAAAATCCAGAGTTCTCCAGTTATTTTCTGCGTGAACAAGTGCCCACAGCACTGCATTGCAAAATAGCAGAACATCACACTCTGCATTAAACTCTTCTCTTTGAAATCTGATCAATTAGAGCCAAAGCAGCTGCCCTTATGTGAGGGTTGCTGTTTAATTGCCTTGCACATCATTATTTATCCTCCACACTCCAGGGCAAAGACAATAAAGCTGAAGGTTCTCCTCTAAATACTGTCAGCAGCAAGCACTTAATGTCAGATATTCAGCACCTCCTGCTGCACATCAGCACTGTGACAGCAGCACCTTCTCTGTAGAAAATATATATAGAAAATATACAGGAATATATTATAGAATAGAATTATATATTATAGAATATATAGAAAATTAAAGTATTGTGCCTTAAAAAGAATCTATTAATTCAAGGCATAAGGAGGGAGGGAAATCTAACAGTGCTATCAAATTGTTTTCAGTGTTATTCCTGGGATATTCATGTTGTTTAAATTCTTGAAGGAAAAGGCACCAATAAAAGAGGAATAATCCAAGACTGCTGCCAGGGATCTTGTGTCAAAAAGCTGTAACTGGATTGGATCTGAGAAGGACCAAATTCAGGGATTCTTCTGTGCCACAGTGAGCAGCTGAGCTGACAAATTCTGAATTCCTGAGAGAAAATGGCAGTGGCAGAAACCTGGAAACCATCAGCTCCAGGAGGAGGCTTTGGGAGGAATATTTGCCTTCTCCTCCTGAGCTGGGAGCTCAAAGAACTTCTGCAATGGCCAATCCTTCCAACCTCATGTTTAAAGAGACAGAAAAGGCAGAAAACATCTGGCAGCACACCTGGTAAGGACAAGAAGGAGCTTGTTTGGGCATTTTTGAAGGTGAGCTGTGGGGAAAAGCCTCCTCCCACCAAAGGTCTGCAAAGTCCAAAGCTCTGCAGGAATTCTCTTTCCAGGACTTCCAGGCAGAGGTTGACGCCAAAAAAATGGAATTAAAAACAAGAGACATGGAAAGGCAAATTGGAAGTTTAAGATGATGGCACAGTTTGGCTCATCAGAGTGTGAATCCCACAACCTCTCTCCTGTTTAAAAACCCACCAAAACAAGAAAAAACAGAAAAAGAAAAACACCCAACTACATCTCACCTTCTGTAGGCATGGCCTGTGGATTGCTGGAACAGATATAAACTCCATCACCCCCAGTGAGTAAAGTGCCCAGGAAAGATTTGTCATCCTAAACAGGAAAAACCAAACAGCAACATCACACACTGGATCAAGAACCAATCCAAGCAGGGATATTTTCTCCTGCTTTTGCTCCAAGAGAAAATATTTGATTTTCAAACAGCATCAGTCAAGAACTTTTAAAAGAGTTTTATCCTGCATGGAAAAGGGAAAGAGAGCAAGGCAAGAGGATAATTTTTAAAAGCCTTCCCCCCATTTTGGTTTTGCCAGCAGCAATGAAGTTACAAGTTATTGTCACAACCACAAGGCTGAGCTTTTTGTTTTTACTTTGTCCATCTACTGAGCTAAAAGTATATTACATGAAAATAAATCTATTTATAATGAACATTCCTGGGAACCACAAATTGCACCACAAATGTGAAACTCATGTGATTTAAGATGTTTCCAGATTCCAAACTTTTTTTTTTTTTCCTAGGGCTTAGAGTGTTTTCCTTTAGACATTAGCATGCTAATTAAGTTAAAAGAAAGTTGCATCAAGTTTTAGGGGCTTTTGGAGACACATGAGCTCCATGAGTAATGTTTAGTGAGATTTCCATGAAATCATAGTTTTATTAGGACTCTTTTTGCTCTTGGGTTTTATGATTCTTTGAAATAAAGAAAGCCTCAAACTTTTACACACAATATATTATTTTGCATGTGCAAGTTTGAAAAAGACAGGGCAGAACAGGCAAGTTTTGTAGAAGAGAAGTAACACACATAATAAAAAGAGAGTTTGGTAGTAGCTCAAGTTTTTCAAATCCTGGTCCATCAAAGTGTAACTTCCTTAGTTTAACAAAAATATTTAATTTTACCTTCAATGCTTGCTGTGCCTTTTCAGAGAGTTTCACATCACTGTCTTCAACCTGCAGCCAGAAAGAGCTTCCATTTGAATTGTGATTTATACAAATAAAGAAAGTCTAACACCAAATAAAAAGCATTAAAGAAGCTTTGAGGCCAACAAGAACCTCAGGTACCACAGAGAGAAGAAACCCTGAGCCCAGAGTGTTTTAAAAACAATTTTCTGCTCTTAATACTGTGTTACCACGGGATCAAAATAATTTCTTGCACCACATTTTCCCCATTAAATTGCTTTATAGACTAAAATATTATATAGATAGAAAGCATGCAATTTTATTGTTTTATTACTGTTCAAGCATGCATTGCCAAAGGGCAATGCCCAGCTTTGTCATATTCTTTGGAATTCTATCTCATCAGAGGTCTTGAATCAGACTTTGCTTTCTTTTGGGCTGGTCTAAAATGCCCCACAATAAACAGAATTTTCAAAAGTCCCACTGTGCACTTCAAAAACAACCAGACCTTTAAAAAGATAAAAAACCCCTGATGAGGTGAAAATTATATTACTATTATTATTATTGTTGTTGTTGTTGTTGTTGTTGTGTTGTTGTTGTTGTTGTTGTTTTGTTGTTGTTGTTGTTGTTATGTATTAGTATTATATTTAATGATATTTAATTATATTAAATAATTTTAATAATAATAATTTAAAACTCCTGCTATGCATCATGGAACCAACAGCTTAATTTTTCATTTATTGTCCAAATCTAAAAAACCAGGGTATGTTTATATTAAAACATATATACAACATTGTGTTTCAAGGCTCAGGTTCCAGATTTTCCCTCAGCCAAGCCCATGCCCAGAGTAAGTTTTGCCCTGTGGATGAGCTGAGCTGAGGCTCTGTGCTCTCACTCACCAGCCAGGAAGCAAATCTTGGGATAGCTGCAGTCAGGATAACGTGCCTGGAGTCTGGATGGATGCTGCCATCTGCAGGGGAGCCACGGGAAGCAAAGCAGTGAAATCAGGGAATTATTAAGGTTGGAAAATACCTCCAAAATCACCAAATTCAACTTCTGACCTAATATCACCATGGCCACTAAACTTATACTTCAGAATGCCCAGTATGGTACTGTTAAGACTTGAAATTTCTTTAGTAAATATGAAAATCTTATTATTTTAAGGATTTCTGAGTGTTTCAATTAAGCTTTCACAGCAGATTAACTCCCAGTGCTCTTGTGCTCTAACAGAGCTGCTCCAGAGTTCCAAAGAAATTCTGATTTATTCTGATCTTTCTATGGTTGCTTCAGGGTTCCAAAGAAATTCTCATTTATTTTGATCCTTCCATGGCTTCTTCCGTTGTTCTTACTGTTCCAAACCCATCAAAAACATCCACTGGAATTTCTTTGGCTTTCCCATCACAGCAAAGCCAACAGAAGGACAAGAGTGGTGTTGAATTTTAGAATTTTCAACCTCTGACCTAAAATCACCATGGCCACTAAACTTATACCACCCACATACTTCAGAATTTAATGGATGTTACTGTTAAGACTGGAAATTTCTTTAGTAAATATGAAAATCTTATCCTTTTAAGGATTTCTGAGTGTTTCAATGAAGTTTTCACAGCAGAGTAACTCCCAGTCCTCTTGTGCTCTGTCATACACAGAGCTCCTACAGAGTTCCAAAGAAATCCTGATTTATTCTGATCTTTCCTTGGCTGCTCCAGAGTTCCAAAGAAATCCTGATTTATTCTGATTTTTCCTTGGTTGCTCCAGAGTTCCAAAGAAATCCTGATTTATTCTGATTTTTCCTTGGCTGCTACAGAGTTCCAAAGAAATCCTGATTTATTCTGATCTTTCCACAGCATCTTCCTTTGCTCTTAGTGTCCCAAACCCATCAGGGTAACAGCAAAAACACCCATTGGAATTCCTTTGGCTTTCTCATCCCAGAAGGACAAGAGTGGTGTTGAATTTTAGAATTTAAACTGCTCACCTTTTTCTTTGACCTGTATTTGTGATGTCAGGAAGGACTCTGAAAACACAACAGATCCCAAGCATCCTCTTCCTGTGAGCAGGTCTGGAATGTCAAACACCATCATGGATGCCTGCAGCCATCCAGCAGTTGGAGGGAAGAGAAAGAAGAACTTGAAATATTTCAATCGAAAAAGCAAAATTTCTATTTTTCAAACATCCTAAACCACTATTTCTATATTGTGGTTAAAGCCTGAGATCATAAATCTGTGTTAAAAGTTTTATTCTGAACTCTGATTTCTTGTTAAACCTACTTCAGCATCTGAAATTTCTCTCATGTCTCCTCTTACACTTGTATTCACATAAAAATCCCAATATGTCCCAGGAAAAAAGACACTTGAGCTCTATTTTCTAATTAAATAAATAAATATTATTATTTCTTACCGTTTTGATCAAACTCAGGCTGTCCTCATTATCTAATGGAGTAATTCTAGAACAACAATGATAATTAAATATTAAAAAGTCAGATCATCTTTCTGTGACTCCACAGCAACCAAAAAACTGTTTTGTTTTAAAATAAACACTTATTTGTGCTGGTCATTTCAGTCAATTAGTGTAGGGATTAAATAAGCACAAGTTTGTGATATCAACTAAGTTAAAAACATTTTTCAAAGGGAACTTAATGAGCTCATGCTGCTTCTAACAGTTTATAAAAATCAGTTAACAGTTAATAAAAATCAGTCTGCCCAACTGCTTTTTATTCCTTTTAATGTTTTTTTTTTAATTCCACAGAATTAAAGATATGAAATCACTGAACTACCTCAAACACAAAAGCATTTAGCACATCTTGTGTGAAATTATCAAACACAAGGGGTTTTGCAGGAGTTCCAAGAGGAGAAAAATTTATTTATTAGTGTATGTAAATTACTATAAGTAATAACAAGATAATAATGTAATTATTATTATTATATTTTATATAATAATATATACATAATATAGACATAATATATACATATGTATATATTATTATATTTGTTTATAGTAATTATTTATTAATATTATTATAGTTATTGATTACATAATAATGTAATTCATAACAAGAAGTTGTAAGATAGTGATACAAACCTGCCATGGTTGTTCACAGCCTGGATTTGAAAAGCAATTTTGGAGCTGTAGAACAGAAATTGTACAGGTGAAATGTGTGGTTTATATTTTTAAATGGAAAAAAATAAGCAGGAATAGACTTAAAGCAAAAGAATTGATTAAGAAAACTGGAAAATGGGATAATTATAATGATTTTTAAAGGTTGGATTCATTATGAAGTCTTGAAATCTGGCAGTCAGGCAAGCTCAGTTTAAAACTAATATTTTTCAGTTTATAATTAATATTTTTCAGTTTATAATTGATATTTTTTCCCCCAAAGTATCTAAATGGGTAACTCTGGAAATACACACCGTAAAGCAGATTTCAGCTGTGCTAAGCCAAGGGTGTCTAACACAGACAGCAGCACCTGCTCTGCCACTTCCTTTGCCTGAAAAAAGAGAAATAAAAATTAAAATATCCTTTTGCCATCCCCTTCCAAATCCCAGCAGCTCCAGGAGCAACCTGAGACCAACAGGAGACACTAAACAGTAACACACTGATGCACCAGGCTAAAATTTGATTTTTCACAGATCTCGTTTTCCTTACTAGGAGGTCAGGAAAATTCATGAGAAGATGGAAAACCAACTGGAGATGGGTAACATTAGACACACTCTGAAATCTCTCTTTTATTTTCTTTTTTTTTAAAACAGAATTCAGAGCCTGCTTGGAGGGCAGGGTATGAACCTTGTGTTATTCCATTGAGCGAAACACAGAATTTATTTTTTTTTTTTGTTTGCACGTAAATCTCATACTGCAAGCAATCCAAATCAACAATTACAGAGAGAGAACAATTAAATTTCATTTAGCAACTTCATTTACCTTGGATTCAGTGGAAGTTTTAGCATAGCACTCAATGCCAGCAAGCACAGCCTCTACAACAGCAGAATATATTTGCGACAACAGCGTACTGAAGAGAAATACAAACACAACATTTACTGGACAGGCAGAGTTTTCTTCCTCCTCTCTTTAAAGGAGCGCTTTTTCCTCTCATTGCACAACTCCCTTAATAATAAGGAAGGGATCTTTGCTGAAATAAGTGAAGTATTTTATAGTTCAGCTTTCTATTTAAGAAAATTAAATTAGAGCGAGGAAATTGCTCAAATTACAGGATATTTTAGGGAAATAACTGTTGATATAAATGTATCTGGTGCTTTTGTTAGTCAGGAATAAAAAAATCTGGTTTACTGTTGCCTTTTGCTGCAGTTGGGTTTAAGAACCACATCCTAAATGCAGGGTCTGGAGTGACAGAGGGAATGGCTTCACATTGACAGGGGCAGGGATGGATGGGACCTTGTGAGGGAATTGTTCCCTGTGAGGGTGGGGAGCCCTGGGATGGAATTCCCAGAGAAGTTCTGGCTGCTCCTGCATCCCTGGGAAGTGTCCAAGGCCACCTGGAAGTGTCCAAGGCCACCTGGAAGTGTCCAAGACCACCTGGAAGTGTCCAAGGGTTTGGAGACACTTGGGACAGTGGAAGGTGTCCCTGCTGTCCCTCCCTCTCCTAGCAGAATATTGGGATGAGATGATCTTTAAAGATCTTTTCCAACCATCCCACAACTCCATGAAATCTCCATCCCAGCTTAGTCCAATTCCCTTCTTAAAAGGGGACTGAAAAATTATAAAAAAATAAAACAAAGCCAGGAGAAGTCAGGAGTGACTTTCAGCTGTTGCCACATTTACAGCTCCAGAACCACTGGGGAAAAACCCAACCAAGGAACATCAGCCTCTGTTTTCCTGCTAAATTACAATAAAAACATGATCAGACCAACAAAATTACTCCTTAAATTTTAAGTTTTCTCATGACTCCACTGCCAATATTGAGGGAGGGAAGAGGGGGGAGGAAAGAGGATACAGCATTTAAGCCAAAGGCAAAGCATTCCTGAAGGATGGAAAAAAAGCATCTGAAGATCCCAAACATGAAGGAACCTCAAAATGCACCAAAGCTTGTCTTGGATCATCCCAACAGCAGCAAGTGATTTTAAAATCCAGCTTTTTCACTATTTTTTCAGGTTTCTGGATTGTGTTTTCCTGTGCTTTCTATGCACTTAGCATGATTTCACTGAATTAAAGCAATGTAATTCCTTTATATTGTAATTCTTTCAGTCTTTGTAACCATCCCTATTTTCCCTAAAATTCACATATATATTTACAAGAAAACACCTGTCCTTTGTCTTATTCTTCTTTCCATTCTAACATTTTAAAGCTAACAGTGAAAAAAAAACCCAAAAGAAAGCACAGGATTTCCTCTGTGTTGCTTTTGAAGCATTTTCTTAAATAAAAATAAAAAAAAATTATCCCAGTTTATAATTCAATTTTCAGAATTGGTTTATGCACTCCAGGCAATCTGTACAGTCAAATTTGGAATGAATAGTGTTCATAAAATACTTTTTATTCCACTTTTTATAAGATATTGACAACTGTAAGAAGCAGGACACAACTGCAAACTAAGTTGAACATCATGAGTTCAGGTTTGTCAAAAAAGTCAATTATACTACTGTTGTTGAAATTAGATTATTTGAACCAATACAAGGATGCTTCCAAGGAAAAGATATTATTTTTAAATTACTGCTTTTATCCACCCCTGCTTTGTTTAGAGCTTCTCTACTCATCTTGATTAAAATGTATTCAGAAAAAGAATTTTTGAAGGAGGACAAAAAATGTTTGAGCACTATGTAGATGCAAGAAAAAAAACACCTGTTGGAGTTCAGTTTTCTCCAAAATAAAGGAAAATCTGCTGCTCAGTGCAGTAATTTCATTTTTATGTCTCACAATTACCAAAAGCCAACAGTATTTAGTGTGACAGTACTGACACATCTTTAATATTTTTAATATCTTGCTACCAGGTCATGCAGCTTTGCAGAAGCAAAAACAGGCTCCTAAAATGATCCCAACTAATAAGGAGGACAAAAATCTCTAAGGAAAAATCAGATTTATCAAGAGAGAGAGAGCAGGACCAAAGCAGATTTTCTACTGTGTTCTCCAAGCTGGACAGGGATCTAAACATGCACAGGAAGTGGACACCAACATGGATAAACAAAGTGGGATTTTGAGAAGGTTAAAATGTGCAGAAGCTTTGCAGCTTCCCAAATTTTAGGAAAAATTAAGTTTGATTTGGCTTCAACATAGTGAATTTCTTCACAGGTTTGAGTGTTCCCTGTTGGCATTTTCACTGAGCATCAGAAATCTCCCACATTCTTAATGAAACTGGTCAAAATTTACTTTTTCTTCTATCTGTGCAAGATGCTACAGTGTGAGAGACTTTTTCCTCTTGGTTTACATAAAGTATCTTTAAAAATAATTCAAAATTATTTTTTTACTATAATTTGAGCAAAATTTACTAATATTTCCTTTCCTGACAACTCCCCATGTACCCACTGAAACTCCCCACAAGCATTTTGCCTTTGCAACCCTGTCCCATGCACATTATTCTGAATAAAAATGTCCCTGCAAATGCCAACAGCCACTAAAAGCAGGTTTCACCTACTGCCACGAGGTAGAAAGAGAGAAGAGTTAAGGAATAATATCAAAAATTGGCAGCTTACACTTGCTCAGCTTGCTTGTGTATCTCATTGTCATTTCCTGTATTAAAACAAAAATAACAAAACAAAAATAATAATAAAAAAAGTTTGGGTTTAAGCACTCTGAAAACATTTGTGCTGCACATCTTATATGGAATTTAACCAGTATTTTATGCTAATAGGGCAAACACAGGCTGCAATTCCAATTCTCCAACCATCCTTTCTTCAGCTGTTCTGAGCCAGTATATTATATATGTATATATTTATATTTATATATTTTATATATTTTTATATTTTTATAGATTATATATTTCTATGTATTATATATAAAAATATATATTACATATATATTAAGTATATATTACACAGGTATAATATATAATATACAATATATGTTACATATAATATATATTTTATAAAATTTTTATTAATTTTTTTTCAAGATAACTCTAAGGACTGACTTCATCCATGGACTTTTCCAGCCATTTAAAATACATAAGAAAATGGTTTTTAAAAATTTTACATGGCTTGTTTTTATTTGGGAATGCAGCTACTGAAACTCATTACACTGAGGATAAAAGATAGAATTGAAAGAATTTCCTGCATCCTAAAAATCCTCAGTTAGTTGGCAACTCTCAGTTTAAATTATGTATTTTGGAGACTGTTTTTTTATAAATCCATATGGAACATGGACTTAAATATTTGTTTAATACTTTAAAAGGATTCTGAACACTGAGCTCTGACATATTTTATGTTCAGCACTCAGGTCTGACAGATTTTCCCCACAAAATCTGCTATGATTTCATGCACTGGCTACAGAATCCACCACTTAGAAAGGAAGCAAAGCCTTTAATTGCTACAAATTTTCATGGAATCAGAGGTAATAATTGCCTTGGTGTATTTCATGCACTTACCCAGGAAAGGAATGTGAGTTGCTCCAAAAAAATAGGTCCTTGAACAAGCCAAAGGTCCCTTTGGAGATACACACTGCACTACCTAGCAGTCAGTATTAATGAGATACAAAAGACATCAGTAAAACAAATTGGTGCAATAATTAACAATTAACTACATTCCCCTTTAGTCTTCTAAGCACTGACAGACTACAGAAGTTTACAACACAGAACTGGATTGTGAAAAAGCAACTTACGTTTTCAAAGGTCTATTTCACTTTTGACTTGACCTGAATGGTTGAAAGACTTTGGAAAGGAGATGAGCTCTGACTTGTGTTTTCAATTTCCTATGTCAACTGCTCTTTTCATGAAGAGGAAAGTGGGTCAGGTTCCCATAACTAGGCTGGCACTTGGTCTTATTTACTATTTTCATGACACCCTATTAAAACAGTATCACCTGTACCTGTAAATAAACCACCTTTTTAAGAACAGCATCAGAATCTGAGGACAACAGATGGAGCAAGTACATCACAATAACACAGTACTTGCATTTTCAAAGGTATCTTATTGTTAACAAGGGGAGGAAAGACAGAATTGAAAGTGTTTTCACAGAAATAATGTTAAGAGCAGCAAATGGAGGATGAGATTTCACCAAGATGCAAAACCACTCTTTTCTCAGGCTCTGCACACGTGATTTGTGCCCAGAAGCCCCACGTCCATCCATCCCTGAGGCAGCTGCACATGAAATGCTGACAAACTCATCGACTCATGGGCTCACTCATGCTCTCACATCCACCTGCTCAGGGCTCACAGCACTCCCAGAGCCCCTGGAGGCAGCAGGGAGCTCTCTCCACACTCTACCTCTCTCCTCCTTCGCTGCCAAGTTGCCTTCTGGAGCCACCCAGCCAGAGGATTCCAAATCCCTGGGGTGATGGACCTCAGCACATGTTTAACAACCCAGCTTTTACTGGGAAATGGAAACAAGTTAATCATGTTCAACAGCCCAGCTTTTACTGGGAAATGGAAACAAGTTAATCATGTTCAACAACCCAACTTTTACTGGGAAATGGAAACAAGTTAATCATGTTAAACAACCCAAGTTTCCCTTGGAAATAGAAACAAGTTAACCATGTTCAACAACCCAACTTTCCCTTGGAAATGGAAACAAGTTAATCATGTTCAACAGCCCAGCTTTTACTGGGAAATGGAAACAAGTTAATCATATTTAACATCCCAACTTTCCCTTGGAAATGGAAACAAGTTAATCATGTTCAACAACCCAAATTTTACTGGGACATGGAAACAAGTTAATAATCTTCAACATCCCAGATTTTACTTGGAAATAGAAACAAGTTAATCATGTCCAACAACCCAACTTCTACTGGGAAGTGGAAACAAGTTAATCCTGTTCAACATCCCAGTTTTTACTTAGAAAGGGAAACAAGTTAATCCTGTTCAACATCCCAGTTTTTACTTAGAAAGGGAAACAAGTTAATCATCTTTAACAACCCAGCTTTTACTTGGAAATGTAAAAGTAAAAGCAAAAGTTTAACAAAACAAGTAAAAACATGTTTAACAACCCAGGTTTTACTTGGAAATGGAAACTAGTTAATCATGTTTAACATCCCAGTTTTTACTTGGAAGTGGAAATAAGTTAAGCTTTGCATCTTCATCAGAACAGTCCTGGAATTTTATGAAAGGTTTTTCAGAGTTTTGTCAATAGTTGTTGAAGCACACACTGGAATTTGGATATGTGGTGGTATATCCCAGGTTTGTTCAGAAAGATATTATCCCAAAAAAGTGGCTTTTTGTTCCTTTTTTAAGAAATGGCTAAATAAATGTAATTCAAATAGAATCTGTGGGTCACAGTTAACTGTATCACAGAAGGTTTTCACTTTGTGGCCAGGACACAAAGCATTTCCCTCTCCCCCACCCACTTACAGCAAAAGTTGTCTTTTTCCAGAGAATAAATTATTTAAACTCATTCAGCAGTCCCTGATTAAGAATCCAATATGGTTCCACTTGGAAAGAGCAAGAAAAAACACATTTTTTCCTTGAACTGATGGATTGCTAAGGTGCTTTATGTTAAGAAGAATTAGGCATTTAACTCATGAAAGAGAAGCACAAAAAATATACAAAGAAAAAGAGAATATACTTTAAAATCTCAGATAACTTCTCCAAAGCCTTACCATATGCTTGGCAGTGCTTCCACCAGGGCCAGTGTTTCGGACCAGATGCCCTTCAGATGGAAAATTAAAGTTCCCAGTGTTCAAGTTTTCCTTTGTGGAGTGGCTGCCAAACAGGACAAAGGGCTGCCTGCTCGGGCTGAGGGGGAGACAGGGAATCACCACCAAAATACTTGCAGGAAGTTTACAAACAACAAATGAAATCAAAGCTTTTAACTGCTGAATTTCTCATTATAATAATAAAAAAAAATTACTCAAGCTTCACAGTGAAAGGAGCAAGTTCAAAAGAAAAAATCTACTTGAATTTATAAAAGGATAATTTCTTTCAAATACAATGAACTTATCTCAAGGTTGCTCCCAAATGCTCTTAGAATATTCTTTTATTTTAAACTGTCTTGAAAAGCTGCTTAGTTTAAAATTTACTATCTTGAAAAGCCCTGAAATGACTGTATTGGAAACAAACAAAACTATTTTGGGTTTAGTTCTGGCTTTGGGCCCAAGACTCAGCTGGAGAGGTCAAAGAGTTTCTTTTCTTTAATGCAATGCAAACACCAGAGGATGCTGCCAGCAATAAAGGACATTAAATTCCACTGGTTTACTCCAAATAGAGGAGAATGTGCAGAGAGATTGAATTAGCTAAACAAACCTTGATTAGCTCACAACAGCAGAACGTGGATTTTGCAACAGAAACTTCAGCTAAACAACAACTTTTGGTTAAAACTCTCAGAGAATTACAGGATGGTTTGGGTTGGAAGGAACCTTAAATAATCTCATTCCAGGGATACCTTCTACTATCCCAAGTTGTTCCAAACCCCATCCAAATTTTCCAGGGATGGAACAATGAAGGAACTGATCATAATGAACAAAATTTCATGCTATAGGTAAGAATTACAGCATTAAACCCTGGGACAATTCAGTTTATCCTTCCAGGACATGAAGGAACTTTGCAGGGTTTTTTTTTTCAACATAAGATTTGATCTACTGAGGTGATATCAAAAAGAATTTTAAACATTATGGTATCAGGGATATGGAAATAAAAAATTGAGGTAGTAGTGACACCAGAAGGAGTAATGAGTAATAATAATAATGAGTAATAATTACCTGTTATCTGTTATATGGCTTGAGATCATGCCATGGCTGAAATAACTTCTGAAGGGCTGGGAAGAATTGAAAACAAAAATTATTAAGAAGTACATGGACAGAAGTGTGAAATATCCTCTTGTTAATTAAACCTGAATTATCTTTCTCAAAGAAAACTCCTGAACCCTCAGAAAATACTTCCAATCTCCACAAATAAACACAAACACCACTAAATCTCTCATTTCATTAAATCATTAAATGATTTAGGTTGGGAGGGACCTTGAAGCCCTAAATTTAGTTTCAACCCCCTGGGCAGGGACACCTTCCACCATCCCAGAGGAAGCAAGAAAATGCTTCAAAAAAAGCATCAAAAGGCTTCAAAATGTATCAAAAAAAGCAAGAAAATGCATCAAAAAAGCAAGAAAATGCATCAAAAAGGCAACAAAATGCATCAAAAAAAGCAACAGCCACCCCCAGAAATGCTGTGCTGTTTTCTCAGATGCTCTGTGTCACCCCCTCAGTTTTGTCTGAGGTTTGAGATGTGCAAATTCAACTTGTTAAGCCCTGAACAAACCAGATTCCATCCAAAGCAAGTTAAATCTACCTACAAATATCTCCTGTGCAGGTAGAAATTGAATTATCAGTGAGCAAACACTTGACTGAATTACCCCTGCAGTCCTAAGCCATCATACCATGGATTTTTCAGGTGGGTGGTGACTTTAAAAAATTCAAATTCTGTGGTTTTATCCCTCAAACATGAAAAGTGAGATGGGATAGAGGAAAAAAAAAAACAAATTAATGCTGAATAATTATTTCTTCTGCATGGATACTCAAGGATTTCTGAAGCAGGCCTACCTCCCCAGCCTGAGATTCTGAGAGTTCCAGAATGAAGGGAATTTCAGTGTCAAAATTAGCAAAAAAGTTGGTCCACTGGTGTTCAAAAATCATTAAATCCTAGAAGGAAAATATTTAACATTACTTCAAGAGAAATTAAGGTAAAGGTGACATTTCACTGGAATACTGCCCAATGAAATAATAAGCTCAGGAAAATAAATATATTTTAGAAGATAAGGACATTCTGCTGGATTTCAGAGTGTCTTTTTGTGGGTGTGTGGTTTATGTTTATTGTTTTCAGAAAATTTAAGTCAATTAAACAATAACTTTCAGGTTGAAAACTCCAAATTATAATAAATAGGTCTGCTCAGAGTGTAGGACAAGTCCCAAACATTAATCTCACTTCCACACAGAGAGGGGAAGTGAAATTTCAGGGAGTGATTACTTAGACTGAGAGCCTTGTAAAAACTCTATGATATTTTAATTTTCATTACAGCAGTTGATTGAGCAAACAAATTGGTGTGAACTACCAATATATTATTAATAAATGATAATTACTGCTGAATTTTGTACATATTACATTGCTATCAAGCTAGAAACAGACTAAAAATTAATATATACCAAGAATTATAAAATTATGTATGCTATTAAAGTATAAATACGAATTTAGTAAATTATAAATATAAATAATTAAATCATAATGAAAATAAATTATAATAAATCATGATACATATAAATTAGAATAGAACTAAATATAGATAAATTATGAATATAAATTATAATTACAAATACTAATATTTATACAATGCCTTCTACTCTAGCACTGAGATCAGAGCCTGGCAATAATGTGAGAATCCCTTCCCTCTGTTTGTATTTCCCACAGCATCAGGGCAGCCACTGAGTGTCACTGTTCCCCACTTCAAAGAGCTCCAAAACATTTGAAAAATGCTTTTTTGTTTTCTCCTGGAAGAACGGTTGTGTGTTAAAGGGGATTTTTTTAACCCTCCTTGCTGCAAAATGAGGATTAACACACAAAACCACAGCAACTTTATGTATTTTGTACGTGGTTTAATGACACGAAGGGAAGTTTTTAGGAGATTTTCAGACAAAGCAATAAATTCAAGGAGAGCAAGGCAAATTATTTTAGAGTTTTGCAGAGTTTGTGGTAGATTTAAGGAATGGGAGGAGACCCTGCAAGCAACAGCAGGCAAAGCCTGTAAATTAAGCCCAGAAACTTCATTAAAACCAAACAAAATTAAACTTTTACTCTGAGGTTACACCAAGCAGGAGCTGAGGCAGAACATTTGACCTGCATTACCTCAAAAAGCAAATCCTCCAAGGACACAGGATCCATTTTGCTGTAGGTCTTCCATAAATCAGCACTGACATCCATTAACTGAAAGAGATTTTAAACACATTTCTGTGAAAAACACCACAAAGAAGGCCACAGATTGAGGTTTAAGCTGAGACAGAATTGGGGAACACTGCCCTGTCTAACAGTGCTCCTTAACTCTGATTTCACAAATATTTCCACTCTGATTTCACAAATATTTCCACTCTGTTACAAAAGAACTGACCAGCGAGAGCCTGAACCCTGTGCAAAGCTTTCTCTGCATTCTCCAAACAAATCATTTCACAATATTTTTCAATTTAATTTCACAATATTTTTCAATTTAATAGCAAAGAACTGCATGAGTTGGTGCAGGCAAAAGGGCAAGATGAGGTTTCTGAGTTAAGACAGCCAAGAGCCAATTCCAAGTTTAGTCATCCTGAGCATCAGCCAATACTTGCTCCAAGCTGATGTAAATTTAGGCTAAGACAGTATTTCAACTTAGCAATACTAAATTTAGGCTAAGACAGTATTTTAACTTAGCAATACTTTCTTCCAAGTAGCAGGATGATGCATATGGAGAGCAATATTTAATAATATATTCTTAAGGGACACTGGTATCTGAATGATTCTGCATTTACAGGGTTCCTCATCACCCACTCAGTTAAAAATGCAACACTAGCTGGAATTTTCTTAACCCTCTGCTTTACAGTTATTCCAGGTACTCATGTAATAATGATTTCCCAAACCTCACTTCCATTCCATTCCTATAAATACAGGAAATTCTCTAAATTACAGATGATGCATATGAGAGATGCATATGGAGAACAATATTTAAAAGTATATTCTTAAGGCACACTGGTATCTGAATAACTCTGCATTTACATAGTTCCCCATCATCCACTCATTTAAAAATGCAACATTGGCTGGAATTTTCTTAACCCTCTGCTTTACAGGTACTCATGCAATAATGATTTCCCAGACCTCACTTCCATTTCATTCCTATAAATACAGGAAATTTTCAAATTACAGCATCATGAACAACTCTGATATATCCAGTAAAAGAGGAACTGCCTTTAAAAGACAAAAAAAATCCTGAATTATCATCCTTCAATTATATTCCAATCTAAAAGAACACACAGGAGAAGGGAAACCTCAGAGGGAAAGTCTGAGCTAAAAATGCACCAAAAACCTCCCCTTTTAATAATGGTAGAATTAATTTATAGATGATTTACAGTGATCCCAAATGAACTTCCAGCCTGGTTTCCTCCCCCCTCAGTGACACAGAACCACACAAACACGTACAAAGTTAAGAATGTCACTTCCATTTGAAATCCCCTCATGATTTCAAGAAGGAAGCAAACAAGAACTCCAGCTGGAGCTGCCTGGACTGCCAGAGCCAACATGATTGCTCTCAAAAAATGAGTCCAAGAATTTTCCCTGCTCCTTTTGAAGCATTCCAGGAGTGCTTGGGGACAGAATCAGCTCCCTGGATCACACAGGAGAGGTTCTGTCTGTGCCATCATGTCTGAACATTTATTTGTTCAGAGCTTCTACTGATTTCTGAAATGAACTGGGGTAATTAAAGGGCATTTAAAGACCCAAACAGCTCCTGAATTGGCAGTGAAATTTTCATTAACTCATTTTATGCATCAAGAAGGGTGATTGACTGCCCTCCCCAAAGATCTCATCTGTTTGCACTCTGTGTTTAATGCTTTGGGCAGGTTCACACCACAAGGTGTTACAGCACCAGTGATGGAATGAAAAAAAACCTGAAAAAACCCTGAAGAAAGCTTAAAATTTTCCACCCAGTGGAAAGAGAACAGTGATCACAAAGGCACAGGAACTCACAGAGAATATTTCTGAGCAAGCATGTACAATTATAGATATGATGAGACTTTAAAAATGGCACTATTCATTCTCTGGAGGTTTTCCAGCTATCAGGAGTCAGACTAAAGCCCATTGTGGCTGTAAAATGGAGGAGTGATAAGAAAAAATGGAACATCTGCATTGCTGTGGCAGAGATTCAAAAAATGAAAGCAAAGAAGCTTTAAACAAGCACAGAGATGCAAAGCTGTCATCTAAAAATGCTGTTCAGAGCATAATTAATAAATGGGCAAATCAATGACATAAGTTGCTCAGAGTTAAATCATTATTAAATATAGGAGCAATTAAATCCTGATTGTTGCCCTATTGAGCAGGGTATGATGAACCAGGAATACAAAATGTCAGGAAGAGAAGGGGATGCATCTCTTTAGTCAAAACCAGTGATCCAAGAATAGTCTTTTCTTATTTTCTGAGCACATCTCATGGTGTTTGTCACTAACCAGCTCTTCTTGCTCTGTTCTTGAAGATCTAGAACCCATCTAAAAAATTAGGGGTAAAAAAATCCATCTGGGGGTAAAAAAATTGGTTATTGGTAGAAGTGGCTCCAGAGGGAAGGGAAGGGAAAGGGGAAAGGAAAGGGAAAAGGAAAGGGGAAAAAGGAAAGGGGAAAAAGGAAAGGGGAAAAGGAAAGGGGAAAAGGGAAAGGGGAAAAGGGAAAGGGGGACAAGGAAAGGGGGAAAAGGAAAGGGGGAAAAT
>JAWWEY010000208.1:70119311-70134279 GCA_035582745.1 Loriotus luctuosus
TCCAAGCCCTGTCCAGCCTGGCCTTGGGCACTGCCAGGGATCCAGGGGCAGCCCCAGCTGCTCTGGGCACCCTGTGCATCATGGCAGGGTGGGCTCCCAGTGCTGTAATTTTTCCTTATTTGGTCATTTTGTTGTATTTTTTGTTAAGGTTTAATAAATCTTTAAAATGTTAAAAAGTGAGTAGTCATTTCTTACACGTGTGAGCCCCCAGAGCTGCAGGCAGCCCCTGAGAGGGGAGCAGAGAGGCAGGGTCCCCTCACTGCCTGGCACACGGGGGGCTCTGGGCTGCCCAGTGCGTGTGGCCACCCACAGTAATGGCTCTTAGACCTGTACAATGGGGTTTCACAGGTAGAAAAGGTTTTGGTGGGATATTCTTCCCCTTCACCAGCAAATTATCCCTGATCTGGGGACAAAGACACCCCAGTGTCAGTCTGGCATGATGGGCTAGTTCAAGTTTTTCTGGTCCTTCAGAATCAACTTGGGTATTTTCTGCCTCTTGCATGGTCACATCAGAGAGGGCTGGGAGAGGGAAATGAAATCCTGGCCCTTGCCTGACTTCCAGCAGAGGTCCTGTGCTGTGGAAGAGGTTTCACAGTGACTTCTGTAAACCAGACAGAAGTTTGATAGGAGGATCCGTGTTTACCCCTGAAAGAATTTTCTACCAGGGTCGTTGACAAAGAAACCAAGAAAGAAAGAAGGATAAACAAGAGAAACCTGTAACTGCCTGTTCCAATGAGCAGGAACATTGTTTGACTTTCCTGACCAATAAGTAAAGTGTAAACTTATGAGTTTTGTAAGAATGTGTAAAAAGCATGCATGCTAAAATAAAACCTGATTTGAAGCCTTCTGAAAATGGAGTGTTGCTTTGGATTGTGACCATCTCAACTACCACACTGTGGCACACCAGGAGCACCCATGCCAGGCTGGTAGGTGTGACCTGGGACCTGGGGACACCATTCCCGCCTGGAGGAGCAGCACCAGGCCAGGGACACGTGGGGCTGCCTGAGAGCACAACCACCACCCACTCTCCAAGTGCCCTCTGAAACCTCTGGGGCCTGCAGATTGGTTTCTGAGGTAATAAAAAGATTTTATTGGCAAGTTTCCCAGATGATATGCAGGTGGCCAACATATGGTCAAGTCACTCTCCAGGAAGAAAAAGAAGGCTTTGGTCATTTCTGCAAGTTTTTTTTGTTTTTTCCCCAGTGAAATGAGAAACTATTTCAATTGCTGCATGGCATATGCACATATCTTTCCATCCAGGAAATCCTTAAAGATGAAACCCTGCCTGAAATATGGGAGCTCTAAAATGGCTGTATTAATGTCACAACACAATTCACATGTGGTTTCATTTAATACAGATAAAGGCAGGAAAAAACTAAAATACATCATTTCCCAGTGATCCACTGCAGACCCCTCTGAATCAGTGGAAATCATCCACTGACTTCATTACACTCTAATATACTTTTATAACCCCTTCATCACTCACTCCCTACATTTTAGCTAATCTAGTAGATTTACCTAGCAGTGTTCACGTGGTACCATTGCCATTGTGGGCAGTTTCCTCAGCTGAAATGTCATTTGGGATCTCATATGGGCTCCCCTTCACTGTGCACAGCTGTCTCAAATAGATCAACAACAGTATTATGTGACTTACAACAGTAATAGCCAGAAATGAACCACAAGAATACACAGCCTCACTCTTCCCTGTGTTCCATAACAAATAAGAGTGACATTTAAAAGATACATATATTGTAAATATATACCTAAATTCATTAAAAGAATGCTCTTTCACTTGCTGGTGAAAGACATCAAACCTTAGTCTTCTAAAGTGGAAATAGGAGCATTCATAGTAATTCTACACCCAGGGATCCCTGCTCCTCTGAAAAGACCTCAGAAATATCTGACAGAGTCAGACCACTTTAAACATGAAGGTTTTAGTATTTCAAAGATTTCCTTTCTATAAAGCTGTGGTTCAATTCATGTTAATTTCTCAGTTTGGGAAGCAAATATTTGGAGCACTAAATGAGCAGAGCAGAGAGTTTACTTCCCTGTATTCCCTTTGATGTTCTCCATTGCTGCTCTTCTCATCTAAGTCTGGAGTGTGATCAGAGATGTTGATATTTATCTCCAAAATGACACCTCAGGGGCAGGACAGGCACCAAAAGGGGTCAAAGGAGTCTGCAGCCAGTTGTTAATAAAATACACATAGGACATAAGTTTTGGAGAGGAGGAAGAACAGGACCACCAAATGTCAGCACCAGGCAGGCGCTGACAGTAAGCCCTGGCTCTACCCAAAACCTCGTGCTCAATAACTGAGCATTTAAGGTGCCTGAACCTCTGCAATCTGTTCAGTTTACTTCCAAAATGCTGCTGCTTCATCAGGGAAAAGGAGCACATACCTATGACTGTGGCCCATTAAACATTCCCTTACAGAAATGGTTTTCCAGTTAATGAAACCAAAACCAGGGTGCTACAGAAAAGTACCAGGTTTACTGAAAAGTGTCTCTGGACTTTGCAGATGGAACAAGAAATAAAAACTTTACTACAAACCTTCTAGGTATCCTAAATAATTTAATCTTTCTGCTGTGCAGTTTCAGGGAATTAGACAAGAAGTTGGGGTGTCCCCATTCCATAAAAAAGATGCTGCAGAACCTTAAACCCAATTTTTTATCCCAGTCATTTCTGGAAGTATTCTTTCACAGGGTTGGGTATTTTTATTATTGTTCTGTCAGTCCATTGTTTGTTTTTGCTTTTCCTAAGCTGGCGTCCAAACCACAGGCATGAAGGGGATTTTAAAAGAGAAGAAAAATAATTGTGATTGTTACAATGGTGCAAAACTGCCCAGTGGCAAACAACTCTACTGCAAATCCTGCTGAGGCTTCCCAGACTACATTTACTACATTTGATTTGTCTTAGCAAAAAGCCCCACGGGCTAAAAAAACCACAATTAGCTTCCAAGAAGCTTCATATCATCTGCAGGAAGAACTGCTGCTATGAAAACAAGCTCAGTCATGAATCTCAGAGTCATCAGTGCAGCATCCCTTCAGCCATGCCTTGTTCCCCTCTGCTCTGATCTGTATTTCCTAAGGCAACCTGTGCACCTCCTTCAACCTCATTTCATAGAGCTCCAGCCTCACAGAAAAATAAAGAGCAGGGCCTAGGAAGATGATATTGCAAATTTAAAAATCACGTAGTCTGGCATTGCTGTTGAGATAAATGGAGGAAAATGTACAGCCTGTGCTCTCTTATCACTTCTGGCTCAACCATGGAGGGAAAACAGAGGCAGGGGGTGCCTTATTTACAAGAGAAGAGTATTTTCTTTGGTAATAATAAGGAAAGCATTAACAGAATGTTAGTCTGACAGACATTTGGGAAATACTTGATTACTTTTGGCCAAATCAGAACTGTCTGGTTGTCCCATGAGTACAATATTTCATAACTAATTTCATTTGATCACCAGATGCCATCAATTTGCCAGGATGCCAGTGCTTGTTACCATCCAGAACAACCCAACCCCACTGAAGGCAATGGGACATTGAAAACCACTTGAAGGTGCTAAATAACAACCTGAAATTTGACACAGCATGAAACAATAACTTTTTCCAGTGTGGAAACAAATCTGGTTTAGCACTACTTTACTACTGAGGGTTTTTTCCTGATCAAGTAGAAAGAAACAGCAGGAAAAGCCCTGCTAAATTAGCCAGGAATGGCTAAATTTAAGGAACAGCTGTTAACTAGAGTGGACTTACTATTTCAGTTCTCAGCCTGTGGCTGCTGGTGTTGGGGAGATAAGGGGTGGGAGGAAGCTGCAAATCTGAGCCAGTTGCTGTTGTGTGAGAGTCACACACAGCTCTCCTCATTCCTCATCCTGTGCCCACAGTTTTCCAGATTGCACCTCCTTTGGGCACACATGGAAATCTCACTTCTGGCATTTTTGCCCCTCCAAATGAGCCTGCAGACAAGGCTGGGGAAAGAGGCTGCTGAACTGAAGGTAGGGCTGCTTTGGGACTTTGCCCATTTGCCCAGCCTGGCTAGGACAGGGGCCTGAGGGCTGCTCTGGGACAAACACTGCTCTGTGCATCCATGCCCTGCTCACCCCAACACCAGAGCTGCTGAGCTTCACCAGACTGATGCTGACTGTAACCATGATATTTTCTGAAAAATCCTTTCCTTACCATTTTTTCTCCTGAGAAGCTGAGAAGCCTCAGGAACAAAATGTAAACATTGATTATCTGCTACTGTGGAATGCAACAGGTGCATCTGTGATTGGCCTCATGTGGTTGTTTCTAATTAATGGCCAATCACAGTCAGCTGGCACGGGCTCTCTGAGAGTCAGGAGCTTTTGTTATCATCCCACTTCTTTCCTTTCAAGCCTTCTGATGAAATCCTTTCTTCTATTCTTTTAGTATGGTTTTAATATAATATATATCATAAAATAATAAATAAGCCTTCTGAAACGTGGAGTCAGATTCTCATCTCTTCCCTCATCCTGGGACCCCTGCAAACCACCACATCCCTGGGAATCCATCTCCTGGTCACCTGCCCTGGGACAGAGATGCTGGCAGCACCTGCACGTGTTCACCCAATAGCAAACCTGAGGTTATTCATGGCAATCTCTTAAAGAGAGGAATTTGTTGCCTCGTGTTTGCTGTGAAAAGTTATTACAGAGCAGATGATGCATTGGAAGTGTCCCTGCCTGTGGCAGGAGTTGGAACTTGGTGGTCTTTAGGGGTTTTTCAGCCCAAACTGTGACTCTGAGCCAGCACTTCGAGTTCCTCTTGTTCATCACCACAAGCAAGGCTGGGGGATTGAAGTGCAGGACAAGAACAGGGGCCTGAGGAAAGGGATGGTTTTGAAGGGCATCACAAAATGGAAATCTGGGGACTTCTTTTTTACATTATTTCCTTCTGGATTAAATACAGATTTTGTACAATGCTCTAAGGTCCAGGCAAATATTTGATTTGCCACCTTTAATTTTCTGCCAGGAGTTGCACCCTGACTTCCCTAATTTCTTTCCACAGCTCTTCCCTATGACTCTGGCAAACCTTTCTCCAGCACAACTGGGGCCAAGGAAGTAACCCAGAAAAAGTAAATTTGCCTCCTTTCCAATTCTTACTGCAGATGTCAGAAAATGCAGCAAGGTGTGTGATTTTCTTCCCTTAGGTTTAAAAACATATACAAATGTATCATTTCTTGCATGAGAATCAGAAGGCAGAAAACAAATCTCCAGAGCAGGTAGATAATGGAGCAACTGGCTGTAAATATTTAAAATAATAATTTTAGAATTATCAAGCTAAGGGAAAAATCTAATTTACAAACTTGCACAGCAGTTCTCAGCTCAAATGAATTGTCTCTTCATATGAAATGTTCTTAAATAATGGTGCATGGTACAGAGCATTGAAGCAGATCTGCTGCCTGTCAGCTCCCAGTGACTGCAGGTTTTATGGTTTTCTTATTCATCTCTGGAGCCCTCCTCCATTTCTCCAGCTCTCACCAGGAATGTGTTCTGTGCACAGCACCCAGACAGCTGCAACTGCAATCCCATTCCTAGGGCAGCCTGATCCTGCTGCTTTCAAATGCAAAACGGGAGTGAGGAGACTGGGGAATTTTCTCTGCTGAAGCTGGTCTTTATTCCCCTTCTACCAGAGGAGAAGGAAGCCCATTTCTCTCCCTCTCAGCCTGCCTGTGCCTTTCCCAAGAGAAATGGATTGTCTGTTGCACATCTGAACCTTCCAGAAGAACTTCCTGCCTTAAAAAGAAGCACAAGCCACAAGCAATTTCTAAACTCTGCAGCTGAGGGCACACCTGTTGCTCTGGAATACCTGAATATTGTTGTGCTGCTGCAGCAACCAATAATATTCCATAATGCTTTAAGGTAAGCTTCATCATCTCTGCTTCTCAAATGGGAGAAAATAAAGACTTGAGTGGTACATGCCAGTATTTGATACATTGATGTCTGATGTTCAAGACTTTGTGATTTGAGTTCAGAGCCCCAAATTGTGTTTATTTATCTTCTCCTGCTGATGGGATTCTATTAAATACTGTGGCATTTTGGTGATGGTTTATCAGCCAATGCAATTACAGGCCAGATAAATCAGTACTCCTGTGTTGGAACCCAGTAAATTCCCCTGACTGCCCTGGAGGGCTCAAGCTCCTGCTCGGGGACTCAGAGACCTTGGCACACAGCCCAAGACCCCTGTGCCTTTGATTTTGACCCATGGAGCAAATTACCAACTTTATGTGAAGAATTACAAGTCAAGAGAGTTAAAGTAGAATAATAGTTAATTTATCACGGGGTGAAAATGTAGAATTTTGGGGTTTTTAGAATGGGGGTTCAGGAGGCAAGATGGAGGAATCTGGTCGTGTCCAGTCTTTCTCCTTCTTCTTGGCCTCCATCTTCTGCTGTGGTGCTGGCACTTTTGGATTGGTTTAAGGTAGAAACTCACTGTCTAACATAGGTGATAGGTATTGGGAAGTTATTGTAAATAATGTACAGGTAGTTTTTAGTATAAAAAGATAACACTGCCCTGAGGGCAGTCAGTGTGCCTCTGACTGACCTGCTGAACAGACCTTGACAGGCCAGAGAAAGAATTTTATACATTAGAAACAATAAACAACCTTGAGAATGAGAATAGAAGAGTTCTGGCTCCTCCTTCTACTGCTGGGCTGGGGAAAGAGACTTTCTAAAGCATCTCGGGGTCAGTGTGACCAGCAGAAGTCCCAAGACTCCTGAAGTCCCACAGGCAATGAGATGGGGGAATTGTGGAAAAGGGAAGCTGGACTTTCTGCAGCTAAAACCTTCAGGAGTATCAGTGGAAAACTAAATGATTTTATTTAATTCACATGAGCCTGTCCCTGGAGCTCAGGGCACTGAAATGTGTGAAAGCTCACTGCAAAGGAACAACAGCTAAAGTCTGAGACCCAAAAATGTGTGAAGAGTTAAAAATTCAGCTCATGGATATTCAACACCGGGAACAGAAAGAAAGAAACAGTCAAAGCTATTCTATCATTTCTTTTGGGAAAGATACAGGAACTGATAAAGCAACCCTCATGCAAACCTGACTCTGATCACCCTTCACCTCAGTGCAGTCACAGATCTGGGAAGCTCTGGAGGAGAGGCAGAGCCCACCTGAGCTGGAGAGCAGCAGCTCCTGGCCGGGGTAGAGCAGGCGGAGGCCGCAGACATCCAGCCCAGAGCCCAGCAGCAGCCTCAGAGTGTGATGGGTCTCCAGGGGGTTTTGGAAGAGAGCCTCAAACAGCAGTGCCATGGCAACCTGGACAGCCAGAGAAAAACATGGAAAAAGCAGGGAAATGCTCCCAAGGCCAGCAGAAGCTCAGAGGTGCAGCCCTGCTGCTCACCTGGAGTTCCCAGGATGGATCTGCACTGCCAGAGCTACAGAGAGGCCTGGGTTTGGTTTGTGTTTATGTGCAGCTCACACACGAGGCTCTTGGCTTTGAGCTAAATCACAGCTATCAATAATTTTCATTTAATCTACTTCTGCTGATATAACTTTGCCTTTTGTCACATAAACCTACTAGTGAAAAACTGCAAGGCCTCTGGGGCAGAGCCCACAGTGGATCCCTTCTGCTGTTCACTTTGTGCAGCACCATTTGCCCATCTTTGGATGATTAAATAATAATAGACCAACTGGTTGTGTCTCTATACCTTTAACAGCACCAAAATCAACACTAAAAAAACATCAAAAGGCAAACACATCACTGGTGCTGTCCCAGATTTACATTTCAGAGTCTTCTGTACCAGCCTAATCCATTTCAGCCCATCCTGGCATGTAGGAAGACTCACACCAACACATTCTGAATGTTTATACCCAAAAGGGAAACAAATTATTATTATTTTCCCCATCAGAGAAACAAATTGTTTTAAAAAGCAAGGGCTTTACAACAGTTGTGTGGTTCTGTGGATAATAAATTGTCTAGCTGGGGATCAGACAAGGTGATTTTCTGGCCCCAAATTTGAGCATGGTTCTCCTAGATGTTGAGCAGCTCAAGGATTTCCCCAGCTCAAGGTTTATGGCTGCAGCAAACACCAAATGAATCCATCACTACTGGACACTTGAAATGAAATGCTACTGCCCCATAAAGACATTATGAGGCTTTACCATCGTGATAAATGAAGATAGAAATTTACTCAAATCATACAAAAGTGCTCTAATTAGGAATAAAAGCTCCATTTCTTTATGTTTGCCTAGCTGAAGCTCTCCTGCTATTAACCCAGTACTCACAGCAGCCAGGAAGGAAGAATTTTCCTGTGGCTGCTCTGAGTCCCTGGGGCTGCCTGGGCTTGGGGCCAGCTGTGATAACAGAGCCATCTAGCACAGGGAAGCCTCAGGAAGTGCCAGTGTCCCCTTTCCTCAGGAGCCTGGCACTTGGCCTGGCTCTCCATTGCAGATTGGTTGAGCTGTGCCCAGCCTGGTCTCAGAGATCATCAGTTCTGGCCACTGAACCCTGGGCTTCTGCCTTGGCCTTGTCACTGGGGGCTCCCACTGCAGGGCTGTGCCCAGCTCTGGGGCCACCAGCACAAGAGAGATGTTGGCCTGTTGGAGCAAGTCCAGAGGAGCCCATGGAGATGCCCCAAGGGCTGGAGCCAGGCTGGCAGAGCTGGGGGTGCTCACCTGGGGAGGAGAAGGCTCCAGGGACACCTCAGAGCCCCTGCCAGGGCCTGAAGGGGCTCCAGGAGAGCTGGAGAGGGACTGGGGACAAGGGATGGAGGGACAGGACACAGGGAATGGCTCCCACTGCCAGAGGGCAGGGATGGATGGGATATTGGGAAGAATTGTTCCCTGTGAGGGTGCTGAGGCCCTGGCACAGGGTGCCCAGAGCAGCTGTGGCTGCTCCTGAATCCCTGGAAGTGTCCAAGGCCAGGCTGGACAGGGCTGGGAGCAGCCTGGGACAGTGGCAGGTGTCCCTGCCCATGGCACCAAGCTGGAACTACTTTAAGGTCCCTTCAATCTAAACCATTCTATGATCCTGTGATTCTAATTTCTGGAAGAGCAGAAGAAAAATGAGAAACTGCCATCACTTAAAAAAAAAAAAAAGTTGATGTCACCATCACTTGAAGAGTTTGAGATTTTATCTGGGTACAGCAGCTTAGAGCAGGGAAGATCATCCAAGCCAAATGTCAAACCCCTGCTTTTTCAGTTAATGACAGAAGGAGGGGAAGAGAAAACAAAAGATCTTAAAGGGGGACAGCTGACAAATTTAACTCTTATAATAGAGGACATGGGTGAATTCTTGCTTGCAGAGCACTGACAGCCACAGAGGGAAGGCATTTGTTTGACATAAAACCATGAATTCAGCAGAATATTTGGAATTTGTGGTTTACTTGAGTCTTTCAAGGATCCTGTCCAGACAGGAGCTTTCACTCTGAGACTTTAGTGCTATTCTACAGCAACATATGGAGTTAAAGGAACAGATATAGCCAGCAGAAAACAAACAGGAAATGAAACAATGACCAAGATAAGAGCATATCAGGAGTCCTCCCCAGAACAATGGGCAAGGCCATTAATTAGGAAAGCCCGACGCCTGTCTCCAGCTGAGCTGGGAGTTTGGAACTCCCCCTCCTGTTCCCAGCCCGGGAACAGGAGCTGTGAGCACACCCTGAGTCAGGCTGAGCCTGAGGTTCCTGCTCTGCTCCCCAGGCAGAGGGCTCAGCTGCCTCTCAAAGAGCCCATTTGGTTTGTTAAATTGGCAGAAAGTGTGAAAAAAGCCAAAAATTTGTTTTAAAATTGTAAAAGTTTAAGAGTAATAAAATAGGTATAAAAATAGTAATTAAAAAAAAATAGAGCAATAAGAATTTGGCCAATCAGAGTTAGGACAATAAAAGCAAAGAATTATGGATCTCTTCAGATGTTTCCTGGGCACTAAGCTCCAAAAAGCAGAGCTCCCTAACAAAGGATTAACCCTTAAAAGCAATAGCCTGTTGCATATTCATATATCTCATACATCATGCAAACATCCCCTTCAAACTGAGAATTTTTCTGTTTATTGTCAACTTTCCCCCTTCATCTTGTAAATTGCCTTGGTTCTCTGGAGTCTGGGCCTTTCCAATAAGGAGGCAATAATTCTTTCCTGGGAATCCTGTTGTATCTCCATCCAGAGAGGATAATGAGAAGAATTTCTTGGTTATCTTTTCCACTTCTTGGGTCAGTCACAAAAAAGTCTCTTACATCACATAGTTTCTATTTTAATATTATGCTAGAGCCTAAAAACTATTTACCACACTACTTGAAAGAAATTAATACAATATAACATTCCAACATAACACATACAATATTCGTTTTAATATTTGTGAAGAGCCAATCATAAAATTTTTCAAAAAAGCTTTCTTGCCAAATGCAGGGGGGAAATTCTGTCTGCTGGATAAGATCAAGTGGGTGTGAGATACCCAGGGATGCAAAATGCACCTGGGGTCAGCAAGAGGGAGAGGATGGAGGGAATGGATAAATCACCTTCAGATACTGGCCCAAAAGCAACAGAATTCTGGAACTGCTGCAAAATAATTCTTCAAATAGTCTCTGTCTGGAAAGGGAATGGGATGAAGAATCAGAGTGATGTGCTAAAGGTTCTCAGAATATGGGAGAAACACCAGCAGGGAGAGCTCTGTGTGGGATAGAGATAATGGAGAAAAAATAACCTAAAAAAGATAATATGAATATTATGTTTCTAGGTTCTGTTCACATATTGCTTTTTTAAAGTATAAATAATCTAGATGATTTATTTAGATTATATATTATACATTATAAAAATATATTATAAAATATATTATACCAATATATTTTATGTATTATATAATACTTTATATATTATATATTATATATTTAGATTACATATCATCTAAATATATAACATACCATATTTAATATATACTATACCATACAAAATATACCAGAATTATATATATTATATAATAGTATCATTATATGTGTTCTATATTATATATTTCAGTTACATATATAATATCATATATACTACAATATATACATATATACTATATGTACTATAATACCATATATTCTATACATTTTATATCTTTATATTATTATATATTTTATACAATATTATACTTATATATGTTATATATTATATATTTCTATTATATTTATTATGTACGTTTATACAATATATAATATACAATCTAAATAAATAATCTAAATAAATAATCTAGATTATTTATAATCTAAAAAAGCAACATGTGAACAGAACCAAAGTAAAATAAATATTGGAAAGCCTTGAAATTGTCCCCACAGTCTTTGAGGAGAATAGAAAATAAATATCAGTATTTGCAAAATCAGCTCAGCTGAGGTGAATGGTGAAGGAGTTTAATCCACAATCAGAGCAGCTACAACTCCAGTGGTTAGAGACACCTCCTGCTCACAGCACATCTCAGAAATCACCAAACCAGGAGCTGAAAATCTCTGCTGAAAGGTAAGATGCCAAGAAACACCAGTATGATAGAAAATAATTTACAGAATAATTTAAGTAGATCAGCTTAAACAGCAACACACTCAGCTGAGACATGACAGCTTTTTAAAGCCATTTGACATGCCAATCTCCAAATTCCTTTTTCTTGTCAGTTGTGAGGCTTTTTCTCCCCAGCAAAGAATGCAGGAATGTTACCATGCAACCCCTTCAAAATCAGATTAGAGAATTCCTTTTAAAAATCAGCTGTAACTCCATTTAAATACTTGTATCAACAGTGGGCCAGTTCTCATCTCTCTGAGGGATCTCCAATGCTGGGTTTAATTTCAGTACAAATATTAATGAACTTGAAGTAAAGCTGTGGAAGTTTATTCTGGTTTTATCTCCCAGCCCAGTGTGAAACTGAAGTTGAGGTGAGGGAACTGCAATAACTGCAGGCCATTAAAAGCAGCCAAGTGAAACAGAACATGCCCTGCCTGTAAAAAACCTCAGTTGTGAGTATCCACTTTCCACACAGAAAGAGGATGTAAAACTACATGAGTTTTGTCATCAGAAGCTTGTGTTTGGTGACAGATTTAATGCATTTACAACAGTGACATGCCTGTTGCATGGAAGTTATGCCAAAAATTCTGCAGGCTACAGGAGCCAGGCCAGAGCACACAAGAGTCCCATTGTGGGTGCTGAGAGATCAGGGCAAAGCACAAATCTCCCAACAAAACACACCTCCCATATTTCCATACCACAAGTGCTTATTTATAAAGAGGTATGTTCTTCTGAAGAGAATTAAATCCTCCACACAACACTGAGGATTACACAAAGCAATTCCTCTGCTTTCCTTAAAGCTGGGCCATGTTTTCAGTGACTGTTCCTTACCTGGGACTTTCTGCAGTCTCAGAGCTAATAATAATTAAAAATACTGCAGTGTCATCAGTTAACATGTTTTATGGAATTAAATTAGCAGCAAAGGCAGAACCCAAGGAGTTTATCCTGTATGATTAAGTTTCACTGGAAGGCTGACACAGTGACCTCACAGAGCTTCTGGCTGTACAGTTACTACTTAGTCAGAGACTTAACCTCTTACCCCAGAGAATGCAGGGTCAGGTTGTACAGTCAACACTGACTAGAAGAGAATGTTATCTACTGTAAATTATTATCTATTTCTAAATTTTATAAATTATTATCTATTATAAATTAGCTATTATACATATACCTCTCTCTATACATATATATAATTATATATATGTCATAATACCACACAAAATGAATGACACTCACAAGCTGAGATGTTTAAGGTAAAAAAAGTACATTTATTTCTGGACCTTGGTATTTATAGAATTCTAAAAGTGACTATGGATTGGAGGATGAAATTGCTACCTCTGTAACCACACTGGTCAAACTAACAGCCATCAATTCTCTCCTCTTCTAGAAAGGAATGTAAAACAATCATTATTTATAAGAAAAGTGCTTGAGAAACTCCATTACAAAAATGCAAACATTAGAAGGCTTAGAAGAACTTTAGAAGAACAGGGGGACATCTATATATCTATTTATAAATTTTATTCTGCGGTCCAGTAAATGAGCTTTAAGTTCTCTTGCTACATCATTAAAAAACAGAATAAAACTCAAAAAAAACAGACTGTGGTATCACTTCCTACACAGAGCTTCTTTAGGGCTACATCAGATTTCTTCTATTTAACTGCAATACATTATTTAAACAATTACTCCTCAGTCCTTTTCTCTAAGCACTCAAGTTTTCAGTCATAATTGCATTTTTCCTTTAAGATCTTGACACTGATTATATAATATGAAACAAGAGTCAATGAAATGGTACTAAAGCAATACAAAACCCCTGTTATTTTCCCACAGCACACTTGCACCTTTATTTCCTGCTGCCCTTTTCTCCCAATCCCAGAAGAAATAAATCACTGAAACCATATGAAATTTTAACATTTAACTCCTAACTGCTTCCCAGGTTTTTTGGGCCACTCTTTAAAATTCTTTGCCCAAAATTAGTAAATAGAATGAAGAATTCTTTAGGGAGAAGAGAGTGTAACATCAGCTGAGAAAACAGCAGCAAGATGTTTTTCTTCTTTCTGAAACTCGTGGTATCTTTATCAGCATAATGAGAACAAAAATTGTAACACTAACCTAAAATGCAGAGGATTCCATCAGGCTGAGATTTGCTGCTCTGTGTCAGAATAGTCTGAATATTTCGGAGGCGGCTGCAGCTGCAAAAAAAAAAAAAAGAGAATTTGTCCTCAAGGTCACTGCTGAGAAATGTCAAACTGGGAGGCTGAAGAGCTGACCCAGCTTTGTTTTCTTTGTTACAGAAAGTAAATGGACACACTTCAATTTGGTTTTTTTTTCTTGAGATATGGACCTTAAATCAAACCATTCCTGATTATTTTTGCCCACTAAAGATGAAGTCCACAGCAATAAGAGAAGACAGGAATTTTAACTATTCCTTCAACCCTGTTAATCTGCAACCTGGCAAAAATTGCTGTTTAGGCTTGCTCTCACCTGGCTAGCAGAAATTCCCTTTTCTACCAGAGGAAAAAAAACAAACTAACATCAGAAGAGACCATGGGTGCACCAATATCCCAATAGGATTTTGGGAAAAAGTTTTGGAACCTCCAGCACCATCAGGAGAATCATTAAGGTTGGAAAAGACCTCCAAGATCATCAATTCAAACATTAAAGAGAAATTAAACAATGCCAAGTATTGCTGAGATTTTCTTACCATAAAAATTAATCATTTATTAAATAAATTTTAATTCAGCTGTCCAATATTTATATTTAAACCAGGCAAAAATTCCATCTGCAACAGCCAGACAGATATTTTTTATAATCAAAGTGAATAGTTCATTACATAAATTTTAATTCAGTTGCCCAATATGCATCTTTCAGCTACAACAGCCACACAGAGAGCAACACAATTTGTGCTTCCAGGCAGCATTCTGGGAGTTTGTTTAAATACAGATAAAAGACAAGAAATTTCACTGTTGATATTACTGAATGGGATTTCTTGTTTATAGACTTGTTTATATGAGCTGTTCAGCTCCAGGAAACAAATGTCTCTCACAGAAACACTCAAACAAAGCTAAATTTATGAGCAGTTCAAACAAACAATAAAGTAAGGTCAAATATTTCTATTTTCAGCATTACTTTAGCCAAGCAAAAAAGCAAATAGGTCTCTTCAGCAGTACTACAATTATTATGCTCTACTTTTTCTGAAAGAAATGTACGTGAAAGGTTTCCATTATGGCAAATCTAAATGAAATTCAAACATCAATGATAAAGGACAGACAACACTTCATTTGGAGATATTTCCATGGGAAGCACAAAGTCACTGCAGTCTCCAGCATTAATTTTATCTCTTTTTAGGTCAAATATTTCAGTTCTGAATCCCTCAACTGTTCTTTTTAGCCGGAATATTTCAATTTGTATTAAATGGATGGATGGATGATGGATGGATGGATGGATGGATGATGGATGGATGGATGGATGATGGATGGATGGATGATGGATG
>JAWWEY010000208.1:70138844-70154426 GCA_035582745.1 Loriotus luctuosus
ACATGAGTGATTGATTATTGGGTTAAAAATCAAAATAATTTAGCTGTCATTTCTTAATTGGATAGTTTAGTCTTAAAAGACCTTTAACAAAAGATAGTTGGCCATTTTGTGCCCTGTTAGTTGAATGCTGTACAACTCAGGACTTGTAATATAAATAAGAAATAATAAATCTAAGCCTGAACACAAAATACCATCTGAAGCGCCTTCCCTGACAGAGGAAAAAAAAGAAACTGACAATCCCCAGATTGGGATTCCTGTTGGATTCCCAATTCCCAGTGGATTCCCAATTCCTGGTGGATTTCCAAAGGATTTCCAATTCCCAGTGTTTTCCCAATTCCGAGAGGATTCCCAATTCCCAGCGATTTCCCAATTCCCAGTGGATTTCCACAGCCTGGCAGGGCTGGATTCCCAATTCCCAGCGATTTCCCAATTCCCAGAGGATTCTCACAGCCTGGCAGGGGTGGATTCCCAATTCCCAGTGAATTCCCAATTCCTGGTGGATTCCCAATCCCCAGTGGATTCCCACAGCCCGGCAGGAGTGGATTCCCAATTCCCAGTGGATTCCCAATTCCCAGAGGATTCCCACAGCCTGGCAGGCTGCAGCTGTGTTTCACTGTGCCCAATCCAGCTGACAAAGGCTGGCATTTCGCTGCTTTCCCCGTGTTTCATCTTGGCAGATGTTTTGCTCCTCCCCCACAAAGGCTTGGCAGCGCTAAAAACCTGCACGTGGCCGAGGCTGGATGGATGGCAGGGAAAATCAGACATATCCCCACATCAGAAAAAATCCTCACCTTGAACAGATCCTACCAAAGTCAATGGTTTTACCATTAACAGCCCGATTTACCATAAATAAATAAATAAAATAGAATGATAAATTACAGGGTTTTTTTCCCCCAAGTCTCACTTCTTGTTAACTCGCTGTTGTGAACATCTGTTTCTATTTTAGTCCTTGAAAAATCAAGTTTATATTTCTTGGGTCTTTTGTTGACCTTATGATTTCTATCAGAAATGTTTGCTTGTATTAAGAGTTCAGGATTTTCCTGGATTTCCCAGTCTGACATTATCCCCATCTCACTGTAGCTGTAAAAACAGACACCAGAAGTCAGACTGAGCTAAAGACTCTCAGAATTTCACTTATTTCAAAATAACTCTTTCACTGCTTGGCACTCATAAAAGAAAACATTCACCCGCATTAAAATAGATGTCAATTTTCCACCTATTTTGCAAATTTCTCTACACAGGGAGAGAAATTTGCATTGGGATATTGACTATAAACAGGAGATGGAGTAATTTTTTAGGAACAGTCAGGAAAAAATGGACATAGATAAATAACTTTTAACTTTGTGTGCATTTTCAGGACCAAATCATGATCTTAAGTGGACTATCCAGGACCAAATCTTGATCTTAAGTGGAATATTCAATTCTGTAATCCAGAAACCTCAAAGCACATGGGAACAACTCTGAATCTCTCCTCACTAAACATCTGGAAGTGCCTGATGTCATTCTGCACAATCACAAACTTTTTGAGGATATTTACAAAATTATGGGTCAGACCCTCAGCCTTGATGTCCTCTCTCTTTAACAGGCTGATTTACAAAAACCATCTCTGTATTTTCATTTTCTTATGCTGCAGCACATTATGGAGAGCATCAATTATTCCCTTCCAAAAATACTATCAGCTGAGAAAATGACAATAATTGAAAAAGTGACAAAGAGCAGCAGCTCCAGGGTGATTATTCTGCCATCACTCACTCAGTGATTAAAGGACAGGGCACTGCCTGGCATTTGGGCACAAATCAAAGCTGATTTTCAGTGCTTCAAGACTAAATTCACCTTCAGGGCTCATTCCTGGGCCAGAACCTCTGCAGCCACGTGGCCACAAAGCTCCAAATCAGATGCTGAGATGATCACAAAGGGAGAATTCCAGCTGAAAGGTCCACACCATAGCTCTGCTCCTCTCCCTGGCAAATTTCCCTTCTTTCTCTCTATTCCCATCAATCAAATGGTCCCACACCCCTCAATTCTCACTGTAGCAGACCCTAAGCATTCTTATTTCCCTAAGGTGGCAGAAAATCATCCATATTCAAGGAACGGGGGTTGTTTCTTTTTTTTTCCTCCTGTACTTCAAGTTAAATCAGCTCTCTCTTTGCATTGCTAAAATACAGCACATTCCTTAAAAAAAAAATAATTCCAGTGCAACTGTGCTCTTACAAAATCCTGAACCTCAGCATAATTACATAAGGAACACACAGGCACAGAAAAATTTGTTAATCTTGCATTAACACAGACAAGTCCCCTACAAAAACTGGTTGGGAAACCACAACAACTCTTTGGTCCCATGCTCCCAAATATCCCATTCATGGAAAAAAAAAAAAAAAAGCCACATATTTAACCACGATGTGATTAACAACAGAGCAGGAGAATGTCAAGCACAGAGGGAGAGACAACAGAAAAATTAACCCAAGGACTCATTTTGCATTTCCCCACAAGGACATGTGGTGAGAACTCATCTGTATTATGTTACCAGCATGGATAATGAATAATGAGGATTTGCTTACTCTGTTTTACATAAAGGTAATTCAGATTGGGTGGGTGCAGAGTGCTCTGAAATAGAAAAAAAATCTGCATTGTTTTTCTGATGCAGGTATTTAAAACAAGCACTTCATAGGAGTTTTGTTCAGAAATGCCTGTATTCACAAGGAAAACACTCATTCCCCACCAAACACAGGCACATGAAAGATGACATCACCTCCCAACAAGACTTCCCCTTTTTTGGGCAGCATTTCTCTCTTACTTAAGGGATTTTTTCTTTCTATTTCCAAACCCATTCTTTACTTGTTACAATGCTGAGGGTCGCCAGCTCCCAAGGTGCCACATGGCAGACCAAACCTCTCAAGTATGTGGAAGAACTCCAGGAATTATCTCTGGCCCTTTCTCTAGTCTTTATATAGTCTGAAGAATTTTTCCATTCCTGTTTGGGAACTCGGGGGCGGCGGGGGAGGGTAACAGATTGTTTTAAGTTATTTTTATTAACTGCCTGCTATCTGCTGACTGCCTGGGAAATTTATTGCAAACACTGGCCTCCATCTGGCCTGACAATAAAAAAAAATTTTAAGAAGAACTAAATGTTAAGGAGGAAAAAAAATTAACAGATGACACGGCTCCTACAAATGCACCAAATTACAGTTGCTGGCTGCATCTCCCAGTGGAGCTCAAAAGCTTGCAGATGTTCAGAGAGTCTGAATGTTCTCATGACAACTCTAAAACAGGGTCTCAGATTACAAAAATCACTCAGGAAGAGGAAGGCTTGAGTGGAAACCATTTTCTCTTTCAGCATTTTTTTTTAACCATCTTGGCATTTCGTTACCCATCATGAATTTTTAGATACTTTACAGCTCTAAAAAAATACTAAGCTCTTTCCAAATAATTATTATTAATTTATTCAGTGCAAAAATTATTTGAAAAGGTCACTTTTCCTTCTGCCTTATTTTTAATTCAGAAAGGGAGAGAGGGAACATAACCAGCCGTGTTCACGTGTTTCAAGCAAGCAGAGCAACCTCCATTTCTTTCTCTCACTGCAGAATTCTTCATTTCACTGGCAAATCCTCCAAAAAGTGAAAATGCTTTTGTTCCCTTCTTGTACTTAAGATAAAAAGCTGTTTGTTTGTTTTTTAATTGAAAATCTCCAGCAAGCACAGAGCCAGGTAGCTTGGCCAAGTGTTTGTCTGCGATTCACGTGCAAGGTCTCCCTTCCCTGATTATCTGGCTTCCCACTGCTGAATACTTCCATGTATTGTGCTGGAACTATTGAAAGCATCAAGCACTTCAGTTCCTGGCTTGTCCTTTGTGGTACCATAAAACAGAATCATGGAATCATTTCGGTTGGAAAAGCTCTCCAAGACCATCGAGTCCGACTGTTACCTCAGCACTGCCAAAGCCACCATTCAACCTCGTCACTTTACACCACAAAAATGGTTTTTAACTGCCTTTTAAATACCTGGACACTCTACCACTGCCCTGGGCAGTCTGTTCCAGTGCTGGACAATCCTCCCAGCGGAGAAATATTTCTTCATATCCAAGCTAAACCTCTCCTGGCACAACTTGAGGCCGTTTCCTCTATTCAAACCATTTAGATAATGGGCTGCAGCATCATACACATGGGTACACCTTAAGTGTCCAAAAGGAAACGGAGCTCTGGCAACCCAAGGATACCTGAGCTGACACCTGAGCTCCCACAGAGCCAATGCCACCATCTCACATGTCCCCACACCCCAGCTCCTGTCAAGCCCTACCCAACATATTTTCAGAGTTCAGGAAATTTTATTACCTTTGTGTCCACAAACCCCCCGCACAAACACAACCTCTTCTTTCTCTCCATAATCCCTCAGCCCCTCCCAAACCTCAGCTATCCCTACCCTAAAATTCACTTTTCCTGCCTTTCACAAATCTTTTTTCTTTTCTTTTAATGCCAAGATAGCCCACGCTGATCTCTCCTAAACCAGTCCCAGGTTTATCCCCTACAAAAACACAACCCCAAAGCCACTCTGTGCACACCAGCCCTGCTCCAAGCCCCCTGTGATGTCCTGCTGCTCCTCACCCACACATCCTCCTCCTCCAGCAGGATTCCGCCTGTGACAATCCCTCCATCCACAAGGTCACATCAGGCCCCTGTCTGCCATCCTGTACCTCCCTCCCGGCAGCCACCTGCCAAATCTACCTGTCCTCATCATGGGCAATCCTTTCCTTCTCGTCCCCAGCCCCTCACATGCTGCTCCAGCCCCCCAAATCCCTTTAATGATCCCAAATCCGACCGCAACACCCGCACAGCTCAGTGCCGGGAAACCTCTCATGAACGCCCCATCCCTTCTGTCCCACCCCCATCCTTCCCACAACACCTTCAATAGGTGTTAAATCCTATTGTACCCCAAATCAGCCCCGTTAGCTCTAAGAACACCCCAAATTCTCCCATATCAAACCCCTCAAGACCCCATCCTAAGGCTTAAAACCTCTCCCCATCCCCTCTATTCCAGCGCCTCCAAAGCGCTGCGCCCCCCGTCCCTCGCACCCCAACGCCCCCAAACCGGCGTTTAACGCTATTTCCTCCACGAGCAGGGTCACGGCTGTGAAAATCTCAGCTGCTCGCCCACCAAATTCCTTCTAAATTCATCAAAACCCTCCAGATCGCCCCTTCAGCGCCCCTCCAACACACACCCCCACCCCGCACACCCCGCATACCCCCTCCCCACCCCACACCCCCTTCAGCGCAGCCCTGCCGCTGGCTGTCACCCCTCTCCTCGCCTTCCCCGCTGTCCCCTCCGGTACCTGACGAAGGGCCCCGGGGTTCGGGGCCGGGGCCGGTGTCGCGGGGGCGGCGGGAGGAGCGCGGAGCGGCCGCACAGCGCCATGGCGACCGCGATGCGCCCGAGCGACGGGGCGGCTCCGCCACTGCGGCCCTGCGCCCCGCCCCGCGCCGCGCGCACCACTCGGCTCGGGGGGGAACGATATGGCACACCCGCATCGCTCCCTCCGCTCCCAGCTTTTCTGTCCGCGCAGGATTTATCCTGAGTTTTTATCTCCTATCGCAGGAAGCGCGGTTGGGATTTCTCGGACAGAGGCCCTAGCTGGGAGTAAACATAGCGGGGATGAGGTTGTTCCCCCCTCTAGCAGGAATGGGCTCGTCCAAGTCCAGCCCCCTGCTCACACACCCCTCACGCCCCCTCCCGCTCGCTCTTGGGCGCGTCCAGCCCCCACAGCTGCTGATGTCCCCCCCGCGATGGGGCGTGGGCTCGTCCGATGGCAGGGAGGGGGGACAAGGGACCCCTGAGACCCCCTCAGAGCCCGGGAAGGGGACAAGGCACCCCTGAGAACCCCTGAGACCCCGGGGAGGGGGACAAGGGACCCCTGAGACCGCGGGGAATGGGGACAAGGGACCTCGGAGACCCCCTGAGACCCCGGGAAGGGGGACAAAGGACCCCTGAGACCCCCTGAAGCCATTGGGGTGAGGTGACACGGAGTCCCCCGAGAATGGGTGACACAAAACCCTCCAGGGAGCAGTGACACAGAGCCCCGAGGAGCAGGGGGACACAGAGACCCCCAACATCCTGCAGAGCCCTGAGGGATGGTGTGTCCTGGAGCTCCCCAGAGTGACGTACCCTGGTGTCCCCAAAGTATTGTCCCAAAAACCACCCTACAGCACACAGACATGCCCTGGATCTCCCCAGCATTGCAGCCCCCATGGGACCCCTCCCCAGCTGTCATTCCCTAAAAAACACCACAGCCCCATCTGGGCACCCTTCTGGGGTGTCACCAGCACCCCACATGGTCCTTTTTGTGTAATCCCCCAAAAATAAACCCCCTTTCCAACCAGCACCCCTCTGTGTGCTAATACCAGCACAACCATCCTTACAGACACCCTTTATTCCCTTCACACCAGAAATTAAGGGAGTTTTGCCTGCTCTGCCCAAAGATCCCAGCCTTGCTGCCCCTGACACCCTTTCCCAGTCTTTCCCTATTCTTTTGATGTGTCACCATTGCCAAACAACTGAGCCAGCACCCCTCAGCTCCCAGGGAGCAGGAGCAGGGATTTTGGGTCCTGCACAGAAAACCTGCAAGGATCTATAAAGGACTGAGGTCATCACAACTCAGGGAAGGATCTGGAGCCAGGCTTTGAGGGGCACATGGCTGAAACCCATTAATCCCACATCCTTCAGCTGAGGGGACACATCCTGCTCCTCCTGCATGCTCCTGCCTCACCACCCAGCCCTGGAGGTTGAGTAAGCACCAAGGAGAGCTGAATTTGCTGTGGAGGCTCTCATTCCCCCCTAGAATGTTAATCCCCATCCCCAGTGCTAATCTGTGACCAGCTCCCTGCACCATTAATCCCCCCAGCTCCTCATCCCTGGTGGAGAGTGGGATAACACCGCTCATCTGCATCTTATTTTAATTACACCAGTATTTGCCAGCAGCGGTGTAAAGCCCCAAATCTGCAGCTTTGGGGTGTGATGGAGACATGGGGCTGCCCGGAGCAAGCTCCTTTTCCCTTCCCAAAGGATCCCAATCCAGTGGGGAACACTCACGGGCTCTCACTCCCACCTCATCTTTAACCTGGTGCAGGTGAGAACACGTTCCAAAGTGTTACTTCCTTTTTTCCCCAAAATCCAAATTGGACTTTGCTCAGTGCCACGGAGCAAAGACAAGATAAATAAATATTCTGGGCCATGGCCCAGCTGCCCTGCAGCCACTGGGAAGCATTTTAGCTGCCCTTGATAAAATTCTGATGGTTCCATGTACAGACAAGTCCCCACAAATCCCACAGGTTGTGCTGACAAGGAGCTGGCACCATCCCAATCCCAATTTCTTCCTGTTTTTTGAGCCCCTGGACACACTTTGAGCTTGCTAAGGCACCATCACCAACAGGAGCTGAAGGCCTGGAAGCAAAAGTGGATAGAATTGCTAAAAACCCTTTGCTTTCCTCTAGAAGGATCCTGAAATGCATCCCTCCTGCTCCTCTTGTCCTTTGCTGAGTGGGACAGTGTCCTGCAGAGCTCCTGCTGGTTGTCCCATGCCAGTCCATGAACCACCAGCTTCCAGAAGCCTTTCCTGAGCCCCCTCTCCATCCAACACCCACATAAGGAAGGAGACACGTCCTTACAGCACATCCTTTCCCTGCAACATCTGAGTGCTGTGTTGGCTCCTTCCACCTCCTCTCTTCCATCTCCTCTTCATCTCCATGAGCCTGCCCAGGCACTCCAAAGCCCCAGGAGCACATCAAGGCTGTAGTGGGAGAGGAGAGGGAGAAGGGATATTCCCAGGATGGTATTTGGGGACATTTTGCCCCCAAAACTCTTTCAGCCAACAAGAGGAGCTATTTCACACCACTGCTGTGGCCTGCAGCCTCGTGTTTCCCTTGGGATGACAAATCAGGTCAACAACCTGGAAAACACCCAACAGAGAGGTCAGGCTTCCTGGAGAAGGAGTGAGGTGAGGTGGAAGGGGAAAGAAGGTGACATCAGCTATTGTTCCTGCTCTCCAGCTTCCTGAGCTTCCCTATCCTACTATTGTTCCACGTTTTGAGGGCTGCAGAAGCTGAATGAAACCCACAACAATTCCCAGAGAGAGGAAGAAGGGAAGCAGAGTGGTTTGGGAAGAGGGGGAAAGCTGCTGCTGATGTTCCTTGGTGGGTCCTGCTGACCCAGATGTTGTCCAAAAGCAAACAGCAGTTGTGGGTTGAGTCTGCTCATGTAAGCTGGTAGGGCTGATCCTCGTGGTGTTTTCAGCTTGGGTACCTCAGGGTTGGCATCTCCCCATGGAGACAGCTGCCTGCACACTCTCTTCCCTGGATACCTGTTTATTTTTAGCAAATCCCTGCTGGGGAAAACAATTCTGTACACACAGAGAGGCCAAAATTAGCTGTTCACCCTGAGATGTGCACCTGGAGAGGTTCTTTATTCCCCCATCCATGAGGAATGCCTAAACTTCCCACCCTGGGCTGATGGTTGCTCAGTGAGGCTGGAGGCTTAGTTTTATTTAAAAATTCTTTGGTATATCCCATGCTACTGGGACCTGCAAAACCCTTCCCCATGGAAAATATTGGCTGCTGGGAATGTGGGCTGTGGGATGGCTTTGACATCCTGGTGCACGCTAAGGAACCATCCATGAGCCATCCTGCAGGACTTCCCAGGGTGGTGGAACCCCAGGAAGATCTGTCTCCATCCCTGATGGGCAAAGGCAAACCCAGAAATAACCCCAGAGTCAGCAGCTCCAAATAAAACCAAACAGAAAAGCTTTATGACTCACAAATCACATTTTCAGCATCCTAAGAGCCAAGGATCCATCCTTTAGGGCTTTCAATTTGCATTTTCCTTATCCCTCTGTAGCATCAAGGGGCTGTTTGCCTACTGCAACAGCACTTTTAAGGAAATAATTCCGATTTCTTGGAGAGAAAACATGAATTGTGCTCTGCTTGCATGGTAAACAAACAAGGTAATCCCTTGCTGTGCTTCATAAGAACTGTTTTTCTTCCTTTTTGCTCAGATTTATGGGATCCTGTTGTATTTATGGGATCCCATGAATGTTTCAGAGGAGTCCACCCTCCAGGCAATGGATGTTCATTCAGAGAAAGGACTTGCTGCCTGCAGAGCTCTTACTGAAAAATTTATGAATAGCTTGAGAAAGGAATAAAATGAGACTGTTTGAAAAGTTTCCCACTTTTACCTGGGCAGGGAAAATTAAGTAATAAATGATGATGGCTATAAAAAGCCTCCTAGTCCATCTATCCAATTTCTTCAGGCTAGAAAATCTTCATTCTTCTCTAGTGCTATTTTGGGAGGAGACATATTAAAATTTCCTCTGCCTTGAAATTATTGTTTTATTCTTACCACAAAAAAAGCAGCCCCCAGGTCAAAGAAAACAAAAGGGTGAGTTACTTCAACAAGCTGAGATCTGCTTGTTTATACCACCCTGAATCTGGCACCACACACCCATCAAACACAGGGTGGAGATGCAGGAGGTGATGGAGACACAACACACCAAGATCCTGCAAGCACAGGAAACGTCTCAAAAAAATAGCAGTGCTGACCCTGAGTTACCCAGACTTGGTTTTTTATAGCCACTGCTCTTTGTAAATGAAGAGTTTGGCTAAGAAATAGAGGTGGGTGAGGGTGACCAGGAAATGGAAAGGATTTTTTGGATGTTCTGTTTGCAAACAGGCTCCATGCAAGGAGGGAATGTGATGCTGGTGGAGGTCACTGCTGAAGTTCTTTTTGGCTTTTCCAACAGTGGACAAAGCAAAGAGATGTTTGCTGCCTGATGGGAGAACAAACCACTGCCCCTGAGAATAATTTGGTGGCATGGCTTCTTCATTTCAACATGTTTTGGGACTTTACCAGGTGTTATAGGATTGTGGAATAATTTGGGTTGGAAGGGACTTGAAGACCATCTTCTTTGACCATATCAGATTTACCAGAGTAGCATTTGGTCAGCAAAAAATCAGGAAATTGCTGTCTGGAGGGGTATGCTGGTTTCTCTTCCCTGACACCCTGGATGCTCTGGAGAGGTTCTTCAAAAGAAGGAATAGTCTGGATATGGTTTAGGATCAGAGGGAAATTCAGATTGGAAGGAACCTCAGGATGTCTCTACTCCAACCTCCTGCTCAAAGCAGGGTCACCCATGAGGTCAGACCAGGTTGCTCTGAGCTGTTTTCAGTTTGCTCCTGAAACCATCCAAGGATGGAGACACTGAAACCTCCCTGGGACCCTCCCTGGTACCCCAAACCTCAAAGATCTCCCTGGGATCAGCTCCTCTCCCACTGCTTGCCCAAAACCTCCACCCAGCCACCCTCAGCATTCCAGGTGTGTGGCCACCACCTCCTGAACTCATCTTTTTTCCCACTTTTTGAGCCTCAGATGAGCAGAGGAAGCCAGGCCCCAGAGCATTCGCTGTGTGGCCTCCTGTGCATCTCCTTATCTCCAGGAACAACTTCCCACCTCTCCCATCCCGCTTCCTCCAGAGCTCAAATCCCTCCCTGCATTGTGCTTCCCTTCCAGGAGCCTCCTCTCAACACTGCCTGAGGATACACTGCTTAAAACCTGATTTAAGCCAGCAGCACCAGATTTTGCAGCTCCCCCTCAAGTCTCTGCCTGTTGGGCTGGGGAGAGGCTGCGACTTCAGGCAGGGCAGCATCTTCAAAGGCTGGATGTGCAAGGGAAGAGCATCTCCAAGCTTCTCCTTGTTGGGCAGAGCTCCTCAGCTGGTGGTCCTGGAGAGCTCTAGGCTCCTCCTAAGGTATCCACAGGAGATGATTAAGAGAGTGAATTGGCCAGGATGCTTCTGTTTGCTGTAGCTCCCTTGCATCATACTGTGAAATTGTTAGGGTTTCTATGAAGATATGGATCATAGAATTCCAGGATTGTTTGGGCTGGAAGAGGCCTTAAAGATGATCTTGTTCCACCTCCCTGCTATAAGCAGAGCCAGGCAACCTATGCCAGGGCCTCACCACCCTCTCAGCAAAGAACTTCTTCCCAATATTCCATCTAAATGTCCCCACTGCCATTCCCCTTGTCCTGGCACTTCAGGTCCTTGTCATGAACAAGCCATGAAAATTTCTCCTGGTTTTCTTTTTCCAAACAGACCTTCAGAATCTCTTTCCCTCTAAGAGGATTTCCTTTCATCTTTCACCCACCATTTTTCCCAGAAATCAGCCAGGATTTCTCCTTAGCAGGACTTTGGTATTCCTGGACTCCCCGTTTGCAGCTTGCAATGGTTTCTGTCTCAGAAATGTGAGCTGAGAATGCCAGGCATGTCAGGAAGGGAAAATCCATCTAAGCTTTTCATCTCCTTTTGTCAGCATTTCATTTAAGCAGGATTTTCATGCTGCTGATTCATCTCCAAGAGCTTCCCACCCACCTCCATGTTCATTCCAGTGCTTCCCACATCCTTTGCAAGGGGGGGGAACCACCAGCGCTGCAGTGCGATCAGAGACCTAAATCCTCTGAATCCCTCCTTTTTCTCCAAAGAACATTTCTGCCCTCAGGCTCCATCACTGATTTCCACCCTGCAGAGTCACCACTGTCTCTCAATTCCCTTTTGAGCCTCGTTCATGGCAAAATGCAGCTCCTGAGCAGGTTCCCTGCAGCGTTTCTCGGATATCCGATGGAGCAGTACCTTGCTGACCACTTCACTGTGCACTCTGTTTGTTGGCTCCAGGGGAAGGAAACAACAATGAGATCACTTGGAAAGATGTTTTTTGTTTTCCTTCAGATTTTGGCTTGCCCAGTGGAAATCCAGGAGCGTGGTCAGCAAACGGCAAGCAGAGATTCCCTTCGCCCTCTGCGGAAGCTGAAATTAAACTCGTTTTCACTCATCCATGAAAACAAAGGTGATGGTAATTACAACCAGCAACACTCCATCCTCTTCCTCCATCCTGCCTCGCTCCAGAGGGAGGAAGGCTGAGCTCACAGCTTGGTGGAGGGGCTGTGGGAACCAGCAGGAACAAAACTGGGACAAAGCCAGCAGCCAGAGCACCGTGCCGGGCTCAGCTCCCAGGTTTTGTTCAGTGATGGATGGGGACGAACGCATTGTGTCCCCTGGAGCCATTTAATCATGGATTTGATGCTCAGCATGGATCCTGGAGCTCTACCAGAGGCAGACTGGGATGTTCTCAGCAAGGCCTCTCTGCGTGGCAGCATTCCGCACATGTGAGCTGCCGCGTCCCTCCGCTACCAAGACAAATTAGAGGAACGCGGCTCGTTTTATGGCTGGCTCCGAGCAGGTCAACCTGGAGGCCACCACAAAAGGACCCTCTGCAAATCAAATATGCAGTTACAGAGATTTGGGAGGGAATGCACATGGGAAAACGTTGGATTCAGCAGTGCTCTGCACTCTCGAGATGCCGCATCCCTCCGCTACCAAGACAAATTAGAGGAACACAGCTCATTTTATGGCTTGCTCTGAGCAGGTCAGCCTGGAGGCCATCACAAAAGGACCCTCTGCATATCAAATATGCAGCTACAGAGATTTGAGAGGGAATGCACATGGAAAAAACGTTGGATTCAGCAGTGCTCCACGCTCGCGAGCCACCGTGTCCCTCCGCTACCAGGACAAATTAGAGGAACACAGCTCATTTTATGGCTTGCTCCGAGCAGGTCAGCCTGGAGACCACCACAAAAGGACCCTCTGCATATCAGATATGGAGTTAGAGAGATTTGGGAGGGAATACACATGGAAAAACGTTGGATTTGGCAGCATTCCGTGCTCGCGAGCCGCCGCGTCCCTCCGCTACCAGGACGTATCAGAGGAGCATGGCTCATTTTATGGCTTGCTCTGAGCAGGTCAGCCTGGAGGCCACCACAAAAGGACCCTCTGCAAATCAAATATGCAGTTACAGAGATTTGGGAGAAAATGCACATGGAAAAAACGTTGGATTTGGTCAATTCTCCGCCTCCCGGCGTGCGGCGCTTTCGCAGCTGCAGGCAAGGAAAACAGAGCAACACATTTAATGAAGCCTTGGGAAGGAAAAATTCCCAACTGGAGAGCTTCCTCCTTCCCAATTATTCTGTGAAACACACAGCTTGGGAAAGCACACAGGCATAACAAGCTGTGAATCTGGAGTTAGTAATAAAATCTTCTCTCCCCTCCTCAGGCAGCTGGAAAGGGAAATGTTCCAACTTGTTGCTTAATGTGCTGGGGAAATCACCACTGAAAAAGAGAGGATCCAAGAGAACTCCATTCCAGCACTGGCCAGCAGCCTTTGCTGTGTTTCATGAGCTAAAAAGTCTTCAGAGAACTTAAGGGAGATGTAGGAGTAGGACTGTGTAGAGAGATGTAGAACTTAACTTAATCCTCAGAGAACTTAAGGGAGTTGTAGAAGTAAGAGCTTCCTGGGAAGCCACAGCAGGGGCATGGACAACTGCAGAGGCTCCTGTGAGCTCTGTTTTGGCTCCACATCTTAGGAAGTGAGAGCCCAAAATCTGCTTTTTGTCTGCTCTCTGCTGTGGGACTAAGTGCTGAATGCTGGAGGGGTCAGGCTTTGCTGGAGCTACTTCTCCATGACTCAAAAAACTTCAAATCTTGCATCATCCCAGCCCCTTTTGGTGGCTCCCATCGGGTTTTTTCCCAAATTACTGCAGGGAGAGTCACTGGTCTGTGCTGTGGGACAAGCAGGAAGCACTTGGGCAGGGATGAATCAAATCATAGAATTACTGAGGTTGGAAAAGACCTCTAAAATCACCAAGTCCAAGAATTAACTCAGCACCATGTTCACCACTAAGCCATGTCCTCAAATATCACATCCCTATGGATTTAAATCCCCCCAAGAATGATGATTCCACCTCTGGGCAGCCTATGCCAGGGCTGGACAGCCCTTTCCATGAAGAAATTTTCCCTAATATCCAATCTAACCCACCCTGAAGCAACCTGAAGCTGTTTCCTCTTATCCTGTCCCTTGTCACCTGGAATATTTCAGATTATTTCACCTTTGCCAACCTCACCATGTTGTGGCACATGCTATGGGCCAAATTCAAAGATCTTGGTCTCTTCACAAGAAAAAAAAACTGATTTGATAGAGATCCCTGATTTCTCATCCCTCGAGCATAGGCAGGAATTGTGGCACCCTAACCCACAGCACAAAAGCCTTTGTGGGCTCTTTATCCTTGCACTAAACCAACACCAGCCTCTACAAGAGGGTGATTTACAACTCTCTATCTCCCCCAGGGCTATCCCAGGCGGCTCCACAGCGATTCCAGCAGGAATGGCTCTCCCAGCGGGTGTTTGCAAAGTGCTGAGGCTCAGCAGAGCGATGTCTCAGCGGGGAATCCCATTGCCCTTAATTTATCGATTACCATTAGCAGTGATAACACTAATAACAGCAGCTGAGATTAAAATATTCTCTGCATAGGCACAGAGAGATTCCCAGAGCTCTGCCAACTGGGAAAAGGCTGAGGGGACTTGTTGGGAAGTTGTTGAAACCTTGGATGGTGAGAATTTCAGACTTTCTGTGCTGCCAGGCTCTGACCCCCAGGAGAACACTGCATTGACCTGAGGCCATGGAGAAGCTTCCAAAATGGAATGCTAGAACTGGGATTGTGGGTGTGGAGTGTGAACAGAAATGTGTAATATCACATGGTGAAAAACTCAGTTTAAGGTTTTAGAATATGGTAATTTATATATAAAACAAGATGGAGGTTTTAGGGCAGAGGCTGGTCCTTCTTTCTTCTTCACCTTCTTCTCCACGGGTTTGGGTGGTTTTGTGTAATTGGATAAAAAAGTCCACATTGCAGGCACTGGTAGTTGGTTATTGGGTTAAAATAAAAATATTTAGGAGCAATTTCTTAATTGGATAGCTTATCCTTAAAAGGCCTTGTGGAGAGAGATGGGGCTCCATTTCTTAGTTTATTAGAGTGAAATGCTGTAGAACTCAGGGTTAGTGAGACTGTGACATAGATCTGAGTCCCAACAAGAAACACCTTCTCACACATTTAAACCCAACCCTGGCAAAAAGAAGTTAAGACTCGACAGGAAGTGATGACTTTCTGTATTTCACCCCAAAGACAGCATCCACCTCCTGAGATCCCACAGAGCCACAGGTGGCTGTGACAGGCAGTGTGGGATGGAGGCAGCCAATTTTCCTGTTCCCTGAGGTTAAAAATGTATTTTATAATTCGCTTTTCGCAAATATTAAAATGAATATTATATGTGTTATGTTAGAAAGTGATGCTGTGTTAATTTTCTTAGGGAGTGTGTTAAATATAGTTTTAGGCTATAACAAAATGTTCAAATAGAAACTATGCCATGTAAGATACTTTTTTAAAGAAAGGACTTGCACTGAGATAGCAGCCACAGGACACCTGAATCTTTCAGAGAAAGAGAATTTATTGCTCCCTTTTCAGAAGAAATGAACTTCTTCGTGCCTTGCTCAGCCCTGAGGACTCCATCAGGATTCAGAGGAAGAAGTTGACACTGACCAGACAGAATCCTGTGTTTGAATGGAATTGATGCATCATGTATGAGATGTATGAATATGCAACAGGCTGTTGTTTTTAAGGGTTAATCCTCTGTTAACGTGGGTCCTTTTTCGGGCTTATTTTG
>JAWWEY010000208.1:70178861-70197227 GCA_035582745.1 Loriotus luctuosus
GCCATGGACAGAAGATAATTAATAATTAATGGCCCATGAACAGCAGAGATCTCCTGGAGGGAGGATTGGCTGTGGAACAGATACAGAAAACTGCCCAATGAACAGAAGATAACTGCCCCACCTCTAACAGATAGTGACCCCATCCTTTCCTGCTCCCTGTTTTGCAGCAAGTGAAAGAAAACTTTGCCCGAGTTCAAGCCTGCATTTCAGAGCTCCGCTCGCTCCCGGCTGAAGGCTGCTTCCCCCAGGGGGGGAATGGAGTGCTGCAAGCTGTGCAGGATGGATTGCAGCAGTTCAAGCAGTACAGCAGGCACACAGCAGCAGGAGGCTCCACAAATAGTTCTGTTGAGGTAAGAAAATGCTGGGAGGGGAGTGGGAGCTGTTCCACATCGTGATTTATAAATGTGTATTTAATGTGCAGTGAACATGCAGAAAAATTTAGATATTCAGCACTCTGGATGTTACAGAGATTCACAGAAGTCCTGAAGGAAGATATCAAGTCCTTAAATCCCTCTGGACAGGTTTCTGTGGAAAAGGGAACACATCTAGAGAAAGCTGTCCTGGTCCAGGATCTGATTAGATTTTGGTGGACACACTTTTGGTGGATTTTTGGTGGCTGTGTTTTCAGCTCTGAATGTGTGATTTTGCATAAAGGGGAGGGAAGCTGCCAATGACACAGGAGAACAGATGTGTGAATGCAAAAAGCAGAGCAAGGTTCACAGGAGGAAGTGTTTTTTTAAATAGCATCAACTGACATGAAAGGACAGGGAGTTATGGAGGGGAAAGGACTCACACAGGAATGGTGTTTTCCTCTGAACAGCAGAAAATATCAGCTCCAAACAATCTTGCATTTCAGACTTTCCAGGCTCAGGGTCCACCTGCCAGTCATAAAAAACAAATTGAGATTCCCACAAGTGAAATTTGCCAAGTCTTTCTGCTTTGTTTAGGTCCTTAAACCCTTCCAGAGTCTCACAGTCACTCTGTGATCAGGCTGCAATTGAGACTCACTCCCAGTGCCTGCCCATGAAACTTTTCTACTGATTTTCTTCCTTTCTTGGGGCTTTAAGGTATTTTTCCTGACCATTCGAAAGGTGATTTGTGCTTTAAAGCTGATGTTGGGACAAACAGAGCATGCTTTGGACACAAAACCTTTTTTGACACACAACAAAATCCAGGACATTTTCTTGAGGGAACAAGCTAAATTAAAAATTAAGTTAATCCACAGATACAGGGAGTTTTTACTCCCCTAAGCAGTCCTTCTAGGCTAGTTCTTCTAGATTATGCAATTATTCTTCTAGTTCTTCTAGATTATGCAATTTTATTGTACTTCTCTTTGCAAGGGGATGTAAGAAATGCTGCAGGGACAGGCTCTGGTCACTGACAGGCAAGATGGAGTTTTACCCTTACAAAAGGCCAAAAAAAAAGTTTCAAAAAAGGCCTCTTTCTGCTCCAGATACTTAAGTGCTTGCAATTTCCTCCCCTCCCCATCACAAGCATTTTTTTTATGCAGAATAAGTTGAATTTTTGTTTCCTTTTCTTAGTATCAGACCAAAACTGGGTGGTGGGAATCCCACCTACTGCTGCTCTCTTTGGAAATATCTTTAGGATAGACTGGATACATTAAAAAAGAAAAAAAAATCCCATTCAGCTTTCAAGGGAGAAGGCCAAGTTTAGTTTCTTTGACCTATAATTAATGTACAAGTCCTTTCTTACACACAGAGACTCAGGGATCACAAGGGCAAAGCACAGAGCACAAAACCAGTGAACCTCTCAATCCATTTCATATTGGCTTAACTGTGAGCCAAAGCTCAAAAAAAAAAAAACAACTTATAAATCCTTTTTTGATATTTCAGCAAGATTTCTCCTCTCTCAGAAATGAGACCAGTACTCATCTTCACCTCCCAAAAGAGAATTGGAGTAGAGGCAACTTCTTCATGCTCTGATTTGTGTTTCAGATCACAATTCTGACCAGCCAGCCCAGCAGAGACATGGTAAAGCAGCTGGAAAAGAAGTTACAAGACATAGACCTGGTGAGCCTGCGAAGAATACAGGTCGTTGAGGTTGTGAAGAGAGATTTCCTGGAGCCTGAGGATGTGGAGCAGTGTGTGCCAGCAGAGGAGCCCAGCAGTGGTGAGTGGAGGGCATTTTTAGGGAAGTTATGGCTTTGGGCAGCATGACAGTCCAACATCTGCCACTTCATGTCCCTTAGGTCAGTGGGGACTGCTGTGGCTGGAGGAAATTTGTACCACAGAACTTCTCTGGGCTTGTAGAACTTACAGAGCTCCTGGATGCTGAGAAGTTTAGATTTTCTGTGCTGACAGACACTGACACCCCAGAGAACACTGCATTGACCTTAGGCTGTGGAGAAGCTTCCAAAATTAAATTATAGAACTGGCAATGTGGGTGTGGAGTTTGAACAGCAATGTGTAATATCACAGGGTGGAAAACTTCAGAGTTTAAGGTTTTAGAATATATAAATATATATAAAACAAGATGGAGATTTGAGGGCATAGGCTGCTCCTTCTTCTTCACCTTCTTCTCCACGGGTTTGGTGGTTTTGTGTCACTGGATAAAAAAATCCACATTGTGGACTTCAAGTGATTAGTTATTAGGTTAAAAGTGAAAATAATTTAGGTGTCATTTCTTAATTGGATAGTTTAGCCTTAAAAGACCTTCTAGAGAGAGAGATGGGGCCATTTGGTAGCTTGTTAGTGAAATGCTGCAGAACCCATTGCTGTGAGACTGTAACATTGATAAGAAATAATAACATCTGAGTCTGAACATGAAATACCCTCTCAAGTGCTTCAATCCCAACCTTGACAGAAAAAAGGAGCCAAGAACTGGCAGTGTGTTACTTCAGCTCTTGTTATTATTTAAAATTCATGTGTGACACAGCTTCACTATGGGGGTTAAAGAGAAAAAGGCATCAAGTTATGGGGGTAACACATCTGAGCATGGAGGAGAGCAGCAGCAGGAAGCAGGAACTGTATCAAAGACAAAAAAAACAGCTAATTAAGAGGCTTGGTCAGTGACAGTAACTCTTCCCAGCAATGTGCAGCCTGGGAGAGAGGATTCTATGGGGATTTTTAAAGTTTTGAATGAGTTAGAGATGAGACTTCTGAGCTTTTTAGATGATGTGGTTTATATTTCTTCTCTTTTACATAGGCAGGAAGGATGAGTTCAGCTCACATCCTTACAGCATGGTTCAGAAGGCCATAAGCCCTTTAATTACAAGACTTTTAAAGGAGTTATTGACTAATAAAACACTGCAATAATAAAGGATATTTATGGTTTTGACCCAATCCTTAAATATTTTGTCTTATGCTACAGTGTAAGTTTTCTTGGTTAATCATGTTATGACACACAAACTCACAGTACTGCATTCTAATTTTTTTATTGACCTTGGTAGCTACTTTTATTTTTTCCATATCTTAAACTCTAAAACTCTCAACTTTCTTTTACTTAGCTCAACATGTCTTTGCTTTAAACTACAAATCCAAATTCTTGCTTCTAGCACTTAAGTTTGGAAACCTTTTCTAAAGTCTCAGATCAAATCTTTTGTTTAATTCCAAGCTTTGGCCTACAGGCCCAAAATTCTGAGAATTTTTTGTATTTCAGATTCCAACAGGATTAAAAGGGTTTATTTCTGTTTTTTACTGAGGAACAGGCAGAGTTATTTGTTTCTTGCTGTTCATTTTCTTTCATGATTGCAGAAATTTCTGGTGAATTGTCCCAGTAGGGACTGGGAATCCTGCAGGGAAGCCTTGGAAGGCTCAGCTCACAGAGGAGGAGATGCTCTGTGCCTCTCTGTCTCAGGGCTGCTTCAGGGAATGCAAAACCCCACCCAAATTATTTCTAAATGTGGATTTTTGTGTAGCCCTTTCATCCAGTAAATGGAATGAAAATATAAATGTGGACATAAAAGCCATTGAAATGTCAAAGGATGAAATTCTGATTTTCTGAGTGGATGAACTATTTGCTCTCTAAGAAAAGCAACAGGGGATGAATAAGTCAGATAATTGGGAAAATGAGCCCAACTGGTTTATGATACCCATTGGAGCTCCCTCTGTTTCAGAAAAAAAAAACCAATTTTCCTATTAAAAATTACAGTAAACAGCACTGAATTTGCAAGATCCAGTGTACAGGAAGTGCAAGATTGGTGTTGTGTTGAACTAGAAAATAAATACTGTGATGCAGCACTTCATCAAGAGCTTCATTTCACTGAGGATATTTCTTCCATTAGTTTTTAGGGGTTATTTGAACCTACTTATGTTTTTAATATCTAGAGCAGGATCAGGATATCCCCTCCACAGTTTCATTCCCAGGTCAGTGCAGCTGGAAAAGAATTCAAGAGTTTGAAAACCTCACACTGGCAAATCTTAGAACAGCTTTGAACATGCTCAGATCTCAGAATCAGAGCAAACTGATTTAACTGAACCCTGTGGAGAGGACATTTGAGGTGGGAATAATCTGGGGAGATAATCAAGAGGATGCCTGGCCTTTGGATGGACTGGTCTCTAATTGATATAATAATAGTAATAATAATAATAATAATCATCATCATCATAATCACAATCATAATCATAACCACTATCGTAATTATTATTAATAATTTATTTTATATATTACATTTTTATTGTATTATAATAATACTATAATGTAATTATATATTATAAATATAATTACATTATTATTATGATATAATAGTAATTTTATACAATCAAGATATTATTATCACCACTATTATCATTTTAGTAGTAATTTATTATATATATTACAATTCTATTGTATTATAATTATATTATATAGTATAAATATAATTATACTATTGTTATAAATATATAATATTAATTTTATACAATCAAGATATTATTATTATCCTCATCACCACTATTATCATTATTATTAATAATTTTAATATATTCAAATTCTATTGTATTATTATTATATTATGTATTATATATTATAAATATAACTATACTATTAGTATAATGATATAATATTAATTTTATACTATTAATATATTATTATCATTATTATAGTAACTATTATTATCATTATTAATAAAAAAATCTATATTATAATTGTATTGTAATTATATTATAGATTATCAATATAATTATCCAATTATTCCATTATAATGATCTAATGTTTATTATATATTTATTATTGATGTTGTTGTTATTGTTATTTCTCTTCCCCTGCCCCATTACACTCCCTGAAAGCAGCTGAGCCTTGCCAGACCTTTTGCTAACAAAGGTGAATATTTGCATGTGCTGGAGATAACTGCTCCCAGCTATTTCTCTTTGATAAAAACAAACAACAAGTCCTGCAGATAAAGGAGTAATGCCTTTTTTATGACCCCAGCCCATCTTCTGCAATCCCAGGGCTCCTTTCTCTACCTGGGCTCTGCCCCCCAGGAAATTTGAGACCCACTGTACAGGAGATATTGGCACCCCAACCTGTTTTCCCTACAGAATGCAGTGAATTTTTTTTTAATTGTCATGTCTTGTGCCAGTTGCAGATGTGCAAGTGATTAAATATCAGTTACAGAGGAAAAAATTAAGAAAACAAAAACCAGGAAAATATTTACTGAGGGAGGAACTAAAGCATTTACCAGCCCCAAAACACAAATAATTCCCCTTGTCAGCTGTGTTTTGCTGTTTGTAAAGGTTAATTACATTGATTTCCTGGTGCTTTGTCTTTTGAGCTGTTAATGCCCTCTTCAGTGCACAGTCCTGAGAGAATCCCAAGTCTAAAATCTGTAGGAAATGCATCCAAAACAGGATCTCCCTGCAACAGTGAATTCTGCAGGGAAATGGGAGCAACACTCAGGGCAAGGGGCTGGAGGTGGGAACAGCTCAGTTCATGAAGAGCAGCTTCCAACTAAAAAAAAAAAAAAAGAAATAAAAGAAGTAGTAAAGAACTAAAAAAATAAAGGAATTAAATATCCTGGCAGCCAGGGACAGTCAGAGAGGACAAGGAAATGTTTTTAGTAGCAAGGGCAGTGTGAAAGATCTCCTGTTGTGAGTGGGAGCTGAGTCTGCTTTGCTGCAGACACACAACCAACATAATCTCTTCCTCAAGGCTGGGAGGTGGGGACAGTCAAAAAGTGTGTCCTGCAGAGCATCTGAAGAATTACAGTCATTACAGTAGTCCTGGATAATTTGCCAGCTAGAAATTATTTCATTTCTGGGGATTTTTCTTTGGTTTTGGGTTTTTTTTACTGCTTAAGTGTCATTTTTCCCAAATGGCATTAGAAATGAAAAGATTTCTCAGTGTAGATGGATGCAGCACTTGTTTTTTAATCCCCTTGCTGGCCTGGTAAACACAAGGGGTGGAAAATGCTATTTCTGATATTTATTCCTCTTCTGAGAAAGCCTTTCCACATCCTGGCTGTATGGTAAAGCTATTAGTGCTACCACACTGCACCTTCTGGGTTTACCAGTGGTTATATTGCACGTCTTATGCAATTTGAAAATGGGTTTTTTCCCCCTTCCTTTTATTTTATTTTTCCCATTGAATTTTTTTTATCTGATGGGCTTCAAGTAGCTTCTCATGTGGATGCACCTTTGAGATATTATTTGTGGGTGGTTTGGGGGTTTTTTTTAGGTTTATCTTGTTTATATCCTGCCTAACTCTGCTGTCCAGCCTACATTTCTCCATGCTTAAAAGTTGTTGCTACATCAAACCCCATTTGTCTGCACCTCCAACAAAAGAGTTTAACAATTGGAATTGAAATATTGGTGCTTTTTCACCTATTTTTTTTTCTTTTTTTCCTGCAGATATGGCAATCCTGGGAATGGACATCGAGGTGCAAACTGTAGAGGACAATGTGATCAGCCTGGAGATGCTGTTTAAAACCTGGCTCCATGACCATGGCACAGAGAGGGAACAGCTCCATCTCCTCCTTCCCTCAGGAGGTTTTGGCCACGCTGCTGCACCCAAGAACACCTTAAGTATTTCATTTTCTCTCCCCTCTGCTCCCTTTCAAGGAGCTCCTGAATCTCTCAGCCTTAAAAGTTACCCAGGATTGTCCTATGGGCACCTTCCCTCCCATTTAGAGACCCAGGTGAGGTCTGTGGATAACTTGGAAAATCATCAAGCTTACAAAGCTGCTCTTTGCTGCCACAGCTGCTGAGGCTGCAATTGTTTCCATTCTGGAGCAAAAATGTGCCTGGAGTGGCATGTGAATTTACAGCCACGTGGCCAAGGTAAAAAGGAGCCTTGAGAGATGAATAGCCCTAAAAATTGTGTTCAAAACAGAGTCTGTGCCAGAGCTGCACTTAAACAAAGGCTGTTTTACAGAGAGGTGCACTTAAATAAAGGCTGTCCTGCAGAGAGATCCATTTAAATAAAGGCTGTCTTGCAGAGGGACTTGGGGACAAGTTGATGCCTTGTGCCAGGCTTTAGTATTTTCTTTCCCCCAGTAGTTGCTAGAAAACATTAATTTTTAAGTGTTTTGAGCATGTCATGTGCTAAACATTGCCCATCCCAGCAACCTAAACCATTCTCCTTCTCCCAGTGTGCCTGAAGTGTGATTTGCAGGAGAGGCTGCTGGACCCAGCCCTGCTTTTGGGGACAGCTGATGGCACTGGGAGAGCAGCAGATGCCAGCTCTCCCTGGCACATGACAGCCTGGCCATCCCCAGCTCTGCACAAACTCCGGGTGCTGAAGTGAGTGGTGCTCCTTGTCTTCCACTGGGTAACTGGGGGAGGGTGTAAGAAAAGCTTCACTTTCTTTCCTGGGGCCTGCTGGCATCACCAGGAGGCTCTGGGGTGCTGGTGATCCAAATTCTGGTGTGAAAAACCCTCAGTTCCATCACTCTCCCTCTCATGGAACAGCACAGCCCACGTGCAGACCACAGTCACCCCTGGTGTCACCACAGCACTCAATGAGGGTGACACCACAGATGCCATTCCTGCTAAAGTTCTTTCAGCCCAGTGAAATGTTTAATTGTAATAATTCTGCTCTCTCATTACCTAACGAGGCCACAGCAATTAATTGGATGTCAGAGCCTAAGCAAAGCCTCAGAGTGCTGTGACTTCACCAAGAATTCACTTTCCTGGCAGCAGTTCATGGCACAGGGCAGAGCACAGAGATGCTCTCCAGTGTCTTTATAGGAAAAAACAGGATAATTTCTAAGCTGTTCTTACAATGCTGAGCACTAACATGAGCTGTATCCTGGCAGGGCCCTGAAGTCTGAAGGGGTCTGTGAGTCTGTACTCTATGGGCTGCCCTTCATCATCAAGCCCACAAGCTGCTGGCAGCTGGACTGGGATGAACTGGAGACAAACCAGCACAGCTTCCATGCTTTGTGTCACAGCCTCCTGGTGAGTGTGTCTGAAAAGGGCAGTGTGATGGGGAGGGATGGCCAGGGAAGGGAACAGTGAGTGAACACCTTGTAACACCTGTCTGGCTGCATTTTAAACATTTTAAAAGCTGCAGCCTCATCTCATGGGTCAGAGTTGGCCTTTTAAATCCTTCCATCTGCTGGAAAGATGCTCCAGCTCATCAGAGCTTAGGGAAGACCTTCAAACCTAAATGAGTGTTTGGTGGTGTGAAGTGCAAATGCCAGGATTGGAGTTAGACTTGAGACTTCAACAGCAAAAATAATTTACCAAGGCTTGGACTGTGGAGAAACTGGCTGTTACTGACAAGCTGCAAACCAAATTTGGGTGGTTTTTTTAAGCACTGACTTGCTAAAAACAAACCAAATGCCATATTTCCCTCAGCCCTGCTGCAGAAGTTTCCCTTCTGTGATGTGTGAGTGTTCCTGCCCTCAGCCCACGGTGGCAGTGCTGAAGGAAGTGGCTGTTGCTGTTGTTCACACCTGGATTTTGCCCTCTAGAAAAGGAAGTGGATGCTCTTGGCCAGGCAGGAGCCCCAGAACACAGGACCAAACTGGAACGTGGTGGTGCACCCCTATTATGTCATTGTCCCCTCTGACTCTGCCACTCTCCTGGTGAAAGCAGTGGCCATCAGAGAGCTCCTGCTGCCATCAGCCTTCCCAGCCCTCCTGGCTGAGCACCCTGAGCGAGTCAGGGGCCCCATCGAGGTGAGTCACTCATTATCAGCTCCCCTTATCACCTCGGCAGATAACAAGAGAAGGAAATGGCTGTGACAATGTCTAGTGACAGCTGGAGTGTGATGTTGCACTCCAGAACTCCTTCCCAGCACGCAGCTTTCTCCATGGACAGCAAATACCTGTCCTTGGCAGCAATGTTGGTGTCTGCTGGGGGGAAGAGGCCTTGTGAAGCAGAGTTGGGGTGACAGTGCCCAGACAGGGAGTTCCAGCTTGTTGGCTGATTCTGGACATGGGAAAGGGTAGGACTGCATCCTGCAAGGGGATGTTTAAATCCATTAAGATATGTTTGGAGATGCCTCTTGTTCTATACACAGTTAAGAGTGCTTCTTATGGTTTGCAGCACAGCCAAAAATCCCTTCACCTTTCACTGCAGGGTGGGTGGTTTGGGGTGTCTGCAACACTGTCCCTGAAAAAGAAACCAAAAAAACCACAAACATGCAAACCCCACAGCTTCCACCTGTCACATCCTGTAGCAAACTCAAGTTCTCTCTTCCAAGCAGAGTGCCCTGAACAACTTGGAAGTGGAAGTTGCTTACAACCCCTTGCACCTGAAGAGCAACCTCTACAAATACCTGAAGAGCTCCTTGTACAAACCTCCCCACCGGCAGCAGCCCCAGCCCCGGGAGCAGCGCCCGGAGCGCCACCAGCCCAGGCAGGTGAGTCCTGTGTGTGAGCAGCCTGGAAGGGATCTGATGTCCCCTCCTGGCCAGATTCCAGCAGATTGTGTCCTCCTGGCCAGATTCCTGCAGGAATCACAGCAAGGTGAGGCACAGCCAGCACCTCCCCACACAAGGATTTGTGTTTTGTCCCTGTCTTGCAGCCTCAGAGCAGAGCCAAAGCTACAGTGGCTCCCCTGCTGATGGCTCCCTCTCCCCTCCAAACGTTCAGACCAGCAGCAGCAGCAGCCAGGAGAGGTTCCTGTGAGGGCTCCCTGCTCCCCAAGGAGTATGAGGAGTTCCTGCAGTGAGCAGCAGGAGCTGCCCCTGGGCAGCCACAGCTCCTGGCTCAGCAGCTGGCCGGATGTGGTCAGGCAAGACACCGAGCTTGGCCTTGGGCAGGCAGGCACTTCCCATCGTTTGTTCCTCCTCGTTGTTGTTTCACGTTGTGTTCGTCACCCAGCCAGTTCTGCAGGAAGTTTGCTGCTCAGGGACCCTCTGGCCAGAGCTCCAGCTGTCCCCTGCAGCAGCAGCACCACCACGTATTTCCTGTTCTTGCCAGCCCACGTCACCAGCCTGCCTCAAATTTGGGTTTGTGAGACTGGGCCAGCACAGGCCACAGATCACAGATTGCTGTCAGTGGGAGCAGAAGAGCTGCAGGCAGGGCAGGGAGGAAATCAGACAAGGCAGGCAGTCGTGCTGAGCTGCCCTCATCCCACAGCAGCAGGTTCAGTGGGGTGGTTGAACAGGAATGAAACAGAGCTCTTGGATTTAATCTTAAAGCCTGGAGTTCTGCTCTCCAGATGATTTGGTTGTTTCCAAGATTGGCCTCACTGTCCAACTCCCCAGCTCATGAAGAGGGTTGGAGCAAATGCCAAGCCAGAGCAATTCCAGAGAACTGCTGCCCAGATGCCAGCCTGTTTTTCAGTGCAGGTGTAGGGTAGGTGTGAGCCAGGGGCAGATTGACCAAGCCAAGGTGGGGTGGTCTCACTGAGCCCCTGATGCCAAGCACCAGCAGAGTTTGTGTTCTACTTACTTGGTTCTGAAAAGCTGTTCCAAAATAAAGTTATCCTCCATGGACCCCACTCCCTGCCTGTGGTTTCTGACACATCCAGCACTGCTCTCCCACCACTGACCTGTGCTTCCTGGGAAACAGCTGCAGGAGAGCAAGGGCATGAGGCAAGCACCACAATCCCATCTCTTCTCCCTGGGATCCCAGCTCTGACAGGCTCAAGGGCATGGGCTGGCTCTTCCCATGCCTTGGCATCTCATCAGGCAGCTGCCAGGGCAAGACATTGAGGGCAGGTACCATGGAAGAGAGGGCAGACATCCCTGCAGGCACAAGGATGGTTTGCAGCAGGAATGAACAAAAAATGGCCCAGCCTGGGGCCTGCAAACCAGTCAACAACATAAAAACTATAAAATCAGGTTTAGGGAGGAGGCAGCAGGGAGGCAACAAAGTTACTGGAACCACCTCAGATTTCCCAATGCCCATTAGGGTTTTCCTCTTCTCCTGCAGCAAAACCCCAGTGGAGAAGAGGACCCAGCAGAGGGGAACAGCCACAAATTGGTCCTGGCCACAGCTGAGCTGAGTTTTTACAGGACTGAGGCTTCCCCCTGCAACCTGGGCACCAGATAAATGCCCAGAGCTCATCACCTCATCACCAGCCTGGGGACCTGAACCTGCAGATTTCCCCAGCAGTTTGGCTGAGCTGGGGCTGCAGAAGCTGAGCTTAGCCCTCTCACAGGTGCAGCACAGTGCTGCCTGTCACCTGCCTGTTCTTCAGGTACCAACAGGCTGCCAAACCTGCAGAAGTCACCAGCAGATGTGGGGACAGCCAATGCCAGCATGGCTGGTGTAGTCCCACACAGAAAGCACAACCTGTATTAACCCTGGGTTGGCTTCTGACCAAGGCTGGCCACACAGCAATGCCACAAAACACACAGCAGGCATCACAGATTTGGCCATCAAACCCAACGGGATCCAGGCTGGGCCCTTCCAGGCCTCCCAAAGCAGCTGGGAGTGGGGGGATCAGCAGTGGGATCAGGCTGGAGAAGGAGAGATCCTGTGACTCACCAACAGCCTCTGAGCTGCAGCAGAGCTGGTGCCTGTCCCTGCCCAGCCCTGTGCCTGGAGGCCATCACATATCTGACCCTGACTCTCATTTCCCTTAATCCCCTGCCATCAAGGCATCCAGCCACAGCTCAATCTGGCAGGCACTCTTCTTTGAGCTCAGGAGCTCTGGCACAGACACAAACGAGCACCTGCACCTCCCCATCCATGCCACAGGCAAACATGTCCTTCTGAGACATAAAGACTTTAATATTAAAATAACTTTGTATAAAAATACTTTTGGAGGCTGATGGCAAGCAGCCTTCCACACACCACAAAAGGCACCAGAGCCCTGCAGCCTGGTCAGACAGGAAGCCAGAGCAGAGCCAGAGCAGCAGGTACAGGAAAACACCAGCCCTCCTGCAGATCAGAAGACACAGTGGAGCCAGCTCCAGAGCTGGACAAACACACTGGGGCTTGCTCCAGCCACAGCTCTCTTGCTGATTCCCTCCAGGAAAACACAGCCCCTCAGGTGAGAAAAGGGGCTCTACCAAAAAACCCCAAGTCATCCTGGGCAGGAGAAGCCCAGCTGGCACTGGGATGCCCAGTCCCTGCTGGGACACAGACAGAGCAGCAGGAGCTTATATCTCCCCTAAATCCTCATAGAGAGGTGACAAGCTGTACTCATCCACACACTGCTCCTTCTTCTGCAGCTGCTGGGGCTTCACCACGTGGCTGTAGAGCACCTCCACGTTGTTGTTGTTGCTGCTGTTGAGGCTGGGTTTGGTCAGCACCTTCTCAGGGGCAGCGCTGCCCCATCGCCTGCCAGGCTCCTCCACCCTTTCTGCCCCTTTGGGGATAAAGGCTGCCTGGGGCTTAGGGGCTGGCACTGGCTTGGGGTTCTTGGCCTTGGCAGGGAAGTTGGGTACCGAGTAATCATCAGTGCTGGGGTTGTAGGGGTACTCATAGCCCCCCCTGCCATCGTGGCCCTGCGTGCGCCAGGCCTCGCTCGTGGGCCGCGCCTCGTCGTAGATGTAGGTGAAGGGCTGCAGCGAGCGGGGGGCACGGCCTTCAGGCTCATCATAGATGTGCTCCTTGTGCCCAGGGGCAGCCTGGCCACGACCCTCAGCCCTGCCCTGCCCCTCAGCCCTGCCCTGGCCCTGCCCCTCAGCCCGGACCTGCTCATACGGGCCCGAGTACGGCAGCACCGGCAGCCGCGGCTTCGGCTCCTCCACGGCCCCACCGGGCGCCTTGGCCACGCTCAGGGCCTTGCTGTCCACAGGGTCTGAGTACAGTGGGTCTGGCCATGGCTGCAGGCTCTTCACCGAGTCCAGGGGCTCTGAGTACACGCTGGAAGGGTCCTCAGAGGGTGGCACAGCACGGAGCACCTTGGACAGAGGGGAGCGTGGAGGGGTGCTGGACACCGTGGGCTTGGCCGGTGGCACGGGCAGCTCTGGCAGAGTCCGGCTCTTCAGCAGAGATGTGGCATCTCTCTCCTCTGGCCTGAGTGCCAGCCCTGCTTTGGGTGCTGGGGCGTCGTCCCCCTCAGCAGGCAGCTCCAGGCTGAGGCTGTCAGCCAGGGCCTGGCGGATCTGCACCACGCCAGGGCTGTCGGCTTCCAGCGAGTCACAGCTCTGCCGGTTCTCCTCCACCTGGGCCTTCTGCTCCTGGATGGAGGCTTCCACCAGGCGGAAGATCTCGTTGCCCTGCTTGGTCTCAAAGGTGAAGTTGCCAGGTCCTGAGTCACAGCGCCTGCCAGCCTCGAAGGAGAACATCACCTGGAGGGGAAGCAGAAGGGTCACGTGCTGCTCAGCACCCAAGGCTGTGCTTCCCACCAAAGGGCGTGTGGCTGCAGCACTGATCCTGCACACCCTGAACTCCTGCTCTGAAATCCTGCCCTGAAATCCTGCTCCTTCCACTCCCACAGCAAGGGCCACCCTGTGCCCAGCAGCTGGGCAGGGACAGGCCACACTACAAGCTGTAGAGCTGGAGCACACCCGAGGGGACATCACTGTGAGTGCCCCAGAGAACTGCAGCCCCTGCTGGAGCCCTGCTGCCTTACCTGAGCAATTCCAGCAGTTTCTACCACTGGCACCAGATGGTCTAGGAAACAACACTGAGGAAGGAGTAGGGTGAGAAGGTGACAGTTCAGCAGGGGAAACTAGTATGGAATCTAAGGAAAGAAGGGAAAGATCTGGAAGCAAGAGAAACAAGAGGAAGAACACAGCTTTCCACAGGAGAAAGCTCAGCAGCTCAGTTACCGAGAGTAAGCAAAGCATTGACCTACCAGCATTAATCTGTTCATGGTAAAAGGTCCTTTAAAGAGAAGTCTTGCACCAGGGCTGTGCTTCCTCTGGCCTGAACACTCTCTGGTGAGCAGGTTCCCACCAGCTGACACCCACACCCTTCCTGAGCCTCAGGATTTTCTGCCTCTCTCACAGGCAGCAGCAGCCCCTGTGATTGCTACAAAGGTCTCTGGGGACAAACTCCTTTTTATGGGTCAGTGCTGCTGAACAGAAGCACAATCAGACCCTCTCTGCTCAGGTCACTGTGGGTGCAGCTCCCCACACCCTGCAACTCTCCTCCTGCCCCCAGCACAGACTCCGCAGATGAGCTGGACACCCCAAAAGGACAGCTCAGTTTCTACCTGTGCTTTGGAAACGTGCCACAGAAAGCACCATAAGTGTGTGGCCAACATGGTCCCTGCTATAAACAGCCCTGGACACCACTGAACAGCCCCAGGACACCACTGAACAGCCCTGGACACCACTGAACAGCCCCAGGACACCACTGAACAGCCCCAGGACACCACTGAACAGCCCCAGGACACCACTTCCTCCCTTGCACCCAGGGTAGCAGCAAGACAGACTGGAGACTTACTGCAGGAGGACTCTGGAGAGGGTCAGACCTTCAAAGGTCACTGAGAATAGATGCAGTTCCCCCCACAGAATGAACAAATCCAGAGCAACTGGTGTCTTAAAGCCCCTCTGCCCTGGCCACCATGCTTAGGAGGGAGGGACTGAACCCAGGGCAGAGACAGCACTGCCAGGAGCAGTTCCTGGAGCCTGGGGACAGCGTGTGTGCAGCACTGAGGGATGTCCCTGCTCCTGGCACAAGCTGGCAAGTGCTGGGATGGAGAAGGAGAGAGCAGTGGCACAACCACAGAGGGGATGAGTGTCCCACCATCCCACGCTCCAGCACGGTGACACAGACAGGAACTGGGGACAGCCAAGGCCACCAGGGGCTGCAGCAATGCTGGCTGCAGGACATCAGCTCAGCCTTGCACAGGGCAGCAGCTGCAGCAGAGCACAGTGGGGGCCCCCATTGCCCACCTTGTCCCGGCCGTATCTGCGCAGCAGCCGGTAGGGCCACACGAAGAGGATCCTGTCTGTCCGTGGGTCCTTCAGCACCAGGCTGTCCCTCTCAGCCTTCAGCACGTAGGTGCCACGCAGCTCACAGCGCTCTGCAGCCTCTGTCCTCTGCACTGTCACCCAGAAGGCGTTCACTGTGGGGACAGGGCTGCTCAGTGGACACAGGCAATGCCCAGCATGGCCCTAGTGATGGGGACAAGGCTCCATGGGAGGTGTCCCCAGGTCAGGGCAGAGCAGGTCCCACCTTCAGCTCTGGTGTAGTAGATGGAGTTCACGGCCATCTCCAGGGCTGGTGGCTCCCTGCTGCCCTCTCGGCCATGCTGTGACACCAGGCCATCACTGGGGCCATTGCCCTGGCAAAGGACAAAGGAGAGCACATCAGACCCAGAGCTCTCTTCCCACATCAGCCCCCCTTGCACGGCCCTGCTGCCCTCCATGGCCCCGCACAGCCTGGCTGTGCTGCACCCTGCCCACCCACCCCAGAGCTGGCACAGGATCCCCTGAGCCCACCTGAACACGGATCAACAGGGCCGGGCAGCACATGGGGGCACTTCCCTGAGCTCCTGGCAGCACCTTGTCCCCAGCTCTGGGCTTTGCACCCACAGAGCTGCCCCCAAAGCATGGCACAACCCAAACACACCCTCCTGGCCACAGCACCCCAGGACAGAGGGCTGGTGGCCTGGTGACACAGGGTGTCCTGTGCCCTGCTCAGGAGGAGGGGCAGCCTGCAGAGGGGAAGCGAGCGTTTCTATTTTAGCACATGCAGAACTGAAAATGCAACACACAGGCTGTCAGCCACTGTGTCCCAGCAGCAGGGCCCCCAAAGGGCCTGGGGGGGGACACCAACCCGTGGTGCTTTCACAGATCCTCCTGCAGAAAAGCCCCTCACAATTACAGGCTCCCTGAGCCCTGTGCAGCTGGCACAAGGGAGGCTCAGGGTGTGGAGCTGCTCCCTGGGGTTGCAGCAGAGGGTGCATCTTGCAGTTTCAGTTTTAAACTCACACACATGAGCTTCTTAACAAGAAGCCCAAAAAAGGGCCATCCAGTCTTTGTGTTTGGATCCTAAAACCTCATGTCCTGAGAGCTGACAGCAGCAGCTCCTCCTCAGCTAAAGCATCCAGCACAGCAGGGCTCCAGCCTGTGACTGGAAAGCCAAGGGCCACCAAATCTGCCAGAGCCTCTAAGGCTCCATTTGACTGCACTTCTCCTCATCTTCAAAAGGAAATTAAAAAAAAAATCTGTTCTGAACTCCAAATGATCTCTGGCCCCAGCTCCCAAGCTGCTGGACCCTGCATCCCCTCTGGGCAGGAACATGACACAAAATCACATTCTCCATGCAGATGATCAGCAATCCCAGCTGAGGATCTCCAGCTCTGTGCAGAGAGAGGCCACGTGCAGCTCTTGTGCCTCCTGCTCCAGGTCAGGCCTTTTTAAAACACATGCCAGCCTTGCAGCCTTTTGTTCACATCCTCCTAAACCTTCAGCTTGCTTCTGGACCTCAGGCACACAAATGATGGCTCCCATGTGGGGATGGGAGCTCCAAGCAGGTGCTCCCTGGCCTGGCCACCACCCTGCCCCACTCCCTGGGTGTGTTGTGTGCCCAGCTCAGCCCCACAAGCCACTTTCAGGGCAAAGGCTGCAACCCTGGCTGCACCAGGAGACACAGAGACATTCCCACCAGTGCCTCCCAGCACAGACACACCTGGCCTGCCAGGAGACTGCAGGGAGGGACAAAGGTAAATCACACTCAGGGGACATCCTGGCATCACCAGCTGTGCACCCAGTCCTCCTGCAGGCAGCCCTGCCCAGCAATCCAAGGCTGGAATCAGCTGGAGCCCAACCCAGGGCTCTGCAAACCCTCCCAGGAGGGAGAGGCAGCGCTGAGGAGCTGGGCAGGTGTGGGCAGAGGGCACAGAAAACCTCACTGCCAGGGGAACCCACTGCCCAAAGAGCCTTGGCTGGGCACACTGGCTGACCAGCAGCTCCAGGGGCTGCAGAGGGCAGGGCTGGGCAGTGCTCCAGAGCTCCAGCACAGATGGGGTGCCCACAGCAGTGGCCAGGAATGAGCCCCAAGGCTGGGAAAGCTCCTAGAAGCAGACAGGTCCCACAAGGCTCCCCAGGACCAGCAGCTCCAGGGGCTGCAGAGGACAGGGCTGGGCAGTGTTCCAGAGCTGGGTGCCCACAGCAGCAGCCAGGAGCGAGCCCCAAGGCTGGGAAAGGGGGTTCCAGCTCCTGGAAGCAGACAGGTCCCACAAGGCTCTCGGGGCTCTGCTTCCGCCGCCGCTGCAGTGGCAGGAAAGGCAGCAATGGCTGGGCCAAGAGGAAACGCTCCTGGCCATCAGCCTGGCCGCCTGCCAGCCCTCAGCAGGGGCGAGCACGGGCTCCTCACCGGGCAAGAAGAGCCCGACTTGAAACCTGGAGCCACAACCTCGAATTATTGACAGCACGCTGAGGAGTCCCACAAACCACAGCGGGAGCCATCGAGAGGGCACCGGAGCGCCAGGGCCGGGTGGTTTAAACCTCAGGGTGTCCTCCCCGAGCTGCCAGGTGGGAACGGGTCACCCCCACACGCTGACGCCCGTGTGCCGCCCTGTCCCCTCCGCCCACAGCCCGGGGCTCACCGGGAAGGCGATCTGGCACAGCTTCGCCACCCACTCCTCGCTCTGCTGCTTCTCGGCCGCGAAGAGGAAGCTGCGCTCGCGGGTCTCCAGGCGGAAGGTGGCGGTGCCGGCGCGGGGGCCGCCCTCGCCCACCGGGGCCACGCTGGTGCAGTCGCTGAGGCGCACCACGGTGCGGGCGAGCCGCCGGGTGCCCGCCCGCCCGGCCGCCGACGGCTCCTTGCAGTCGAACACCTCGAGCCGGGCCACGCCGTGCTGGCTGGCGGGGTAGAGCGCGGACCAGCCGCGCTTCCAGCGCTGCGGGCACCGCGGTCACACCGAGCACCGGGAGCGGCACCGGGAGCGGCACCGGGAGCGCCCCCGCCCCGGCGCGCAGCCGGGCTGAGGGCGGGGAGGGAGGGAAGGAGGGGAGGGAGAGGGAGAGGGAGGAAGGGATCCCCGGACTCACCTTGGTGCCGAACTTGTGGCTCTGCTGCACCAGCAGCGGCCCCTCCATGGCCGGCGGCTCCATCCCCGCGCGCTTCCGCCCGCGCCGCTGGGGCGGGGACCGGGCCGGGACCGGGCAGGGACAGGGGCAGGG
>JAWWEY010000208.1:70242900-70261453 GCA_035582745.1 Loriotus luctuosus
CCATTTCTGAGGTACTTGAGAGGTTCAGACTTCCCAGAACACCTGATCCCAAAGATTCCCCTCTAATGTATAACCCTGCCTTTTAATTTTTAATTCTTAGGGAATTTAGGGGTTTTCCCCATTGTTTCTTTCATCTTTCAATGTCCAATTTAATTTATCAGCAACCCTGCAGTTTATTCGTAGAAGCAAATATCTTTTTCCATTCATCAATCAGTGGGATCTTTCTCATTGTTTCTTTTCTCTCCCAGTGCTGGTTTTATCTCCCAGCAGACCCACAGCTCGCTTGGAAAGACAAATCCCTCATTCCTCTCAAAGGTGACGTGTGAGACACACACACCCCTCGTCTCTGGCATTTTGGGGAGTGCAGAACGCCCTCATCCCATCCCTTCCTGCAGACAGAGACGCTTTTTGGGTGCATGACTCAAGTGAACTCAATGATTTTGTCTCCCTGCCATCCCTGGGGCTGGCACAGATGACCTCATGTCTGGGAGAGCACAGGGCACCCTGTCCTCTGCTTCCTGCATGGACAAATCCACTCCCTGCATGTTCTGAGATCTGATTTTCAGTGCTGCTCCCTACTGAGCACCCCCATTCAACAAAAAAAAAGTGTGCAAAGCCTTCTACGTGCAGTTTTCAAGGGAATACCTGTGTGAGAAAAAGGTATAGAACAATTACATTTAAACACTTCATTTATTTTTAAAAGAACTGTTTGTTCCTTTCCTCCCTTAAAAGCTTCTTTAATGATTTCTCTCCTTCACCACCCATCAGCAAATTCTGAGGGACAAAAAGGCTCTTTGGTGTGAGCTGGGAAGGGACCTGCAGCCTTCCAGCCCTGTGACACCAGGACAGCCATTGCTCCTCTCTGTCAAAAAGCTCTAATTCCTAATTTAGGAGGCAATTCTAGTGCAAATTAGTGCGCCTTGCAGATAGAATTAGAGTCTGTGTGATGATTTGGAAAATACAATCAATTTACTCCAATTGTTTGTACATGTCAGATCTCTCTCCAACAATGAAGAATTTACTCCCACCGTGCATGAGTACAAACAGTGAGCCATTAGCCACGGACTGGGAGGCAGAAACAGCGCATGGGGCTGAGGGGCTCCTCCTCAGAGAGGGTGGTCCCAGGGCAGAGAGGCTGGGAACAACCTGGAAATATCCTCCTGGAAATATCCCTGACCTGGAAATGTCCTCCCTCCCTATTCCCAAAACTCCTGAAATTCCACCAAAATCCACCCAAAATTCCACCCAGGAATCCCAAAAAAATCCCCAAATCCACGCAAATTCCACCCAAGAACCCCAAAATTCCCAGAAATCCCCCCCCAAACCCACCCAAAATTCCATCCAGACATTCCAAAACTCCCAAATCCACCCAAAAATTCCCCCCAGAATTCCACCCAGGAATCCCAAAAATCCTGAAATCCCACCCAAATTCCACTCAAAAGTTCTAAATCTACCCAAATTTCACCCAAGAACCCAAAAATTCACAGAAATCCCCCCCAAATCCACCCAGAACTCCATCCAGGCATCCCAAAAATCCCCAAATCTGCCCAAATTCCACCCAAGAACCCAAAAATCCCCCCAAAATTCCATCCAGGCATCCCAAAAATCCCCAAATTCCACTGAAATTCACAGATTCTACAGGTGGGAGGATGCTGTGGCTGTAAATTCCTGGGGCATGCAGATGTTCCAGCATATGTATCCCATCTCTGGGGCCAGCCTTAATGCTGGGGGAAACGCACGAGATGCTAAAACCTGCATTATCTGGGATTTAGGATGTTTGCTTGGCAGAACAAGGGATTAGAGAACAGAAAGCTGAAATGACCATCTGTCTGCAGAAAAAGGATCCCGTGAATTCAAATTTCCATGGTAGTTTTCCCTAATCTGCTTGGCTTCGTTTGATAGCTTCTATCAGAGCTGATGTCCTGTGCCCCAAACAGGGACAGAGTTCATTTCCCACACGTGGGAGTTCTCTCCTACTTGTCTTTCTACAAGGAACTCTAGAAACTGTCAGTCTTGAGTTTCCCATTGTTTGCAGCCCATAATATGATTGCCTGGCAAAAGATTTGGTGCTGGAACCCAGGAAATTCCTCTGGCTGCCCTGGAGGGCTCCAGCCCCTGCCCAGGGGGCTCAGAGACCTTGGCACAGAGCCCAAGACCCCTGTGCCTTTGATTTTGACCCATGGAGCAAATTACCAACCTAATATGAAGAATTACAAATCAAGAAAGTCTAAGCAGAATAATAGTTGGTCATGGGGTGAAAAATAGATTTTTGGGTCTTAGAATGGGGGTTCAGGAGGCAGGATGGAGGAATCTGGGCATGTCTGGCCTTTCTCCTTCTTCTTCTTCTTGGCCTCCATCTTCTGCTGTGATGGTGGCACTTTTGGATTGGTTTAGAGTAGAGACAAACTGTCCAACATAGGTGATAGGTATTGGGAAGTTATGGTAAATAAAAAGTATAAAAAGTGTGTAGTATAAAAAGACAACACCGCCCCGAGGGTGGACAGTGTGCCTCAATCTGACCTGCTGGACCTCAGCAGGTCAGAGAAAGAAAGAGAACGAGACCAAAAGAACTTTGACTCCTTCTTTGACTGCCAGGTTGGGAAAAAAAGCTTGTACATATCTCAGAGTCATTCTGACCAACAGAAATTCTGAGACACAATAGTGGTACTACCAATAAAGCAGGACAGACAGACAGACCATCCCCTCTTCCCAGCATCCCCACAGCCACCAGGACGTGTGCTCACCTTGGGCTTGATCTTGATGGTGGCAATGTCGGCCACCTGGTCCACGTCCTGCACCACGGCGTCGTACATGTCCCCGCTGGCCAGCTTCACCCGCACGCGCCGCCGGTTGGCCACCACGTGGGCATTGGTGACAATCAGCCCGTCCGGGGACACCACGAAGCCTGAACCGTTGGAGATGGGCACCTCCCGGCCCAGGAAGGGGTGCCTGAAAGGAGGGCACGGTCAGGAGTGGCAGGGACAGAGCTAAGGGAGGCAGCGGCAAAATGGGGAATTCTTCCCCGTCCCAACAATCTGCAGAAATAGGGGAATGTGCATGAATGTAGCAGGAATCCAGTGCACAGCCACAGAGGTTCAATCCCACCAGGAACAGAAGAACATGGGAGCAGGACGGGCTGTGACCTGTGCAGGGAGCCCAGCCTCGGAGCAGGTAACAAACACCTGAGAGGCAACACAAACATTTCCTGATAGCAGAAATGGACTCACAACTCAGGGCCCTGGTCAAGCAGCCCAATCTCTGCTGGCAGTCAGGTGAAGTTGAAATAAGAGATTTTTGGAGTTCACTTGAGTTAGCAATATGACTTAAGTATTTAAAGTTTAGAATTATGTGTTGAATTTTAAACTTTTTTACTTAAGAAACCTCTGCCACGGTACAAAAGGGCATAGGAAAATGCAAATTTCTGAAATGAATGGAAAATGGGATAATAATAATTCACCACCAAAGCCCAGCTGGTGGTGAATTATTGCCAGTGTGGGTCAGGAACCCAGAGAAGGAGCAGCACCAGCTGATGCCTCACAGCTGATGCAATGAGGGTGACACTGCACACAGGTGACACCAAGCTGGAAGCAGCAGCCACCCAGCTGGAGGGCAGAGCTGCTCCGAGAGACCTGAGGCATTGGATGGTGAGAACATGAGAGAGCACAAAGGGAAATAAACACCAAGCGCTGCTCCCAGGCAGAGCAATGAGGCAGCCTGGAACGCAGCCCCGCCACACGGCCCCGCAGGACACGGAAGCGGCAGCGGCGTGTGGCAGCCGCCTGTCGCACTTGTGGGAGCCCTCCGGGCCGGTTCAGGAGCGGCCGCGGCCACACTGCGCCGGGAGGAGGGAAATCCCTCCCGGGAATCCCCCGGTGCCGGTACCTGCCCACGATCTCCACGTAGACCAGCGCGGGCGCCGTTTTCTCCACCACGTCAGCGATGAAGTTGAAGGCGGCGCGGGGCGAGGTAGGCGGAGGGGCGGGCGGTGGGGCGGGCACGGCGGCGCTTAGTGGGGACCGGCGGCGCTCCCGGGCCCACAGCAGCACCAGCGCCGCCGCCCCGGCGCCCGCCGCCGCCGCCAGAGACCGGCCCCAGGCGGACGGTGGCGGGGGATGGGAAGGAGGAGGAGGGGGAGGGGGCGGCGGTGGCTCAGCAGTCCCGGTCAGCGCTCGGCACCAGCGCTGTACACCCGGTGGCACCGGGATGCACCGGATCCGCAACCTCCGCGCCGCTGCCGCCATGCTGCCGAACGGAAGCCACGCCCCGCCGGGGCGGGGCCGAGCCGCGGGGCCCTACGGGAGTTGTAGTCCAGAGGCGGGGTCCACCCGAAGCTGTCCTCCACCGCGGAGCACGCCGGGAGCTGTAGTTCCGAGGCGGGGCCTGCCGGCAGCTCGTTCTGCCGCGGGGCACGCCGGGAGTTGTAGTCCCGCTGTGAGCTACCGTCCCGCCGTCAGCGAGATGCACCGACAACCGGCGCGACAGCGAAGCAGGGCAGCCCCATTGTCAGAGCTGCTCACCGAGTCCACCGGAGCTGCCGAGGGCCGCGATCGGGACCAGAGTCCTGCGGCGGCGCAGTGCGGACCAGGAAGGCGGTACGTTCCCAGCGTGCCCCGCGCGGGCCAGGCGCGCGGCCGCGGGCAAGATGGCGGCGGGTGCGGGGCGGCCGTGAGGCGCCGGCACGGCGGGGATGGAACCACCCGCGGCGCCGGGCCCCGAGCGGCTCTTTGACTCGCACCGGTGAGCGCCCGCCCGGGGCCCGCGCCGTGGGGGCTCCCGGGAGCGCCGCGCGAGAACCGCGGGAACCCTGGGCGGGGGTGGAGGGGCCAGCGGAGGGCGGGGGTGTCTCAGCAAAGCCCCATGAGGAAGGTCGGAGTGAGCCGTGGGGGGACCGGGGAGGCTCCGGGGTGGTGCCGGAGTGGGTTGGGAGATTTGCCGGGGGGAGCACGGCGGAACGGCGGCCGCAGGGCGGGTCCTGGGGATCGTCCCGGCCACGCTCAGGCGGCCCCGGCCGCTCTCTGCCCCTGCAGGCTCCCGACCGATGGGTTCCTGCTCCTGGCCCTGCTGCTCTACGCCCCTGTGGGGCTCTGCCTGCTCGTCCTGCGCGTCTTCATCGGCGTCCACGTGTTCCTGGTCAGCTGCGCCCTGCCCGACAGCGTCGTGCGCCGGTGGGTGACCTCGGGGGGCTCCGAGGTGCTGCTGCTGCCCGGGCTGGGTGTGGGGTGATGGCAGGGACGCCCCGCGGGGCTGGGCTCAGGGAACGATCTGCGTCTTCGGGAGCCTTGGAGGTGCTTCTTCTGCCAAGCCTGGAGCTGGCAGACACCCCTGGAGTGCTCGAGGACTGGTGTGGATCAGCGTGCTGTGATGCTCAGGAGCTCTGTGGGCACTTGCTGCCCTCATGCCAGTCCCAGCCCCACACCAATTCCTGCACCAGACGTGTCATTTCCATTTGGTGCCACCGTGGTTTATCCAGCCGCCAGAATTCCCGGGTCTTTGCCTGTTGGACATGTCACCTAGCAGTGTTTTGGAGGGCAGGATTTGAGGAAGATCCGTGTTCCCCTGGCAGGTTTATTGTCCGTGTGATGTGCTCCGTGCTGGGGCTGCTGGTGCGTCAGAGCGACCCTCGGCTGCGCGGGGCCGGCGCCAGGGTCTTCATTGCCAATCATGTCACCCCCTTCGACCACAACGTCGTCAGCCTGCTCACCTCCTGCAACACGGTGAGGGCACGGCCGGGCTCCTCCCCGAGGGCGGGGCACGGGCAGCTCTGCCCCTTTTGGTGCTGCAGTGGCATCAGTGGAAGGCAGCTTAAAACCCACCCAGTGCCACCCTTTGCCATGGGCTGGGTCAACTTCTGCCAGCCCAAGTGGCTCCAAGCCCCATCCAGCCTGGCCTTGGACACTTTAAGGGATCCACAGCTTCTCTGGGCAACCTCACAGCTCTCACACCCATAAATTTCCTCCTAAGATCCAGCCTAAATTACTCCTCTTTCAGTTGTACTCATTAATCCTTGTCCTGTTGCTCCAGTTTCTGGCACAGATTCCCTCTTCAGCTTCCCTCTAGGCTCTTTCAGATCCTGGAAAGTTTCATCTCCAGATCTGATTTATTAACTCAGGGTGTTAATCTTGAGGTGTTTTCTGTGGCTCAGTGTCACTCTTGGGCTCTGCATGAAAAAGTGGAACAGGGTGAGGAGCAGCAGGAGTTGTTTCAGTGGGGGTTGATTTTGGTGGAAGAGGGGACAGATCCCAGCAGCTGCTTCCTTCTCTGGCCTTCTGGATAAGGGAGCAGGGCTGCTTGTGGGGTTTCCCCCAGCACTGGGTGGGCAGTTTAGGGGGTGCATGGAGGGAGCTGTGTGTCAGTGGTGCTTGGGTGGCTCTGGGCTGTCCCTGCTCCCCTGTAAAATCCTTTGTGTGTGCAGCTCCTGAGTCAGCAGGCTCTGTGTGGCTCCTGTGTCCTGCACAGCCATTGATTTGCCTCTGGCCTGGTCAGGGGGCACTCTGGGAGCAGAGTGTGTCCTGCCAAGTGTGTCAGGGACTGCTGGAGAACAGTGGGGACACGGGCAGCTGGGATTGCAGGGCTCAGTCTGAACTGATGATTTTGGAATCTATTTCCTGTGGAGCAGGGGCTGAGGCCTGGCAGTAACATCTCAGCCACTGTCAGCACAGGTCACTCTCAGTCCCAGAGGGGATTTTGCTAATGAGCAGCAACTTTGTCACCTCTGTCCCCTGGGAGGGTTGGCCAGGAGGGCCTGGAAGGGTGGGCAGGGCGGGGTTTGCTCCTCATTGCTGTTCTCCCTGCAGCCTGCCCTGAGCGGTGCCCCAGGGTTCATCTGCTGGTCCCGGGGCTTCATGGAGCTCGGAGTGACTGGCAGCCGGGCAGAGCTGGTGGATTCCCTGAAGGAATACTCGGCCCAGCAAGGGAATCCCCCCCTGCTGCTGTTCCCAGAGGAGGCTGCCACCAACGGCAGGGCCGGGCTGCTCCGCTTCAGGTGACTTCCCCCAGCAGGGAAATGGCAATTCCTGCAGCACCGTGGTGTAGCTACATTTCTCTTCACAGAGAAAAGCAAGGCACAGTTCTTCCCAAGAATATTATCATTGGCTGTGCATGTGTTTGTACAAAAATAGAATGCAATATGGAGATTCTTCACTCAAAGTGATGGTGTTTTATTTCCTTGGCTTATCAGGGCCAAGTGTGTGTGTGTGTGTGTGTGTGTGTGTTGTGACTGTCAGCTGACAGTCACAAAATTCAGTGTAGTTGTGTGCAGGGTTGAGTGCTTGGCAGATTCAGTTTAGATATAGTGTAATATAGTATAGAATAATATAGTATAATAAAGTAATTAATTAACCTTCTGATAAGATGGAGTCAGATGCATCGTTCTCTCTGCCCCTGCAAATTCGATAGGGTGGCTGGGAATGGCTCTGCTGCATGGTGACAAAATGGCTTCAGGTGGCTCCTGGGTCACTCACTGCAGAATTCCTCCCTTCCAGCTCCTGGCCCTTCTCCATCCTGGATGAGGTCCAGCCCGTTGCCCTGCAGGTCCGGAGGCCGTTGGTGGCTGTGGTGAGTGCTGGGCACAGGGACAGGGTGTGGGGTGGGAACAGCTTTTCTTGCTCCTTTGGAGCCTGTGGTGTGACCTGGCCTCGTGTCCTGGCAGCCTGGAACCAGCTGCTCAATGCCAGCACTGTTCCTGTGCCTTTCCCAGGAGCCCTGGTCACACTGGCCAGTGTGACAGATGTTTGGTGGCCCAGCTGGCTGTCACTGTGCCTCTGGCTTCCATGACCAGTCTGCTTTGCTCTTGCTGAGTTCCCTGCTGTGAAAGAGCAGCTGCAGGCAGGCCTTGTGCCAAAGGTCATCAGGGCTCTGCAGGCTCCTGAGCTGGAGCCCCTGGCACAGACACAGGACATGGAGCAGGAGCAGCCCCACACGAGGGATAAAGTCCATGAGGGCAATGGCACCACTGCCAAAGGCATTGCAGGGAAACTGCCCTCAGCAAGACTTTGTTGAATTTCTTATTTTTGATATTTATTATTTATGATCTGGTGACCACAGAGAGCTGCCAGTCATGGGTCTGGTGTTTCTGTGGCACAGGAAGCCCTGACAGGGTGAGGAGTCACCTGCATGTGTGCAGGGATGGGAACTGCAGGAATATTTGGCAGAGCTGAGACAGGGTTGAGGCAGGCCACAAGGTGGGTGAAGATGCAGTTTTCTAGCAATAAGTTACATTTTGAATGAGTCCTCCAGAAAAGTGGGAGAGTTTTTCTGTTCTGGACAGTTTATAAGGAATATCTTATGCTTTTATGGGTTTGGTTCCTTTGAGAAATTCTGAGGTGTGACAAGCTGTGTGTCTGTCTGTGCATCCCTTCCCTCCTGCATGTCAGGGAGCACAGCAGGTCTGTGTGGAGGTGCTGGTTACAGTCACTTCTTGGCTCAAATTTTACCTTCAGAGTCTGAGCAGGACTTTGTGCTTCCTTCACATTGGCTGAGTAAATCCTGGTGGATTTCTGGGGTGATTTTAAACCATCAGAATCTGGAAGGATTTGAGATGTTAAATTTTGAATGGATTGATTGGTGTTTTGTAGGAAAGTTTTCTTATGTAATTGTGTAATGTATATTAGGCACTGGGTTGGGCCAAACACCGAATTTGGGCTTAAAAAATAAATTTCTCCAGCTCCAGTTGCATGGAATGTGGCAGGAGGGTGTTGTGGGTGTTGTTCTGTGGCACAGGCAATGTAACTGAAATCTGGCTGTGGGCATCACTCCAGGCATTTGGGTTTAGGGTTCTGAGGTTCTGTTTATCCAGATGAGGTTTCTCTGTTCATCTTGTACCTGGGCTTTCAGGGCTTTTCTCATTTACAGCTCCTCTTCCCAGGCACAAGCCTGTCTGAGAATCACAGAATTTTTTGGAAAATCCCTCTGGAAAATCAAATCCCACCATTCCACAGCAATGCCAAGGCCAGCACTGACCATGTCTCCAAGTGCCACATCCACAGGGTTGTTAAATCCCCCCAGAGATGGGGACTTCCCCCTGCCCTGGGCAGCTGTGCCAGGGCTGGACAGCCCTTTCAAGGAGGAATTTTCCCAATATCCAAGTTCAGCCTCCCCTGAGGCTGTTTCCTCTTGTGCTGTTCCCTGGAGAGCTTACAGCAGTTGGGAAATCACAGAGAGGCTGTTGCCACAGAATGAGGGAGGATTGTTCATGGTTCTGAGGAAACATTAGTAGGTTTTCTGACATTTTTGTAGCTTTCTGAAGGGATAGATTGGTAGGGAATTGGAGGATACTGAGGGAAAATCTTGCTGCTAAGTGGGAGGAAAGTGAAAAATGGTGATGACCAATGAGGGTGAAGCTGCCCTGGGGCTTGCACTGGCTTTGCTGTTGCCCCTTTCCCAGTCGTCCAGCCAGGTGTGCTGTGCCCACCTCCCTGCCCACTGCTCCTGTCCCATGGGTGGGATCTCACTGTGCTCTCTTCTTCCCCAGAGCGTGGCTGACTCCTCCTGGATCACGGAGCTGCTCTGGACCTTCTTCGTTCCCTTCACAGTTTATCAAGTAAGGTACTACGTCTCTCTCTTCTGTTTGGGGCAGGGTTGGGGGTGGGCAAGGCTGTGATGTCACCGTGGCACTGAGATCTCCCTCCCTGGGTGCCTCAGCAGGGCTGGGCTTGGCACCATCAGGGCCTGGCCGTGTCCAGCTTCTGATGTGAAGAGGGCTCCTGGTTCCTCTTGGGGAAGGAGAGGAGTCTCAGTCTCTCCAGATGTTCAGTTCAAGTTTCCAGGGGTGTTTTTGAAGCTGCTGAGCCCAGCAGTGTCTGTCTGTCCCTACAATCCCTTGGCAGTGGGGTGGCCCAGAGCCCTGCCCAGGCCCTGAGTAGCTTTGCTGTAATGAGGGCAGTGGAAAGGACTGGGAATCAAATGTAGGGCTTGGTGTATTTCAGCAAAGGAAAGCCTTTCCCTGGTTCTAGCTGCCTGAATTCTGGGTGACCTGTTTCCTACTTCCATGTAAATGACCCCAGATCCTCATTAAGGCCTTTCTCTCATTAAGGCCTTTCTCTCATTAAGGCCAGTGAACCACTTCCATCTTCTGCCACGTCCTGCATTTGGGAGTGGCTGTTGGGTTTTGCTGCTCCTCTGGGGAAAGCTGTGGGCTGAGCAGGGAGCCTGGAGGTGGGGATGGCATGGCAGGGTGTCCCCAGGGGCTGTCCCAGCAGGGTGGCTCCATGTGCTGTCTGTCTGTCCCCACTCAGGTGGATGCCGTCTGTCCCCAGACAAGCGGACGAGCGGAGTGAGGACTTTGCGCTCCGAGTTCAGGAGGTAGGAAGGGGGGCTTGGACTGTGGGTCTGTGGGACTGCTGCACTTTGGGGTGGGCACAGGCTGCAGGCAGAGGTGCAGAGGGCATTTCTGGATGTGTGTGTGTGATGGGAGCTCTGCTACATTGTTGGTTTTTGGGGTTTTTTTTTTTGGTTAAGGTTGGGATTGAAAGTGTTCCCTCTAGGCTCTTTCAGATCCTGGAAAGTTTCATCTCCAGATCTGATTTATTAACTCAGGGTGTTGATCTCGAGGTGTTTTCTGTGGCTCAGTGTCACTCTTGGGCTCTGCAGGAAAAAGTGGAACGGGATGAGGAGCAGCAGGAGTTGTTCCAGTGGGGATTTCGGGCAGATCCCAGCAGCTGCTTCCTTCTCTGGCCTTTTGGATAAGGGAGCAGGGCTGCTTGTGGGGTTTCCCCCAGCACTGGGTGGGCAGTTTAGGGGGTGCATGGAGGGTGCTGAGGGAGCTGTAGATGGTATTTTGTGTTTAGACTTAGATGGTTTTTTTTTTTTTCATTTATGTTATACTTTTATAAGTAGTGAGTTTGTAGTATTTTATTAATAAGTTATAAAATGGTTATGTATTTATTTTTATAAGTTTTTAAACTAAAAACTAATTAAGAAATTATACTTAAATTATTTTTATTTTTAACTTAATAATTAACTACTTTTGTTTTGTAATGTGGATTTTTTGTTTAGTTATAAAATACTACTTAAACTTATGAAGTAGGACTAGTTTTTGTATTAAAACTTTTATTTCGTTATATATATTATTATATTATAAAGCTTTAAACTCTAAGTTTTTTACTATGTGATATTACACATTTCTAATCAAACTACACACCCATAATCTTAGTTGTATTATTTAATTTTAGAAGCTTTCTCTACAGCCTCAGGACAAGTGCAGTGTTCTCTTGAGGGCTGGAATCTGTCAGCACTGAAAGTCTAAAATTCTCAGCATCCAGGACTCCAACAGAACATGGTTATTGCCCCTTGCAAGACCTCAGTTATTTCATGGCCTGTTTGCCACCCCACATTGAGCCTTTCTGCAGTTGTCAGGGCTTTTCCCATCAAGTTCAAACCTTTCACCCCCTTTTTATAATACCACAAATCATACAAATCAATTGTTTCTTCACCCTGCCTGTATGTGCTGGCTATTTGACAGCTCCAGACACCTCATACCTCCTTTTCAGCCTATTTTGGCAGGATGATATTGCAATTCCTGATCCTTCTTGTGCCCTCTGCAACACTGCAATGCATCCCTGAGGCCCTGGAGAAATCACTTCTCAGCCCTCTTGCCCTCAGCATGGCTCCATGTGGCCCTGGCGTGCTCCCCAGCCTGGAGGGGCTGCCTGGGCTGTTTGTGCTGTGTGATTTTGGTGTGACTGCTCTGTGTTCACAGCTCTTGGCCATGGAGCTGGGTGTGGTATCCACACGGATCACCGCTGCCGACAGGACCGAGCACATGAAGAGGCTGAGGCACACGGCACAGAGGCTGCCCTTTGCCCCAGGTGGGCATCCTGGCTGCGGAACCTCAGCCTGGCCTCTGCTTTTGGGGGGGTCTCTGTGTGCTTTCAGTGACAAACTCACCCTGTGCCCGCTGTCCTTCCTCCTGCAGCCTCGAGCCAGCGCCCGGCAGCCCGGCCCAGGGTGCCCCCCAGCCTGCCCAGGGGTGCTCCTGAGGACGTGAGGGTGGTGGCCATGGCACAGCAGGTCAAGGAGGTGCTGCCTCACGTGCCCTTGGAGGTCATCAGGACAGACCTGGGTGAGCTGGGGTGCCAGCAGGGATGTGGGTCCAAAAGAAGAAACCTTGTCCCTGCTGCAGGATGAAGTGTCCTGATCTCTAATGGTTCCCTTTGTCCCCACAGTCCAAACCAACTGTGTGGACACCACCATTGCCAACTTGCTGGAGGGGAGAGTTCCCTTCTTCCCCGAGAGTAAAGAGCCTGGAGACCTGCCTGCCCCATCTACCTCCCAGGCTGCAGCTGCTTCTGGCATCCAGGGCTCTGTGCCTGCGCCTTCTTCCAAGGTACTTTGGGGTTGTGTCTCCCTGCTCTGCTGGCCAGGGGCATGGAGCACCAGCCAGGTCCTTGCAGAGCCACCAAGGAGGCTTCATCTGTGTCCTGATGGCTCCTGTGCTTTCCCTTCCAGCCGGCCACAAAGCAGTTTGCAAAGTCCCCCGTGGAGCGTCACCTGTCCCTGCAGGAGAGGAAACGAGCCTTGTACGACTATGCCAGGAGGTGAGAGCCCCCCACAGCTCCCCCGTGCCATGGCCACACAAAATCTTCCCCCTGCCCAAACCCCCAGATCCCAGCCCCAGCAGCTCCCAAGGTGCCCCAGGCAATGGGCTTTCCATGTCTGGCTGACAGGAGCCCCTGTGGGACTGGCTTTCTCTGGGGTCCCACTGGCACCGTGGCACCCTCAGTGTGGGCAGGACGTTCCTGTTTGGCACCAGGGACAGCTCCATTAATGCTCCTTGGTGTGAGGGCACAGGGAGTGGGTTTGATCTCTGTGCAGGGTTTTTACGAGGCAAATCCTGGCACAAGAGGCAGGTTCTGGTGTGTGGGTCTTGCTTTAGGAAGATACAGAAAATTGAGGATGTGTTTGAGGGGAAGCTGAGTGTGCCTGGGCTTGTTGGGCACTGGATGGCTGCAGTGGTGCTGAGGGAACTGTCCCGTTGGGAATCCCTGGCTGGGACACCTGGCTGGGATCCTGTGGGTGGTCTGGGGGGACCGTGAGCTCTGTGGGCAGCCCTGGCAGCCCCTCCCTGCCCTCACCTGGCCCACCGGGATTGAACGGTCCGAGCAGAGCCAGCCCGGCCCTGGGCTGCTGCAGTGTCCCGGTCCCCGGCGCTGCTTCCTGGGCGGGATCCCCCGGTGGGTTCGCGGGAGGCCCCTCCGGTGTCTGAGGGAGGGCGCTCTCTCCCGCAGGCGGTTCGCTGAGAAGCACGGCGCGGCAAGGGCCGGCGGCAGCCCCTGACCGGGCCGGACCGGGCCGGTGGCAACCCCTGACCGGAGCTCCGGGCCGGGCCGGTGGCACCGGGAACGCGCGGGCGGGCGGGACGGGCCGGACGGGGCGGGGGCGCCCCCTGGCGGCGGAAATAAACGGCGGCAGCGTCCGGCGCGGCTCGGGCTGTGCGGACACCGGGGCGGGGGGGCGGGGCCTGCGGGAAAGAGGGCGTGGCCAACGGGACAGGGGGCGGGGGCGGGCCGGCTCCGTGCGGGTCTGCACGCGCGGCAGCCGACGCCTGCTCGCGCGCTGCACGTAGGCGCCGCTTAAAGAGGCAACGCGGCGGGGCCGCCGCTGCCAGGGGAGCTGCGGCTGGCGGGCCCCAGCGGGAGGAGTCAGAGCCCCTTTAAGAGACCGGCTGCCGGTGCCGGTGGTTTTATTTACATGGGGGCTCGCGGGCGTCACGTGACTGTCAGCGGCGGGGGCTGCGCGCGGAGCAGCCGCGGGGCCATGGCTGGAGCCGGCGACGACGGTCCGCGGGGAACAGGGGCACCGGGGCGGGATCGGGGCCGCGGGACACCCGGGCGGGACGGGAAACCGGCGGTGAAGGGGCACCGAGGGGTTCGGGACAATGGGACACCCGGGGAACCGGGGGTGAAGGGGCACCGAGGGGCTCGGGACAACGGGACACCCGGGGTTCGGGACAGTGGGGAGCCCCCGGGGGTGAAGGGGTTGACGTGCACACGTGCGGGTCTGGGGCACCGGGAGCCCCGGGTGGTTGATGTGCGCTGTGGATGAGGGGGCGGCTCCGTGGGGAGCCCGGGTGGGTTTCTGGGGGGCTGAGGTGCGCCAGGGGTCCCGGGGGGGCTGGGTCGGCGGGGGCACCATGGGGGCGGGGGCAGATGCCGGTCCCAGGAGAGCAGTCCTGGGGTGCACAGGACGTCCCAGGTCAGGGGTGTGGGGAGGGCTGGGGTGCAGGGGTGGTCCTGGAGCAGCGCAGGGGCTGACAGCCCCCCCAGGCTCCTGGGTGGAGCTGCGCTGTGGCCCAGGCTGCCCGGAGCCCGAGGCGGTGCCCTCGCCCTTCTCCTGCCACGCCGACGTGGAGCGGATGCTGCTGGAGGCTCAGCTGGAGACAGAGAGCAGTGAGGGGTGAGTCCTGGGGGGGAGCTGGGCTCCAGAGCCCTGCTGAGTTGTGTCACAGGCTGGGCTCAGTGACTGAGGGCTTCTCTTTGCAGGGCCCTGCTCGTGCTGGGCTCCCCAGCCTGGGATGAGGACAGAGCCAGCCATGGCAGTGATCAGCCAGGAGAGAGTGAGGCACTGCCTGCCCACAGCCAGCCCCAGCCCGGCTGCCCCCACCCCTGGCAGGTGAGGGAGCTGCCCCTGGCACACCCTGCTGTGCCCCAGGCCCTGCTCTGACCTGCCCTGTGTCTCCTTGCAGCGGGATGTGCCACAGGAAGCCAAGTGGAGGCAGCGACGCCTGAGAGCGTCCCTGGGCTGGGCCTGTGCCCGCTGCCCTCGGTACCTGGCTGCAGAGTAAGTCCTGTCCCCCACCAGCCCATCCTCTTGCTGCCCCCCGTCCTGCTGTCCCTGTTAACCATGAGCTTTTCCCAGGGAATTTGCCTTTGTGTGCTCCCCCCAGCCAGTGCTGTGGAGCCTGCAGGGAGGTGCAGTGGGGAGGAAGAAGAGACTTTTCAGTTCAGAGCTGCTGCTGCTCTTCATCCCCTCGCTCCTGCTCAGCCACCTGCTGACCCTGGGGCTGGGGTGAGTGTCTGGGGCCCTCACCATGGGGCTGGGGGAGGAGGGAACACTCCTGGGTTTGGGCTGCTCATCCTTGGCTGCTGTCACCACTGCTCCCAGCAGCTGCAGTGGGCTGCTGCCATCTCCCCTTGCTCCTGGCCTGCTGGGGCCCAGCAGCCCGTTCCATTGCCTCACAGTCACTCTCTCCAATCCAGGATCTACATTGGGAAGCGCCTGGCAGCCTCCTCAGCCAACCCTCTGTGAGGAGCTGGGCAGGCAGCACCTTCTGCTCCGCTGGGAACGCAGGGAGAGCCTGGCACCAGCACAGCCTGACCGCTCCCAGGCCCCTCTGTCTGTCTGTCTGTCCCTCAGCCCTGCCTGGGGAGCTGATCCCACTGTCCCCGTAGAACGGAACCCGCTGATGGCAGCTCCAGCTGCAGGCAGCCCCTGCCCTCCCCAGGTCCCCCAAAACAGACTGTAAATACTGAGCCCGCCTCAATAAAGAGCCCTGTGCCAGCTCAGGGGTTGAGCAGCGAGTCCCCTCCCTGTGTGTGGCTTGGGAAGTGACCATGGGGCCCTTCCCTGCTGCAGGAGGGTGAGTCCTGAGCTTTGGGGTGGTGCCAGCTCCCTGGGTGGGCTGTGGGCAAGCAGGGCTGGGTGCTGGGGCTCCCACAGGTGCCTGGCTGACATGTTTGCCCTTTATTATCCGTGGCTGCAGTGCAGAGGTGGAAGCTGAGCGTGGCATGGCCAGTCAGGGCAGTGACACCTGCCTGGTGAGGGCAGGAGAGGTGGCACTGCAGAGTGAGGCTGCCAGGGCCTGTGTGCACACCTGTGCAGTGTGGGCCAGGAATGTGTGCAGCAGGATGGGATGGGAGCTGTCCCAGAAATGCCACTGGGGAAGTCACTGCTCCTGCCACTGGCACAGTCCGTGGGCAGCTGGGGTGGAGGGAGGGAGGGACATCCTCATGGCTGGGAGGGGCTGCGTGTGTGGGAGCTCAGCATGGCTCCAGAGGCATGGCAAGCAGCCAGGGCCAGGTGTCCCAGCCCCAGGGGACACTGGAGGTGTCCAGAACTGGTGGGACACAGGGTGGCAGTGCCTGGTGCACACAGGGACTCTGCTCTGGGTGTCACAGCTGCTCCAGCAGGTGAGAATCAAGCAGGGCTGTGGCTCCAGCAGCTGGCTGGGCACAGGGCCACTCTGGGCAGAGGTGGCCCCTGCAGACAGCACAGCTGCAGGTGGTGGCAGCAGGTCAGAGCTGTGACAGACGCTTGGACTTGGGTGGCGGCAGCGGCGGTGACTTGAGGCTTCTGTTCCCATCCACTGCTGGGGACACCTGAGAGCAGAGAGGGACGTGAGGGGTGGTGGGACCAGGGCCAGCCCTGAGTGCCTCCCCTGCATTTTCTCCCCTGCAGTACCTTCCCTGGTGCTGCAGCATCGCTCTGCTCCAGGAAGGTCTCGTACACCGCGGGGCTGAACTTGCGGGGCAGCGGTGGCAGCTTGCTGGCACTCTTCACACGGCCACCAAAGCCTGTGGGGGACGAGCCTGGGCAGGCAGGAGAGGAGACATGGAGGCTCAGCCAGCCTGCGGGGACACAGGTGTCCCCAGGGCTGTCAGGTCAGGGCCAGTGCTTCTGCCTAGGGGAGTGTGGCACTGCTGATGTGTTTCAGAGGGGACAGAGGTGCCATGGGATGTGAGCCCAGCCAGGAACAGGGGGCTGGCTCCCACCAGGAACAGCTCTTGGCACCAAGACCCAGTGGCACAAGGGCCAGGATCAATGACCAATGGCTGCAGCCCCACAGGGAGTGTTCAGCAGGGGATGTGCTCCCACTCTGTGCCACCACAAGGGGACTTGTGCTGGGGGTGGTGTCGGAGGGCACAGCCCTGCTCATGGGGCTGCAGGGACACTCAGGAAGGTGTTGGGGTGCTGTGGAAGGGCACAGCTCTGCTCGTGGGGTTACATGGACACTCAGGAAGGTGTTGGGGTGGTGTGGGAGGGCACAGCTCTGCTCGTGGTGCTGCAGGGACGCTCAGGAAGCTGCTGGCCTGGCAGGTTGTACCTGCAGTGCTGGGCTGAGCAGCAGCAGCAGCTTGGCTCGGCGGGGGCTGTTTCCTATCAGCGCTCAGGCTGCTCTCGCTCATGGGGCAGGAGAGTCTCCATTTCTCGTCCTGGGGCACAGAAGGAAGGCTCAGCACCTCGGAGGGCCAGGCTGGATGGCAGCCCTGAGTGTCCAGCCTTGTGCCCCTCCAGTCCCTGCTCGTGGGGCTGTAGGGACACGGCCACCAGCCCCTCCAGGGCTCCCATCCAGGCTGGGGGCTGCTGCTGCAGGCAGAACCAGGAGCTCTGGGTGCAGCAGGACAGACAGGGGTGTTCAAGCAGAGCCCCAGGGTGGCCCCAGGGCTGTGCTGAGCATCACCTTGGGCTCTGGCAGCTCCGAGATGGACTGGCGTGCCTCCTGCCGCCGGGACCCGAAGATGGCGCTGGCGCGGCTCTCCCTGCGCTCGTTCCTGAGCTCCTCGCTCTCAGAGGACCCGCGGGCAGCCTTTGGGGTCGGGGGTGCCTCCGTGCTGTGGGGTGACCGGGAAAAGTGAGGGGCAGCAGGGGAAGGAGGAGCAGGGCTGTGCCGTGGAGCAGCTGGAGCATCACTGGCTGCACTCGGGCATCAGCAGCAGCCGCAGCAGAGCTCAGCAGGGCAGGTGTGGGGGACAGGAATGGATGGCTCAGGTGACAGCAGGGTCCAGGTGAGCCTGGGGGCTGCACATGGGGTGTTTTTCCTCCATGCCCTCCACAGGGATGGGCCACCGTGGCGACCTGGCAGGACAAACCCCTGAGATGCACTTGGCATAAAGGGAAGGTGGAGGAAAAGCACCTGGGCCAGAGTGAGGCAGGCTCAGCAGGGAGGGCTGAGGAGGATGAGGGGGGATGCCCAGCACTCCCCAGAGCAGCACTTGCCTGGCTCCAGCGTGGCTCAGCCGGTCCCAGTCAGGTACCCAGGCTATGGAGCGGGGCCGGCCGCTCCGCCGGTCCTCAAAGAACATCTGAGAGACACAGGCAGGAGGGGTGAGAGGGCAGAGCCTCCCCAGCCCTTCCCTGGGCACAGCCACGGCCATCAGTGCCCCCTCTGACCAGCCCTGCCCCTGGGCAGGCAGGGACCCTGAGGTCCCCCATGGCCAGTGAGAGATGTTGCAGTGTGTTGTTATACTTTGTAATAGTTTTGGTTTTGTATCCCCGTATTTTTTCCCAAATGCTTTACCCCAGATTGTACTCCCTCCCTTTTACCTGTGTGATCCCTTTCCTTTGCTGAGATCATGCCCAAGTCCCTACCCTGGCTCTCCTCCCTGGATGTCACCTCCTCTCCTCTCTGGGATCCCATCCCCTTTTCTCTCTGGGATCCATCTCCTCTCCTCCCTGGATCCCACCCCCTCTCCTCTCTGGGATCTGTCTCGTCTCCTCTCCTCCCTGGATCCATCCCCTCTCCTCCCATGTGATCCCAATTAATACCAAGCCAGGTGTTTCTCTGATGGGATCACACCAGTGCTGGGCACTGTGGCACCTCCAAACCCTTCCTGCTGTG
>JAWWEY010000208.1:70328605-70342627 GCA_035582745.1 Loriotus luctuosus
CCCGGCGGCGGCGCGGCGGGCGCGGCGGGCGGCGGGGCGGGCGCGGGCCGGTGCGCCGGGACGCGGATGACTCCGGCGGGCGGCGCGGCGGGCGCGGGGGTCACGTTCACGCTCACGTTCATGCTCATGTTGAGGTTGTAGGAGCCGAGCGGACCGGTGGGGCCGTAGCCGCTGCCGTAGAGCCCGTAGTCGGGTTCTGCCGCCGCCCGGTGCGGCCCCGTGGGCTCGGGGCCGCCCAGGATCTGGTCGATGCCGAAGCTGATGGGCTCGTGGGGCGCGGGGGGCCCCGGGCCGCCGCCCTCCCGCTCCATCCCGGCCGCGCTCAGAGCCGGCGGGGCGCGGGCATGGCCGGGGGGCGGCGGAGGGCGGCGGCGGCGACGGGCACGGAGCGCCCGGTGCGGGGCAGGACGCGGTGCGCGGTGCGGGCCCGGAGCAAGGTGCGGGGCAGGTGCCGGGTGCGGGTGCGGGCCCGGGGCAGGGTGCGGGGCATGGCTCGCAGCCGCTGGCGGCCCCGGGGCGGGAGCGCGGGTGGGCTGCGGGCCCTGGCGGGACGCGCTTTTCTGCCCCGCTCCATCCGGACCGGCCGAACTCCCACCGCCTGCGCCCTGATTGGCGGCCGCGCCCCGTGATTGACAGCCCGGGGCCCCGCCCCCGCCCCGGGACCCCCCCCGCCCCCGCCGCTCCGGGCCCTCACCTCGGCTCCGGGAAAAGCGGATGGGCCCGTCGGGTCCCGTCGGCTCCGTACCCGTTCGCCCCGCCAGGGCGTCCGCCGGACCGCCTACCCGGTCCACCGGAGCCGCTGTCGCACCGGGCAGCAGCGCGGCGCCTTTTCGCGTCCCCGCTCCGTCCGCAGCCCCGTCGGCGCTTCCAGCCGCCCCTCCCGGGGCGCACGAAGCCCCCCGGCCCCAGCGCCGTTACCGCGGGGCGCACGGACCGGCGTTTGGGGTGCGCAGGCTTCGCACCGAGCCCGTCCGTACGGGAGCGAATGGATCTGGCGGCCCCGCAGCCAACGCGGCCGGTGCGGGGACCCAGGGGTTGTTCCGACCCCCGTTCCCAGAACACGGACACGTCCCGGGACGCGGATCCCAATCTCCTCCAGCCGCCGTTGCCGGTATCTGGCATCTCAGTTCCCAGGGATTCGCCTTTCCCGGGGCACCGACCCCACGCCGACCTTCAGTTCCCGGGCCATGAATCCCCCCCACCAGGGACCGGCCGTTCCCGGTATCACGGACCCCGTTTTCCACGGACCAGACCGTTCAGGGGGATGGAGTCCGACACCCCTGGCCCCGCCATTCCCGGAGATAGACCCCGGTTCCCGACCCGCCGTTCCCTGGGATGGACCCCCGTTCCCCGCCCGCCTTTCCCGGTCACAGAGCCACAGAGCCCAGCCGGGCCCCGTCGGCGGGCGGTAACGGCAGCGGAGAGCGGCACTGGCTCGGTCGGGTCTTCCGGCGACTATCGCGACAGCGGCGCCCCGCGGGTGGGTTCCCGGCGGCTCCCGAGTGGGTCACGGCCCCGGGACAGGAGCTGGCGGGGCGGAGGCGGCGGCGGCTTCCCGGGCACCCTGGCGCCACCGGTCTGGGGCAAATGACATTACCGGGGCCTGCGCCTGTAAATCACGGCGGCACCGGGGGCTGCAGCTGCCGCACCGGGGGCACCGCACACCCCGGGGCACCCCGCATCCCAGGGGCACCGGGGGGCACCGGGTGATGCCAGGCTAGCCGCAGTGTGGGGTACCCGTCCCTGCAGCCGCAGCTCTGCCCGGTGTGGGGCCGCGGGAACCGGGGCTGCACGGGTACACGCCTATGCCACCCTCGGCCATGCCCACAGCCCATCCCGGCACCGGGAGCGGCCGAGCTGCTCCTCTCCACACCCGGAGCACCGACGGAGCCTCGTGTGCCCAGAAGGGGAGGGGGACACAGCACCGGGACCCTGCCCCGCCGGTGCCGCGGCTTTCTGCCGTTCCCTGCTCGCAGCCCGGCAGGTGCCGGGACAAATCCCAGGTTCTCACTGCGGCTTTTCCACCAGGAAAAAAGCCACCGGCTCCGGGTCTGCTGCGGCAAAGAGACCCGCTGTGACCCCGTGGGGTGCAGCCACGGCGGCTGCAGTGGCAGTGACGGCGGTGACAGTGGCGGCAGTGACAGCGGTGACAGTGGCAGTGGGAGGAAATGGCCGGTGCCGGAGGAGGAGGCGGCAGCAGGTTAATTGAACCCGGAGCAGGAGGCAGATGTTGCCGTGCCCAGGGGCTGGAATCTGCCGGGCTGGGAGATGGATTGGGGGGCTGGGACGGGGCCCGCGGCAGTGCGGGCTCTCCCGGCGCCTGCTTGCGCCAGGGCCCGCCCCACGCCCACGGGGGTCTGCAGGCGGCACCCCCGGCCCGAGCAGCCCCCCCTGCCCGGCACCCTCCAGCAGCACGACCAGGACTGCCCTGGGAGGGAGGGGAAGGACTGAGGGTGCTCAAGGAGTTCTGAGCCCCTTCCCACCCTGGCTGTGGGTGTAGGGTGTTTCCCTGCCAGGGACCCCACTGGCCAAGGTGTCACCACCTTGTGCTGCTGGTTCTGTCTTCCCAGTGACCTTTGGGCCACCTGCAAGGAGGCCGTGTCCCTGTTTCTGCTCCAGGGTCCCCTGAGCCACCGTAGGGACCAGGCAGGGTCCCTGCAGCTGGAACCCCCCAGTGGGCCAGTACAGACCCTTCCTCATTTCCCGACCACATCGGGGCCTTCTGTGTCCCCTCTCCCACCCCAAGGGGGCTGGGCCGGGCGGTTCTCGCGGATGGTAGTGACGGCTGGAGGGGATGTGACAGGAAAAAGGGCATTTGCCCAGTTCCAGCAGGGAATCAGCCTTCAGCCAGCGCAGCGCCGGGCCCTGCCACCGCCCGGGCTGCACCAGCATCTCCCCGCCCCGCGCCCTCCGCGCCCCTCTGCCCCTGGGAGCAGGGGGTCACACATGGAGTCTGTGGGTCCGCCCCTGCCCGCCCCAACACGGAGGTGCTGCCCGAAGCTGCCGGGGCTCCTCGCCCCGTCCCCCACCGTGGCCCCGGGGCTGCCGGTGCAGCTGCGCGGCTTCGTGGTGCCGCGTCTCCGGTGCCGCCCGTGCCGTGCTTCCGTCCCCCACGGGGACGCCGCGGGCTCCGAAGCTGGGGCGAGGGTCGCTGGGACGGGTCCGTGCCTGTCCCCAGTGCCGGCCCGGTGGCCCGGCCATCGCGGCGGTGGCGCGGCGGGGACCCGGTGGGGCCCCACGCTGCCACCGGCCAGAGGCTGCCGCGCGCCCGCTCCCGCCCGCTCCCCCCCGTAATCTCATTACCGCTGGACGTCCCCTTCTTCCTCCCGCTTCCCCCCAAACCCGCTGGCAAACTGGAGGGACAGTCAGCTCCTCTCTGGCTGCTGGGTTAATTCTGGGCTAATTAGATGAACCAGCCCAGATTGGATTACTTTAGCCTGCATTTGGTCCTCCAGTCCTTGGCTTGCGGCTCCCGGGGGAGCTGCTGGCGCCTCCTGCCTCAATCAGACACTTCTTAACCGCATGAAACACTCCCGGTGCCCCCCGCCGCCCGCCCGCCGCGGGCGCCGGCACCCGGACGGGGTGCGCGGGGTGAGGCGGCAGCAGCCGGTGGGCGCGGTGCCCACCCCGAGCCGGCTGGCACGCCGGGAGCGCTGCCATGGGGATGGGATGGAGGCGGGATGGGACCGCTCTAGGGTTGGGATGGGGTCACCGTGGCCGCCGATGGCCCCCGCGGGCTGCCGCGGACCCGACGGCCGAGTCGCCCGCTCGGACGTCACGGTGGTGGCCCTCGGCGGCTGCGCGGTGTCCTCGGGGAGGAGCCGGGTGCCACACGGGTGCGTGGGCGGCTGCACGGTGACGCCAACAGCGGCTGCTGGGGGGCTGCTCCCCCCGGGCGCCGCCAGGCTGCGGCCCCTGCGGCGGGGGACAGGGGGGTCTGCGGCTCCGGACTCGGGGTGTGGCACGGGCCACCCCCTCAAACCCTCTGGGGACCCCAGCGCCGTGGGTCAGAAGGGCTGGGAGGCACAGAGGGGATGGATGCCAGCGGAGAGGGAGCTGAGAGCCCCTGGGCTTTCGGAGGTGGGGCAGGGATGGAGCAGGGGACAGGGTGGGTGCTGCGGGAGTGGGGGGCACACACAGCACCCCCTCTGCTCGGGCTCCAGGACGGGCAGCTACAGCTCCAATGGTCAGTGGGAGCAGCGCCCAGGAGGCACACGGCTGGGCACACCGGCTGCCCTCAGGGTACCCCACCCTCACCTCCCCAGGGTTCGACACCAGCCGGGGGATTTTTGGGGGTTCTGCCCGCCCTGGGGGCTGTCCTGGTGGGCTGGTGCCCGTCGGGGGGCCACAGCGTGCCGGTGGCTGGTGGCCGCTGACAGCCACGTCGCTCAGCGCCTCGTTATCGAAGGTTAATTGGATTTTGCAGATGTACTCGGTGCATTAGGCAGGAGCTCAGTCCATGAGCACCCAGCCCCCGCTGCCCTACAGGGACCCCTGCCCGCTTCAGAGGGATTAATAGGGGACCCCTATCCACGCTGCCTGATCTAACAGGGACTTCTGTCCACCCTGGGGGTCCCCTGCCTCCCTTGGGGGATCCCTGTTCACCTGACAGGGGGGGACCTAACGCTGCTGCCCTGCACCACTGCGGCCATGAGCGTGTCCAGCCTCAGCCCAGCCTCGCTCAGCCCCAGCGAGGGCTCTGGCCGGGAAAGCTCCCGGCAGCGCTTCCCAGAAGAAGCCGCCCCGGCCGTGCCGCGGAAATGGAGCTGAATATCTGAGCAGGGCTGAGCTAAAAGCCTCGGCCCCGCAGCCCCGCGCAGCCCCGGCGGCTCCCGCCATCAATTATTAACGGCGAGATGGATCCGCGGCCTCGCCTGGCGGGGGCGGCTCCGGGAGTACCGGCTGCCGGGACCCCCAGCCCCGGGACGGGCTCTCCGCCCTCGGTCCAGCGGGGCCCACGCCAGAGCCACCCGCCGAGCAGGGACTCGCGGTGCTGGTACCGGTTCTCAGCAAGCGATGCTGCCCCGCCGTGGGGCCGCGCTGGCCCCGCTGTGACCCCCGCCCCTCCCCGGATGGCTCCCGGTAGGTACAGATGGGACCGGACCCTCCCCAACCGGGGGTCACCGGCCCCGCCATGCTCTCGCCTCCCCGGAGGCGCGGGCAGGGGGTGGGCGGGCGGCGGGGCGGGGGCCGCTCCGGAGCCTCTGCCCGCCGGCGCCCCGCCACCGGGAGCGGCTCGTGTTGGTCCCGGGGCTCGGCCACACACCGTGCGCCGCCCGGGACTAGAGGCTGGCACCGGGGTCACCGGGGCTCGGTGCTGAGACGCTCCGGTGTGGCAGCGGGCACGGGTGAGAGAACTGAGGGCTGGAGTAAGTGCCGTGACCCGTATCCGGGACCGGGACCAGGATCATGACCAGGACCATGACAATGACCGGGACGCATCCAGGAGCCCCAAACCCGCCCGGTCCCTGGCCGTGGCAGCCCGTGCGGACCCAGTGCCGGAGCAGGGCTGGCAGCGCGGCTGTGTGCCAGGAGCTCCACGCTGCCGTGGTGGGTGCCAGCCTCTGCCCGGGGGTCCCGCCGTATTCCTCTGCCCGCTCCCACTCCCTGGCATGGACCAGCCTTCCCCGCCGTCCGGTCTGGGGTCCGGGGGGGTGGCACAGTCGGTGAGGAGCCGTGGAGGGCTCTGAGGGCCGTGGGGAACTCGGCTCGGCTCCGCATTAGCGCGGCCGCTGCTTCCCCTGAGCCAAACCTTCATTAGCGTGGCTCCGGCTGCGCCGGGTGGGGCCGCGGGCGGCTCCCCTGGCTCTCCAAAGTGCCAGCACCTCGGTACCCCAAACTGCAACACCCCAAAGTGCCAGCACCTCGGTACCCCAAACTGCAGCACCGCGGCACCCCAAACTGTCAGCACCCCGGTACCCCAAAGTGCCAGCACCTCGAGACCCCAAACTGCAACACCCCAAAGTGTCAGCACCTCAGTACCCCAAACTGCAGCACCTCGGCACCCCAAAGTGCAGCAACTCGGCACCCCAAACTGCAGCATCCCAAACTGTCAGCACCTCGGGACCCGACACCTCAAACTGCCAGCACTTCAACCCTGCCAGCACTCCAGCACCGGACACCCCAAATATCAGCGCCAACAGCAGCGCGACACCCCAAACTGTACCACTCTGGTACCCCAGCGACACCCCAGCATCCCAACTCTTCCTGAACCCCGGCACCCGAACTGCCGGGGCAAACACCCCGACCCTGCCGGTGCCGCTGCATCCCTGAGCCCAGTCCTGCCCTCGCCGCCGCCGTTCACGCTGTGCCCCCGTCGGGACATCCCGGTGTCCCCTCCCGAACCCTCCCAGACCCCCCGAGCCCCCCCCGATCTCCCGCACCTCACGGACCCCCCTAAACCACCCACCCCGAGTCCCCCGCGCGTACCCCGCGCCCCACCCGGACTCCTCGTCCCCTTCATGCCCCCTCGCAGCCTCCAGACCCCTCAGGCCCCCTCAGATCCCCTCAGGCCCCCTCAGATCCTCTCAAACCTCCTCAGACTCCCTCAGATCCCTTCAAACCTCCTCAGACCCCCTAGACTCCCTCAGATCCCCTCAAACCCCCTCAGACCCCCTCAGATCCTCTCAGACCCCCTAAGCCACCCCCTCAGATCCTCTCAGACCCCTTCAGGCCCCGGTCCCCCGGTTCCCTCCCGTGCCCCCCGCACTCCCGCTGCCCTCCCCCGCCCCTCCTCTCCCGTTCCCCCGCGTTGCTCTGCTGCCCTCCGGCGGCTTTCCACAGCACCACGCGCACGCAGAGCCCTCTCTGATTGGTGGCCGCTGCTGTCCGTCAAGGGCGCGCCCTCTCGCTATTGGCCAGCGCCGGGAACGCCCTCCCCTAAACACGGCGGGTCCGGTGGCGGCGGCTCGCGGCGGGTGCCCCTCACGGACGAGGTCGGGGAGTCTCGGGATCCCAGGCCTCTCTCCGTGGGTCTTGGGGCAAGATCAGCACAGGGCCGAGCTTGCGCTGCCCGCCGCGACTCGAGACTCGCGGGGCACGCTAGGAGTTGTAGTCCCGCCGCTCGCCTCGGCCCCGCCCCGAACACGGAAGTGCGCGAGGCCACAGGCGGAGGCGGCTCTAAGATGGCGTCGCCTCCTCAGGGGGGCCCGATGGCCATCGCCATGCGGCTGCGGAACCAGCTCCAGGCCGTCTACAAGATGGACCCGCTGCGGAACGAGGCGAGCGGCCGTACCGGGAGGGCGGGAGGCACCGGGAGGAGGCGGTGGCGGCGGCACCGGGAGCCAGCTCGGGAGGAGACGGGAGGTGCCGCGGCGATGCCGCTGGGGGGCGCTGTGAGACCGAGGGGCGGTGCGGGAAGGCGGGGCCTGGAAAAGGGGGCGTGGTCAAGGATCGGGGCAGGCACTGGGCTGGGGGTGTCCCCGGACCCCCAAAGTCTCATTTTCTGATATAATAAGGCAAAACAGGCTATCCAGCCCCCTGCAAATCCCGTTTTCTAGCGTAATAATGGAATACAGAGTGGTCAGTCATGTTTTGTGGCATGTTAAGGCAATACAAGGGGTGCAGCACCCCAAAATCCCGTGTTTTGCGATAATAATGGAAGCCAGGAGGTACAACCCCCCCAGATCCTGTTTTCTGGCATAATAAGAGCAAACAGCAGGCATTCCTCCCCCCAGAATCCCATTTTCTGTCATATTAAATTAAGATAGCGAGGCCAGCCTCTCAAAATCCCATTTTCTAGTGTAATAATGGAAGACAAGGGGCAATCCGTACAAAATCCCATTTTCTGATGTATTTTAGCAAGATGAGGGCGTCCAACCCTTCAGAATGTGTTTTTTGGCATATTAAAGTAAAACAAGAGGTGCAACTCCCCAAAATCCCATTTTTTAGCATATGAAGGGAACGGCAGGAGAAGCTCCTTGGGCTAAGGGGTTCCAGCTGAAGGATGAGAGGGGTCTTGGGGGTCTCCAGGTGACAGGTGGGGGTGGCCATGGCACGCTCCAGGTGACAGTGCTGTGTCCCTGCCCAGGAGGAGGTGAAGGTGAAGATGAAGGAGCTGAACGAGCACATCGTGTGTTTCCTGTGCGCCGGCTACTTCATCGACGCCACCACCATCACCGAGTGCCTGCACACCTGTGAGTGTCCCCACCTGCCTGGGGGGCTTGGGGAGGCTCTGGGGGGGCTGTCCCACCCCTCCCACACCTGTCCTTGTCCCCAGTCTGCAAGAGCTGCATCGTGAAGTACCTGCAGACCAGCAAGTACTGCCCCATGTGCAACACCAAGATCCACGAGACGCAGCCGCTGCTCAACCTCAAACTGGACAGGGTCATGCAGGACATCGTCTACAAGCTGGTGCCTGGCCTGCAGCACAGTAAGGGGACACAGGGGACACGGGGGGGCTCAGGGGACATGGCCTGCAGCACAGTCAGGGGGACACAGGGGGGCTCAGGGGACATGGCATGCAGCACAGCATGGAGGACATGGGGACAGGAATGGGGTATGGACAGGGAGAGAAAAAGGGATGGGGACATGGTGGGAGGGAGGGAGGACAGCCAGGGAGTGCCCTCAGGGCCAGCTGGGCCCAGGTGTGTCCCTGAGCCACTTGTCCCCTGCAGGTGAGGAGAAGCGGATCCGGGAGTTCTACCAGTCCCGAGGCCTCGACCGGGTGACGCAGCCCAGCGGTGACGGTGGGACTGGGGGGCACAGGGGGGTACAGGGGGCAGCCAGCCGCGGTGCTGGGGGGTGTCAGGGACACAGGGGGCTGACGGTGCCACCTGTGTCCCCAGACACGGTGGGGGGTGACCCCATGGGGCTCCCCTACAGCACCTTTGACCACTCGCGCGCTCACTATTTCCGCTACGACGAGCACGTCTCGCTCTGCCTGGAGAAACTGAGGTGAGTCCAGGGGGCTGCAGCCCCTCAGTGGGGTGGGGAGGGGACACAGGGGACACTGGGCATGGCCCCTGACCCATGAGACCCTGAACACGTGTTCCTTTCTCTTCCTGCCGCAGCTCCAGCAAGGACAAGAGCAAGGCCATGCTGCAGGTGAGTGGAGATCCCTGCAGACCCCAGGCCTGACCCCCAGCTGTCACCCTGGCCCTGCCAGGGGTGTGTGGGGTCCCTGGAGACCCCCACAGCCCCCAACCCTCTCTGATCCCCACAGCAGAAATACGTGAGGTGCTCAGTGAGGGCGCAGATCCGACACCTGCGGAGGGTCCTGTGCCACCGGCTGGGGCTGTCCCTGCAGCACGTGAGTGGGGGTCCCGGGGGGGTCCCAGCCCCCAGGGGTGTCCTGGCCCCCCTGATGCAGTCCCTGTGTGCAGGTGCAGATCCTGTTTGACAACGAGCCCCTCCCCGACCACATGACAATGAAGCAGCTCTGGCTCTCACGCTGGTTTGGCAAGGTGTGCATCCATCCTAAGGGATGGCAGTCTCTGATTTTGGGGTTCACCCTGTTGGGGGGGTGGTGGGGTGACCCTCTGGGGGTGGTTCAGGGCAGTGTGGGGTTGGGGGATTGAGGATCTTTAATGTCAGTGGCTATGGTGGTGATCTGGGGGGTCCCTGACCCCTGCATGGGTCAGACAATGGGGGGCCCCCAAAGGGGTTGGCCAAGTTTGGGGTGCAGCCCCAGGGGAGTCCCTGGGCTGGGATTGGGGTCTCTGTACCAGGGGACTTCTGGGATGGGGTTCGGGGTCTTTGCCCCAAGGGGATCTTGGGCTGGGGTTGGGGTCATGGACTGGGATAGGGGTGTCCCTGGGTTGAGGTTTGGGATCCCTGCCCTAGGAGGGAGTCCTGGGCTGGGGTTTGGGGCCATGGACTAGGATTGGGGTATCCCTGTCTGGGGTGGGTTCCCTGGGCTGGGATCTGGGGTCTCTGCCCCAAGGGGGGTCCTTGGCTGGAATCCCCCAGCCCTGACCCCCCCTTGCCCCACAGCCTGCGCCCCTCCTGCTGCACTACAGCATCAAGGACAAGAGGAGGTAGGGGCAGGGGGTGGGCACTGCCCCCCAGTGCAGCCCTGCTCCCGCCCCCCACCCCCATAACTTATACCCCTCTTCGAATTTATTTTTGGAATAAAATTGTGGAAAAGCCCCCTTGAGTCCCTGCTTTGTCTCGGGGGTTGGGGGGCTGCATGTGGGGATCCAGTGACCCCCGGACAGGCTGCACCCATTGGGGGCTGAGTGCTGGGGGTGCCCTGTGGGCAGTGGGGCTGTGCAGCCCCCCATCCCCATTCCCCCGCCGTGCCGGGGGGGTCTCGCAGCCCCTCAGCCCCGCGCAGCCGTGCGGGGATCCCGACACCGATCCCGTCCCATGCCGGTCCCGTCACGGCTGCCTGCCGCGTGTCCGCCCCACATAATGAGCGTTAATAAAGCCATCGGCCCTTTGATTGCCGGGGGAACCCGCGCCGCCCTAATTAGCCCGGGACAATATTCCGCCATCTGGATCCTCCCGCGGCACCGCGGGCACAGCTGCGGGCGGGGGGTCCCGGGGGCGAGGGTGTCCCTGCGGTGGGGCCGGGACCCGCGGCCGCGGGCGGAACAGGTGCCGGATCCCGGTGATCCCGGGAACGCGGCTCCGGAGGGCTCAGAGCCCGCCGGTGCTGCCGCCGGTACGCCGGTGCCGGGCTGTGCCGAGCGGCTGTCGGGGATCTCCCATCCATCCGTGCCCCCGAACCGGGTGTGCTATCCCGTAGTGGGCACGGTCCCGGACTCACCGGGATGGATGTGGCACCGGGTGCACCGTGGCCCGTCCTTCATCCCGGCCCCGCGCTCGGTCCCCGCGCCGGAACCCCCGCGCCGCCGCCGCCGGGGGATCCGGTTACGGCCCGGCCCGGCCCAGCTGTCGGCCATCGCTCACCGGGCGGGGGGCGGCCGGCTCGCCTGCCCACAGCCCCCACAAGAACGAGGGGAAACGCGGGGGCTGCGAGGCCATCCGGGCGTGGGGATCCCAGCTGGGGCTGGGTGGAATGGGGGTTCCAAATGAGGCGGTGGGTGCAGGATTGGGGTCCCAACTGGAGAGGGGATTATGGAATGGGGGTCCCAAATAGGACTGGAGGAGCAGGATGGGGGGCCCAGGAGGGCTGGATGGCTTGGGGTGCAAGGTGGGAGTCCTGAGCAGGGACAGAAGGTTTGGGGCATGAGATGGGTGTCCCAAAAAAGGCTGGAAGTGTGGGGGAGCAGGATGGGTGTTCTAACGGGGCCGCAGGGATTGGGGTGCAAGTCTGAGGTCCCAGCCGAGGCTGGAAGGGTGGGGGTGAAGGATGGGGGTCCCAAATGGGATCAGAAGGATGGGTGGAGGATCCTAAATCGGGATGCAGGGCTGGAGGTGTGGGACAGAGATCCCAACTGGCACCAGAGGGCTGTGGATGCAGTATGGAGGAGTGGAGTAGCAGGATGGGGATCCCAAACAGGGCTGGAGGCCTGGGGGGACAGGACGGGGGTCCAAACGGGGGCTGCCTGCGGGGGAGTAGGCATGTAGGTGGATGGATGGACGGAGGGACAGATGGATGGATGGACGGACGGACGGCGGGGGCCGTCCCTGTGTCTGTCAGCAGCGGCTCTGGCAGCCAGTCACAGACGGCAGAGCAGGAAGCCCCCCGGAGCCCCCCATCAGCCCTGCACCCCCTCCCTTATCAGCGCCGGCCCCGGAGGAGCCTAATTCAAACCAACTGCGGGGCTGACGTTGGTAAATGAGCCCCCCGCCCACGGGCTGGCCCCAGCGCCCACGGGGGCTGCCCCGGGGAGGGGGGGACATGGGGGCTGGGGGATGCAGCGGGGCAGGGGCAGGTACTGGGGGGATGTTCCCGTACCCCCGAGGCGCGGTGGAGCTGAAGGCGCTTTGATGTCCCCCCGGCCCGTCATGCTCCGAGGGGGCTAATGGCCCCCGGCTCCAGCCCGGCAGAGAGGGAAACCTGAGCCCCCCAGCCCCCTGTCCTGAACCTGGGGGGCTGGCGGGGGTCCCCAGCTCTGCCCGAGAGGATTTAGGCAGGGCATGGATGGACCTACGTGAGCAGGGAACGGGACCCTTCAGAGCTCCTGGGCTCTGTGGGACCCCCAGGAGTCCCTCTGGGGATGGTGGCACCCCCAGCCTAGAGGGTCCCAGGGCTCGGGTGCGGAGTGAGAGGTGAAGGAACCCACCCATGGTGTCGCTGGGATGTGCCAGGGGGCTGCAGGAGCAATACTGGGGGTCTGGGGGCTCTCCTGTGCCTTGTGGAGGACACTGGGGGCACAGCACAGCCCGGGGAGGGGGGCACAGCATCACCCCTCCCTCCTGTGCCAGTGTCCCCAATCACGGCCCCCTCCAACTCCACACTCCACACCCCTGCCCCTCACCGGGCCCCCTCTAAAACCCCAGAAAACCCTCCAGCCCCATGGGCTCTCACTCTGGGGGTCCTGCTCACCCCCTGCCCTGGGGTACAGGGCACAGACAGGGGACCCCGGGCTGCTGAGTACCCCCCTGGCTGCACCGTCCCCGCCGTGCTCCGCCACCACCGGCTCCGCAGGGACAGACGAGCCCCGGCACCCTCACACCCCATCGCGGGTCAGGGGCCATGCCCGACCCTCTGGAACGGGGTGGGCACTGCCATGGGCTGGGTGGGCACCGTGGGGACACGTGTGACACGGTGCTGTCCCACATCCTGATCTCCCACCGCAGGGCAGCACACAGCCATCCACTCCTGCGGTGCCCATCCCATGCCATCCTCTCCGTGCCCGGGGCACGGGCACGCGGCTGTCACGACAGGAATGAGCTGTCACGACGGGAATGAGCCGCCGCCCCAGCGCGGGGACGTTCCCTGGAACGAAGCGCCGGGATGAGGCTGATGAGAAAAACCCAAACGCAATTTAATTCCTGTCACCGCCTGAGCGGCTCCAAATGAAACCGGGGGGTTCTGACGGGCCCACGTTGAGCCCCCCCAGCCCCAGCCCACCGCCGCTGCCCCCCTCTCCCCCGGGCCCGTGCTTCCTGCCCGTTTCCTGAGGATGTGGGCACCGGCGCTGGCACCGGGATGCCCGCCGGCGTGGGAAGGGGGGCACCTTCCTGCGGACAGAGGGGTCACGGCAGGGCCTGGGAAAGCGCCGCCCCCGGGACCCCAACACCCCCCGCAGCCGCCTGGGGGACCCCCGGGACTGCTCGGGGCAGCCGCGATGGTGATGGGGCGCTTGTGGCACCGAGCCGGTGGCACCGGCATCCCCGGGAGCCTGGAGGCGCAGTCCCGGCTGCTCGGTGCTGGCAGGGCGAATGTCACCGGCGAAAGGGGCACCGGGCACTGGCAGCCCCGGTTGGCACGGGTGCGAGGGGCGGCGGGGCGGTAGGAGCGGGCTCGAGGTACCTCTCCATGTCTCCCGGGTTATTTTGGCCGCCGCAGTTTCCTCCGAGCCCTTGTGTGGCGGGCGCAGCCCCCCCGCGCCCCCCGGGGGATGCCCGCGGGAGAGACCCCGGTACGGCACGGCACAGCCCGGACCGGCGGGGGAGGGCGGGGAGGGGGCGCCGGTACCGGGGGGTCTGCCACGGGCTAGGGTGGGACAGGGATGGGATATGGGATGTGGGATATAGGATGGGATATGGGATGGGACATGGGATATGGGATATGGGATATGGGATATGGGATGTGTCATGGGATGGGACATGGATAGGACATGGGGTGGGACATGGGATGGGATTTGGGGTGGGATATGGGATGTGGCATGGAGTGCACCAGGGATGCTCGCATGGGGCACAGGCGGGCACAGAGGGCAGGTGTGGATGCTCTTGGGGGGTGCCAGCCTGCTCCCAAGGGTCCGTGGTTTGGCTGCTGCTGCCCTGGCATGGATGCTGGTGCCGTGGTGTGGGTGTCACAGCAAGGGTGCCACGGTGCCAGTACCACACCCTGGTGTGGGTCCCAGTGCTGTGACGTGGATCCCAATGCCATGATGTGGGTCCCGGTGCCACGGTGTGGGTGTCGGTGCCACGGTGTGAGTGTCAGAGCCATGATGTGGGTGACAGTGCCACGGTGTGGGTGCCAATGCCATGGTGTGGGTGCCAATG
>JAWWEY010000208.1:70353380-70367066 GCA_035582745.1 Loriotus luctuosus
GAGAACAGACTCCTCCCCTCCCGCCCCCTCCCCACTTCCATAATCCCGGCATCGGCGCTGCCGGATCCCCCTGCACCTGCTCCCCCAAGGCGGCTCCGTGTGCTCGCACCGGCCCCCGGCACCGTCCGCAGGTTCATTACCGCCGTGACCCCCGTGACCTCGCCGTGTCCCCGGTCCCAGCGACACATCCACGGGGACACCCGACGGGGCTGGGCCTGGGGGGTACCGAATCACCTCTCCGGAGGGGGCGATTCCGCATCCCCCAGCCCCAAAGCCGCCGGAGAATCCGGACGCGGCGTCGCCAGCCGGGCCTCACCTGCGTGTGCGGCATCCCGGGATTTTTACGAGCGGCCGAAATCCCGGAGCTATTTGTACCGGGAAAGGGCAGCGGGAATGTGGCGGGGTGGGATGGGGGGCGGAGGGGGGGGGGGGGGAATTTATGGCTCTGAAACCCAAAACCCACCCCAAAAGGGCTTAATCACTCCCAGCCGCGGCCCCGATGCTTTTATGGGGCATTTTAGAGCAAAAGAGCCAATAAATTTTTGGGCGAGGGTAAGAGCCGCGGTGAGGATGAGGAGGGAGCAGAGGAGGAGGGGGGACCCGCTGGGGTGGGTTAAAATGGGGGAGACAACAGGGGGGAGGCGCGGGGCTGCGCCCCGGTAGTGGCGGAGAGGGGTCGGTCCCCCCCCCCGCGACAGGGGGGGCGTCGGTGGCTCCTCCGCCTCCTCCTCCCGGTATCCCGGGGCTTTAAGGCGGTGGAACGGGAATCGCGGGGCTGGGGGGGGGAGGGGGGCGGCGGCGGCGGCGGGTCCCGCTCCCGGCGCGGGTCCCGGTCCCGGCATGACCTCGGCGGGGGAGGCGGCCGGTTCCCCCCCGCTGCCCGCCGCGGTCGGCGGCCACCGGCGGAGCCCCCTGGACCGGCTCCCGCCCCCCGCCAACACCACAAAACCGCTGACCCCCTTCGGCATCGAGGACATCCTTGGACGTCCCCGCGGCGGGAGCCCCCCCGGGACCGGCACCGGTCCCGCCGCCCCCCCCGCCCCGACAGGGCCCCGCGGCGGCGGCGGCGGCTGCGCCCCGGCCTCGCCGCTCTGGGCGCTGGAGGAACTCGCCAGTAAAACCTTCCAGGGGCTGGAGCTGGGAATGCTGCAGGCGGCCGGAGGTACCGGGGCGGGGGAGCTGCCGGGAGCGGGGTCGGCACCGGGAACCGGGCACCGGGCAGGTGGCGGGGCTGGAGGGCGGTGGGGAGGCCGTGGCGAGGCCGGGGACGCCCCTTGTCCTCCGTCCCGGGAAGTTTCCTCCTTGTCCCAGAGGGGCGAACGGGGCTGGGAGGCCCGAGAAGCCGCCGGTGCTCGGCCGGGACACCGGGGACACGCGGCAACCTCAGCCCGAAGGGGCGGAGAAGTCCCGGGGCCGGATACGGGGAACGGGAGCGAGCCCCGGCCCCGGTGAGCCGCCACAGGCACCGAGGAGCTCCGGGAGAACCGGCCGCGCCGGGACCGGCAGCTTTACCGGGAGCCGCGGGACCGGGCGGTGGATCGGCGGCGCCGAGCCGTGACCGTGACCGTGACCGAGCGTGGGGGCCCGCCGGCAACGGAAACCCGGTACCGGCCCCGAGCCTCCGTCCGGGGCTCGGCCTGCGCGAGCAGCCCGGTACCGGAGGGGTCCGACGGCCGCGCACGGACCGGCCCCGCATCTCCCGGGCTCGGCCGAACCGGGAGGACGGGAGGACACCGACAGACAGCACGGCGCCTCCGGCAACGAAAAAATCCGTTCCTGGGTTGGAGAGACAGACACGGACGGACAGATCGTGTCTCCGGGATTAACGGAAAATCCTTCACTCGGAGGGACACACGGACAGGCAAAGCACGGCGTCACCGGGAATGAATAAAATCGTTACCGGGTCGGACAGACCGAAAAAGGCTCCGGTAATTAAGACAGAAAAATAATTACTGAGGCGGACAGAGAGGGTCTCCGTGATTAACGTGAAAAAAAAAATCATTGGAACGGACAGACCGACAGTCACGGCAGAGCAGCGCGCCGGTAATTAACGGATACGGTTGGGCACAACGCGACTCACGCCGGTAACGAAAAACCCTCCGGACAGACGGACACGGACCGCTGGATCAGCCCTCCCGTGAGTAACCGAACCTCCGTTACCGGCCGGACGGATGAACGAGGATGGAGCCAGACTCCGGTAATTAACGGGGGGAAAAAAAATCCCTAATTATGGGGAGGCGCTCCGCTAATTAAGGAACCCACCATAGCTGCCAGACAGACAGACAGAGCAGCGATCCTGTGATTAACGAATAAACCAACCCGTTAACGGGCGGACAGACAAACAGAACGGGGACGCCTCGGGCTCCCGGTTTTAAGGTAAAAATCCTCGTTATCTGACAGACGGACACGGCAAGGAACGAAATAAGTGAGCGAAAATATCCCATTACCGGGTGGACAGACGGACAAGAACGGGGGCGAAATTTCCTTTTTCCGGGACGGACAGACGACCAAAAACGGGGCCCAACAGGGCTCCCGGAATTAAGGTAAAAAAGCCTCTTACTGGACGGACAGATCGACAGGAAAAAAATCGAAAAAAAAAAAAAAAAGAAAAACGAAATAAATCGTTACCCGGTGATCAGACGGACAAAAATGGGAACCATAGCGGCTCCCGGAGCGGAGGTAAATTCGTTACCGGCCGGACGGAAGGACAGACACGGGACTAATAAAAATGAACGAAAAAAATCTCGCTGCCGGCCGGACAAACACGGGAGGGATCGGGACTCCCGGAGCGAGCGTGAAGCTCCGGTACCGGCCGGACAGATGGACACGGCCGAGCGGGGATCTCGGAATTAACAAAACCCGGTGGCGAACTGGCCGCGGGTAACGGCGGAACGAGCCGGGACTGGCGGGCAGATGGAGGTGCCGGTAATTCAGGTAAAACCTCGGTACCGGGACAGCCCCGGGCTTCCGTGGTGAACGAAAACGCCTCTTCGCCGCGACGGAAGGACGGGCTGACAACGGAGCGATCAGGGCTCCCTGAGCAGCGGTAAATCCCCGTTACCGGGATGGACAGACGGACAGAAACGGAGCCGATCGGGGCTCCGAGAGCGGAGAGGAAGCCCCGTTACTGGACTGACGGACGAACACGGCATTGATCGGGGTTTGGTGACCGCGGTAAATCCGTGCTACCGGACAGACCCACGGACTCGGCCGGGACCGCCCGGGGCTCCTCTACCGATCGAGAAGTGGAGTCCGCGCTGCGAGAGACCCCGGGAGCCTCCGGCCCGAGCGAGCCGCGTTACCGGTGCCACCGGCAGCGACGGGGCTGGCACGGGAAAGAGACCGGGACAGCGATCGGGATCCCGCCGCGGCGAGCAGCCGTGCCCGGGGTGGCGATCGCGTCTCGCCGGGGTTCCCGAGGGCGCTGGGGGCAGCAGCGACAGCACCGGGGCCGGGAGAGGCGACGGGATCGAATCGAGGAGCAGCACGGCCTCGGTTCTCCTGGAATCGCAGAGAAGGAGGATCCCGGTTCTCTACCGAGGCTCCCGGCTTCGTTCCGGGCTCCAGGAGCAGCCGCCGGGGGGACGCGGGTGTCTCAGCCCCGGTCGCAACGGGGGCGACTCCGACACGACCGCGGCCGCTGTGGAACCATGAGTCCCGGTTCCCGGCACCGGTCGCGGTTTGGTTTGCGCGGTTCGGTTGGGCACCACTCGGTTTGGCTCGTCTGCCTTCGGTTCGATGTGAGCCGGTTCGTCTCCGTTCCACCGGGAGTCGGCGGGGCCGGGACGCACCCGCAGGGCTCGGCGGGGCCGGGGCGGCTGCAGTTCCCGGTGCCCCGGCAGTGCCGTGCCCTCGGGCCGGGAGCCGCCGTGCCCGGGGTGGGTCCCGGTGTGCGTACCGGTGTTTTTGACCCGACACCTCTGCCCCCGCAGCTCGAGGCCCGCGGTGCCGGTGCTGTCCGGGTCCCCGTGCCGGTACCCGGCCCCACAAGCCCTTCCCCGCCGGGCATCCCGGTGCCGTTCCCGGTGCGATGCCCAGCCCCCGCGGGCACTATCCAGCCAGGCGCCCGGGTTCGTTCCCCGGTGCGAATCCCGGTGCTGCTCCCCGTTCTCCGTGCCCTAACCCCTCTGTCTCCGCAGGTCCGCCCCCGCCGGGCGCCTCGGGCCCGCGCCCTCCCTGCAGGAAGCGTCGCAAGTCCCGGACCGCGTTCACGGCGCAGCAGCTGCGGGAGCTGGAGCAGCGATTCCGGCGGCAGCGCTACCTCTCCCCGGTGGACCGGGACGCGCTGGCGGCGCGGCTGGCGCTCTCCGCCGCCCAGGTCATCACCTGGTTCCAGAACCGCCGCGCCAAGCTCAAGCGGGACCTGGAGGAGCTGCGGGCGGACGTGGCCTCGCTGCAAGCGCTGCCCCCCGCCGCCCTGCAGCAGCTGGCGGGGCTGCCCGAGCCCCCGGGTGCTCCCGGGACCGGCGCCGGGACCACAGAGCCCGCCGAGCTCTCCGAGGAGGAGATCGACGTGGCGGACTGAGCCGAGCGCGCTCGGCTCCGTTCGGATCCGGCGGCACCGAGACTGCTCCGTTCGGACCCACTCGGGCTGGCTCGGCTGAGTTCGGATCCACTCGGGTCGGTTCCGGCCGAGACTGCTCCGTTCGGGTGCACTCGGCTCCGTTCGGGTGCACTCGGCTCCGTTCGGACTGACTCGGCCCCGTCACTCCCGGTTCCGAAAGGAGCCGAGCCCAGGCCCGCCCTCTCCGTGCACCCTTTTGCCGCTTTTATTTTGGTTGTTGTTGTTCATCTTTCCATTGTTTTTTTTTTTCTTTTTCTAATTTTATTTTCTATCGGCCCCGATGTAAATATTTGCAATAAAGGCAACACCTTAATATGGACCCCAGGGCCCTCCACCCACCCCCACTTTTTTTCCGGGCGAGCACCTCCCACCGCGGGCATTAATTTGTTTTAACCGGTGATTAATTACCGGCTGTGGCCGCCCCTGCCCCCCTCAATTTGCATATTAATCAAATTCTATTTGATCTCACGCCTGTCATACCCCCCCCCCCGAAGCTCCTGTCACCAACCAGTGACATTAAAGGGGGGTGGAGACGCCCCCTCGCTGTCCCCCGGGGCTGGAGTGACATGGGGAGTGACACAGAGGGGGACACGGCATGGACAGGGACACGGGGCTCCAAGAGAGAGGGCAGAGAGGCTGAGTGACACCAGCCCAAAGAAAGGCCAGAGAGGAAAAACAAATCTCAGCTTTATTAAAAAACCCAAATTGCTACAAATCCCTGAGGGGCCCTGGGGAACAGCCCAGGCCCACCCCCCCCAGCACAAGGGGCTGCAGGGTGGGCCCCGACCCCCCCAGCACCCCCAAAGCAGGACGGGGAGACATCCCCACCCCTGGCAGTGGGGGAACAAGGCACAGGCAGGTGCAGGCAGGTGAGGGGGGGCTGCCAGGGTCCCCCCAAGAGAGCAGGGTCAGCTGAGCAGCCCCCCGGGGGTGGCCTTGCCCTTGGCACGGGGCACGGGGGCCGGGGTGGCGTGGGCCGGGTGCTTGAGCTGCAGCAACAGCTTGCTGCCCTCCACGGTGGCACCCTGGGGACAGAAGGAGTTGGCAGCTGGCACAGGTGCCCTGAGGGGTGCAGGGGGGTCCCACAAGGTCTCCCAGCTCACCTGCATGGCCCTGAAGGCTTCCTCGGCCTCAGCTTTGCCACGGAAGTTGATGAAGGCACAGCGGCGTCCCGGGAGCAGCCGCACGGAGCGGATCTCCCCAAACCTGGGGGGCACATACAGACCCCCAAATGTGGGGGACAACAGTTAGAGATTCCTAAATGGGGAGGTGGAGGGTTAGAGACCCCCCCCAAACCTGCAGGGTGGGAGGGTCAGAGACTCTGAAACGTGTAAAGCAGGTTTAGCAATCCCCAAGAGCTGGGGAAGGGTGAATGACACCCAAAGATGGAGAGAGAGACACCCCCGAATCTCCAGGATGCGGGAACAGACACTCCCAAAGCTGAGGGGGAACTGTTAAAGACACCCCAAGCTGAGCGACAGACACCCCCAAACCCGGGGATGGTGTGTGAGTCAGACAAGCATCGCCTGCAGGTCAAAACCAGCAGAGAACAAGGACAGGGACAGAGCTGGGGGGCACCAGGGGGTGCCAGGGGTTTGGGGTCCTGCAGGAGGAGCAGCCCTGGGGTCACTCACCGGCCAAAGGCACGACGCAGCACCTTCTCAGTGATGTGGGAGGTGACATTGCCCACCCAGAGCGGGAAGCAGTCCCTGCCAAGAGCCATCCTGGTGTCATCAGAGCCAGCACTGCCCCACTCTGAGCCCCCTTCCAGACCACCAGACCCCCCATACCTGGCAGGGTGGCTCGGTGGCAGTGTTGGGCAGCCACTGGCCACAGCAGGTGCCTGTTCTGGGGCTTTTGTTGGGGTCTTGCCACTGCCTCCTGTCACGTTTTTGTCACCTGTGTCCTGGCAGCTCCCAGTCGTCCATCCTGCTGCCGAGGAGCCAAAGGGGTTCAGCACCCACTGGGGACACAGGGACAGCCCCGGGGTTCCCCCCAGCCCACCCACCCACCCCTGTCCCTTACCAGGGAGAAACAGCGGCTCCTTGGCCTTGAGCAGGAAGGGGGACACGGGGACACCCCCGGGGCGGCTGCACTGCTGTGAGGGCACAGGGGTGAGGCGTGGGGGGCACAGCAGGGCAGGGGGCAGGGGCAGGGGGTTGGCAAAGGGGGGTCTCACCTGCAGCAGGGCCCTGCAGGCCTCCAGCTGCGTGGCTGCCTCAGCGTAGGCCCCGTCCTGCAGCAGCAGCTCCTCAAAGGTGCGAGCGGCCTCGGCGTAGCGCTGGGGGCCAGGGGGCACCTGCAATGCCCTGCCTGCCCCCACGGGCACTCCTCACCCCCCACCCAGCCCAAATGCACCTCAAAGCCTCACTGACATCCCCCAGCACAGCCCTAGCACACCCCACCCACACCCTGTGCTCTGCCCAGTCCCCCCAGCCTCAAATCACACCTAATGCACCCCTCATCCACAGCTCCTCCAGTTTCCCACAGCGCCCTCCCACACCCACTGGCACACCTCAGCCCCTTGCCTGGCACCCCTCAGCCCCCTGCCTGGTACCCCTCAGCCCCCTGCCTGGCACCCCTCAGCCCCTTGCCTGGCACCCCTCAGCCCCATGCCTGGCCCCCCACAGCCCCCAGCCCGGCACCCCAAAGCCCCCAGTTTGTCTCCAACAACTCTGACAACCCCATACTCGCTCCCGGAACCCAGCAGCCTCTCACCCAGCCATGTCCCCCCCAAGACCTCAGTCCCCTGCCCAGTCCCTGGAGCCCCCCCGGGTACCTGGAGCCCCCTGAGGGCCTTGCCCTTGCGGAAGGAGCCCTTGGGCCAGCCCGGCCGCAGCGCCAGCGCCGCCTCTGCGTCCGCCAGCGCCTCCTCATAGCGCCCCAGCTTCTCCAGGCAGTAGGAGCGGTTCCCCAGGAGCCTGAGGGGATGTGGGGGTGTCACTGAGATGTGGCCCCGCCAGCCCAGCACCCCCAGCTCGCCCCCAGCCCCTCTGCTCACCGGTGTTCCCGGGGGTTCAGCTCCAGGGCCACGGTGAAAGCCCAAACGGCCTCAGAGTGTTGGCCCATCTGGGCGGCCTCGATGCCGTGGCCTGGGGAGGTGGCACAGGGACACGGAGAGGGACAGTCCCTCTGAGCTGGGGAGAAGCAGGGAGAGCCCCCAGTGCCCGCCCCTGGCCCCTCTGGGGGTCCCTGCACTGACCTGCAAGCGCCAGGCTCTGTGCCAGCGTGCTGGGGCTGGGGGGCCTGGCCTGGGGGGGCTGAGGGGACACAGGCGTCCCCACAGGGTCCCCACGTCCCTTCTCGGGCACCTTCCTGCTTGGTTCCACCACGTTCTGCGGCCCAGGGGAGCGGTCACTGCCCGGGGGGGGCAGCCTGACCCCCGCCTTCTCCCGGGCTTTGCAGACAAAAGTGCAGCTCAGGTCCAGCTCCTCCTGGGGAAGCAGGGAGGGATGAGGGATGGGCAGGCAGAGCCCTGGGACGCCCATGGGGACACAGTCCCTCACCTCTGCCACTGCTGTGTCCTCCTGCCCAGGCTCCTCTGTGGAGTCCCCAGGGCACGGGGAGGGCTCTGGGCAGCACCCCTCATCCTCAGCACCCTCTGCGGGAGGCCCAGCGCCTGCAGGGCCACTTGGGGGGCTCTGCAAGGACAGGGAGGGGGTGAGGTGACAAGGTTAGGGGGTGCTGGCTGCCCCCTCACCTCTGGGCACCCCTAGAACAGCACGAGCAGGCGGGACTGGTCACTCACTGGGTCAGTGTTCTCTTTGTTCTTCTGCTCTTGGCCCAGTTTCTCCCGTTTCTTTCGGTCCTTTTGTTTCTGAAAAGGAAGAACATGAACCCACGAGCAGAGAAATGCAGTTCCCCAACCCCGTCACCCTCAGCTCAGGCGCCCTGCTGGCAGCACCCCAAGAAGAGGCAGTGACCCCAATCCCCAGGAGCTGGCAGGCGCCCCTCCCAGGGCTCACCCACCTTCTTCTTCAGCTTCTTCTTCTCTGCCTTCCTCTTGGCCCGCTCCTCCTCTGCCACCAGCTCCTGAGCGTTCTTCTCAGCCTCCTACAGGAGAGAAGGAATGCCCCGAGTCAGGACAGCCCCGGAGCCACAAGGTGGAACCCTCTGGCGATGCCAACCCAGCCCCTCCAACCCTGGGGGGGATTTTGCCCACCTCAGCCGTGAGCCAGGCCCGGCGGGGCGTGGGCAGCCGGTCCAGCCGCGCGTCCAGGGCGGTGGGAGGGGTCCGGGGCACCGGCGGCGGCTCCGAGCACAGGAAGGACTTGCGGAAGCTGCAGTAGCTGTAAGGAACGGCCGCCTCGGCCACGGGACTGTCCAAGAACTGATAACCCGCGGCGAACTCGTCCTCATCGTAATCGTAATTACCATACTCATCGTCATCATCATCGTCATCAATCCCCACGGGGTAGTAATCTACGCTGGGGGCTGGCAGGAGAACGGGCTGTGTGAGAAGCAGTCCCAGGCACCGGATCCCGGCTGTCCCTACTCCGTTCCACCTCCCCGGGCAATTCCCGAGCACGGGGACTCCCGGTAGCCGCCGCCGCACTCACCGTCATCCCAGACCAGACACATCTGTCCCTCCTTAAACTTAATCACCGGCTGGGACGGGCCCTGCAGGTCGGCGAAGCTGGACATGCGGTGCCGAGGGCAGAAGGGCGCTGTGGGGAGCACAAACAGCCATGAGCCGGCGGAGGCGGAACCGAAACCGGGCCGCGCTCTGGGCTCTCCCCCCGGCCCGGTCCGTACCGCCGCTCCAGCCAGCAGGGCCCAGCGTGCAGCCCCAGGGGCAGGCAGCGGGGGCAGGCCCGAAACCGCCCAGTCCAGGCCCGTCCCGCTCCCGCGTCTCGCCCGAGCCCCGCATCGCCACGAGCCGCCGCCGCCGCCGCGCCTCGGGATTGCATCACGGCCCTACCGGAACAACGTCACGGCGCCGCTTGAGGCCGCCCCGCCGCCATGTTGGGTGCGGGCAGGACGGCGGCCCGCAGGGCCCTCGCGGAGCGGGACCGGCGCTCCACATCCTCTCCCGCCGTCCCCGCCTGCCCCAAGGCCGTGGGCTCGGCCGCCCCCCGCCGCTCGTCCCGCCCCTCAAGCCGGGCCCCTCCTGGCGGCCGGCTTGGCCCAGCCCCCCGGATTAGCGAGGGCGCGGCCTAAGCCTCTTTGCTGCCGCCGCCCCCGGCATGGCCCGGCATGGACGCCGGCGGCGCTGAGCGGCGCGGCGGAGAGCTATGCCTGCAGGTGAGGTCGCTCGGGGCAGGGGGGACTCGGACACCCTTCCCGGGGCAGCGGCGGGGCCGGGCCGGTAACGGGGCGGGCGGGGGGGCACCGGGCCCGGGCTGTGCTGCGTCTCCATGGCAACGGTGCAGGGGGCGGGGTGGGGGTGTGGCCAAACGTGGCGAGCCCTGATCGGGGGCGTGGTCACAGCGGGAGCCAACTGGGGGCGTGGTGTGGGCGTGGTCGGTGTGGTAATGGACAGGGTCATTCGTGGCCCCGCCCTTCGTCCCGGCCCGGGGGTCCTGAGCCCCCCGTTCCCCTCCAGGTGGGCGACGCCGGCCTGGGCGGCCTCATCCTGCTGCTGCTGACGGCCCGGCCGGGACCGGGCGATGGGGCTGCCCGCGGGGACCCCCCCGAGCCCGGTGAGATCCCCGGGGACTGCGGGGAGCACAAGGGGGTGTGGAGTCCTGGGGGGCTGCGGGGATCCTGATGGGGTGCATGGTCGTGAGGGGAGTGTGGACCCTAATGGGGTCCAGGGTCCTTGGGGGGGGCATTGGTGCCATGTGGCAGGCTGTGGGGACCCCCATGGGCAGTGGGATCCTGGGGTCTCAGGGTTAGGGTGGCCGTGGGACAGTGATGGGCGGGTGCTGCCCCACAGCAAGGATCTTCAGACTGGGGGTGCCCACCCTACACCGTGGTCCCTGCCCCATCCTGAGGGTGCCATGTCTCCAGGCGGGTCGCGGGGGCCCCTGGCACGCTCCTTGCAGCGGGCAGAGGCCATGCTGCGCAGCGTCACCCCGGGACTGCGCCGCCTGCTGTCCCCGCGGTCGAGCCGGCGCGGCGACACCGACGAGGACGACGACGAGGACGAGGATGAAGCAGCGTCCATCGTGGTCCCTCTGGAGCAAACCTTCCAGGCGCTGCGCCGCTGCCTGTGCGTCTGGGAGGACCCTCGCACCGAGACCTTCCTGGGCTACGTGCGGCCCCATCCCGGCAGCGGCGCCGGTGACTTTTCCGAGGACGCCGTGCGGCGGCGCGTGGCAGAGCGGGGAGCGACCCTGCACGCGCTGCTGCAGCACCGCCACCAGCTCCGCCTGGCCCGCGACTTCGCTCGACGCCTCAAGGCCTCCTCCGACTTCCTGCGGCGGCTGCAGGCGTTCCCGGAGCCCGGAGAGCGCGGGGAAGCGGCGGTGCCGGCGCTGCGGGAGCTGTGCGCGGAGCTGCGGGCGCACGCGGGGCACTGGGCCGCGCTGCTGCGGCGGCTGCGGGCGGACGCGTGGCTGCGGGCACTGCCGCAGCGCCGGGGCCAGGCCGTGCTGCACGTGCGCTGGGCGCTGCTGCTGCCCGCCCTGACGGCCTCACGCCTCACCGGGCGGCACATCGAGGCACGGCTGCGGCAGCTGGGCCGCCCTGGTACGCCCGTACCGGCCGCTGAGAGCCTGGCTGAGCTCTTCCAGGGGTTGGAGATCTACAACCGCGTGGTGACGGAGCTGGCCGAGGAGCTGGGCCCCGAGGTGAAGGCTCCCGGTGCCTTCACGGTGGGCGGAGTGCTGCGGCTGCTGGCGGCCGAGCGCGGCCGGGCCGTGGCCCAGCGGCTCCGGCCCCTCCTGTGGCCCCAGGGTGGGAGCATCAGGGATGGACACGTCCGCTGGGAGGATGTGGGGGTGCCGTGGCCACCCACGGCTGAGATGGACACAGAACCTTCTGGAGCAGCACCGGTGCTGGCGGCTGAGCTGCAGGCACTGTGCCAGGAGGACGAGGAGCTGATGGGACAGGTTTTTGGGGCGCTGGTGGCCTCAGCTGACAGCCTGTGGCAGCCGGTGCTGTCAGAGAGCCCCGAGCCCGCGGGGCTGCGGCCGGGTAGTGCAGGGGGCTGGAAGGCTGTACGGTGGCTGGACGCTGCCCGCGGCCCCGTGGCTGCCACCCTGAGTGCCCGGTACCGCCTGCTGCTCTGGGAGCATGTGGGATCCGTGCTGGGGGACAGCCCGGGCACCCCTCCTGCCACCCCCAGTGCCACCGTCACCGCAGCGTGGGAGCTGAGGCGTGCACTGGCTGTTGGTATGTGGGGGTACGGGGGGGGTGGAGTCCCTCGGGGTGTCCCTGTGCCACCCTGAGCCCCGCTGTGTCCCCACAGCCCGTGTGCCCGCTGAGTGCCGGGAGGAGCTGGGGCAGCTCTGCCTGCAGCTGCTGTGCCAGGGCGTTCTCTGCAGCTGGGACACGGGTATGGGGCTGGGGGGCCACAGGGAGGGGGCAGGGTGTGGGGTGGGGTGGGGTGGGGGGTAGGGTGTGGGGCACTCAGTGGATATGGGGTGAGGGAGTGGGGTATGCTGTGAAGGCTTGGGTATGAGATGGGGTATGAGGTGCAAGTGGGGGATCTTGGGGCTTTCTGACTGTTTCTCCTCCAGATTTTACCCGTGCTCTGGGCTCAGGGCTGTCAGACAAGTGCTTAGAGTCCCCAGGGGGGTCCCCAGGGCCGGGGTGCAGCCGCACAGCCCAGCGGCTCCGGTGCCTCTTCCCAGCCCTGGCACTGGCCCTGCGCTGCCTGCGCCTGCTGCCCACCCGCCCGCACGGTGAGAGGGGTCTGGGGAGGGGGGCAGGTGGCTCTGGGGGTCCTCTCTGTGCTGACCCCCGCCCACAGCCCCCCCCGGGGGTCTCTGCCTGCGGCTGCAGGTGCTGGGCCGGTGCCTGGCAGCGGTGGCGGCCGCCCACGCGTGGCTGACGGGCCGGGCCGGGCGGTACCTGGCAGCCTGGGCACTGCCTCAGTTCCTGCTGCTCACCCAGGGAGACCTGCAGGTACGGGGGTACGGGGGGCACGGGGGGCTGGGGAGACACAGCAGGGCTGGATTCACTCCATCTGCTCCCCTCCAGGTGCTGAAGGCAGAGGCAGAGCAGCTGATGCTGCAGGTGAGCAGGACCTTCCCAGAGCCAGGGGACATTCCTGGGGACAGCCCCCCTGAGCCACCCCCCAGCCCGGGATCCCCGTGGGAGCTCCGGCTGTGCCGGCAGATCTGTGACGTGGCCAACAGCATCCAGGTGTGGTGGGATTGCAGGAGGGTGGTCTGAGCACCAGGATGTCTGTGTCACCTGTGTCACCTGTGTCACCTGTGTCACTCTGTGTCATCCCGTGTCCCAGCTCTTCTCCGGGGACGTGCTCTGGATGTTCTCCACCAGCTGCAAGCGGCTCTCGGCTGAGATCTTTGACCAGACGATGCCTCTGGGGCGGCACTGGCGGCTCGGGCCCCGCGCTGGTGGGTGCTGGGGCTGGGGGGCTGTGAGGGGATTTAGGGGGTCACTGACCTGTGTCCCTGTGCCCCCCAGAGCTGCCCAGCTCCCCCAGCGCCTACGCGGCGGCCGCGGTGCAGGCGGTGCTGGGGCAGGTGCTGCAGGGTGCCCAGGCCCTGCCCCACGATGCCCAGGTGCCCACCCTGGCACGGGTCACCACGGCCTTCCTGGAGGCCTGGATGGATCACATCCTCACCCGCCGCATCAAGTTCAGGTACTGGGGATGGGGGGGCACAGTCTGTGGGCAGTGCCAGGGGTCCCAGTGGGGTCCTGGGGGTCCCAGTGGCAGTTCCAGGGGTCCCAGTGGCAGTGCTGGGGGTCCCAGTGGGGTTCGGGTGATCCCAGTGGCAGTCCCAGGGTTCCAGTGGCAGTGCTGGGGGTCCAGTGCCAGGCCAGGGGGCTCAGTGACAGGTTGGGGTCCCAGTGATGCTGTCCCTGTGGGGGTCCTGGGGGCTCCGGTGACAGTGCCAGAGGCTCTGTGGGGTCCCAGTGGTGGTCACGGGGGTCTGATGGCAGTGCCAGGATCTCGGTGGTGGTCACAGCGTGTGCTGGCAGTGCCAGGGGGTTCTGTGGGGTCCTGCTGGGGGTTCTGGGGTCTCACCCCCACGCTGACCCCCGTG
>JAWWEY010000208.1:70410979-70433786 GCA_035582745.1 Loriotus luctuosus
GGGGAATCCCAAACCCTGCTGTCCCCCCCAAACCCTGCTGGGGAATCCCAAACCCTGCTGAGCCCCCCAAACCTTACTGAGCTCCCCAAACCCTGCTGAGCCCCCCAAACCCTGCTGGGCCCCCCAAACCCTGCTGGGGTCCCCCAAACCCTTCTGAGCCCCCCAACACACCAGCCCCCCCCCCTTCAGGAAGGGGTGACACGGGGGGGCTTCACTGGGGTGTATTTATTGGGGGGGGGGACCTGACCCACACATTGGGGGGACACGAGTGGCACCTACAAGGTGGGGGGGTCATTTATGGGTGGGGGGGATCCCCGGCACGGCAGGAGGGGTGGGGTGGGGTTGGGGGGGTTCCCCCACCTCAGGGCCTGTCCCAGGCTGAGCCCCCCCTCCCTGGGAGCAGAGCCTGGGGTCACCTCAGCTCCCGTGGGGGGGTCAGGGACAGTCGGGGGGGGCTGGAGGGGACATGGGGACATCCCTGGGGTCCTGCTGCAGCTGCTGCTGCCGTTTCCAGCCCCGCAGCACAGCTGGGGCCTCAAACATCTGGCCAGCGGCATCCCCCGGGGATTTGGGATCCTGGGGAGGGTGGAATTCAGGATGCCCCATGTCCCCCGTGTCCCCCAGGTCCCCCTGCCTTCCCTCGCCCGTTTCTCCCCTGCCCAGGAGCTGCGCCCGGCAGATGCCGCACGCTGGGACGCCGGGCTGGAGCAGCAGGCAGCACAGGTTTGCCGGGATCCTCCCGTCTGAGGCGGCTCCGTTGCCAGCCACGCCGCCCTCCGGGAAGGGCGGGAGGATCCCGGAGCCGGCGGGAGCCACGGGAGGATCCCGGAGCCGGTGGGAGCCACGGGAGGATCCCGGAGCCGGTGGGAGCCACGGGAGGATCCCCACGGAGCCGCTCCCGGCCCTCGGCAGGGTTTGGGGCTCGGGGGGGGATCCCGGCCGGAGCTGCAGGGGGGGTCCGTGCTCAGCCCTCAGCCACGGGGGAGCCCCCCGGCATTCCCGGGGGATTGTCCCGGCGTTCCCGGCGTTGCCGTGATCCCGGCAGCAGCCGCGGCTCAGGCGGGGCCGTAGCAGAGGATCTCGCTCAGGTCGTAGCCGGTGACAGCGAAGGTGTCCCCGGCCGGGTCACAGAAGCGAGCGCCGCACACCTGAGTGTCGGTCACACACTCGGCGTGGCAGTGCTGCACCTGCAGGGGAGCAAATCCAACCCCAATTCCAGCATTGCCACAGCCCCAAGGGCCACATCCCTGCCCCCTGTCCCCGTGTCCCTGTCCCAAACCCGGACCCACCTCGATGTCATCGGTGTCCGGGTCCCTGCTGAGCTTCCAGACGTGGACAAAGGAATCCTCTGCACCCGAGAGCAGCTGCCGGGGGAGCAGGGGGACACTGGGGACACCACGGAGGTGGCAGTGCCACTGGCAGGGTGGGACACTGGGGTGGGATATCGGGGTGGGAGTTCAGGGTGGAAGGCCAGGTGAGATGTGGGGTGGATGGGGGTGCAGGTTGGGATTTCGGGCTGGAATTCCAAGCTGGGATTTCAGGTTGGAAAGTCGGGTGGGATGTGGAGTGGGATGCCAGGCTGGGATTTCAGGATGGAATTCTTGTCATTCTGGGACAAGAATCCACCTGGGATGCCAGGTTGGAATTTCAGGATGGAATGCCAGGCTGGGATGTCAGGATGGAATTCAAGGTGGGATGCCAGGTTCAGGTTGGGATTTCAGGCTGGAATGCCAGGCTGGGATTTCAGGTTGGGATGCCAGGTTGGAATACCAGGTTGGGATGCCAGGTTGGGATTTCAGGTTGGGATGCCAGGTTGGGATTTCAGGTCGGAATGCCAGGTGGATGTCAGTGTGGGATGCAGGCTGGGATACTGGGCAGGATGCCAGCGTGGGATGCTGAGTGTGATGCCAGGTGTGATGCCGGCTGTGCCCCCAGCTGTGCCCCCTGTCCCCCCCGTACCTTGCCGCTGAGCGGTGCCAGGTCGAGCGCGTAGATCCAGCGGGCGTGGGCGCTGAGCTGGGCGCGGATCCGCCCCGAGCCCGCCTCCCACAGCCGGATCTGCCCGTTCCCGTAGCCCGCGGCCACGATCCCGTTCCACAGCGCCACCGAGGAGCACGTGCAGCTGCACACAGGGTGTCACCACCGCACGGGTGTCCCCCCCTCGTGCCCCACACCCCGCGGCATCCCCGGGGCTCACCCGGATCCCGGGATCTTCCCCAGCAGCGTGAACTCCTCGCCGCTGCTCCACAGGCACAGCGTGCCGCTGTCATCGGCTGTCACCAGGTCCCCAGCGCCGTCCTGCGGGGAGAGGTGGCTCAGGGACACCGGGCAGTGTCCCCGCTCTGGGATGGGCCACCAGGACAAGCTGGGACAGCTCCTGAAGCGCTGACGGGTCCCGGCCGGGGGCGGCTCTGTTGGAACTCGTCCGGCCCTGCCCACGCGGCCACGCCAGGGTGGATTTCGAGGAAGGATCGGGGCACCCCTCCCTCCTTCCCTCCCTCCGTGAGGATTCCCGGCTCCTCCCGGCCCTGGGAATGCCCCAGTGCAGCCCTGGGAACCCTGGGAGCAAAGCCCGGGGTGGCAATGGGAGGTGACACAAGAGCTCCGTGTCCCCACGGTGACACTGCAGCTCGGGAATGGCATCTGGGGGATGAATTCCTTGGGGATCCCAGAGCAAGGAAAGTTCAGTGACTCATCAGGGAAAGTGCTGAGTGGGAGGAAACTGCCTGGTGAGTCTGCAGGGACCTGCCCTGGGAGCTTCCAGGAGGTTGCAGGAGAGATGGTTGCAGGAGAATTTGGGACAAAGGATGGCGTGACAGGACACAGGGAACGGCTTCCCACTGGAGAAGGGGAGATTTGGGTGGGATTTTGAGAAGAAATCCTTCCCTGTGAGAGTGTGGCTGCCCCTGGATCCCTGGAAGTGTCCTAGGCCAGGCTGGAGCCACCTGGGACAGTGGAAGGTGTCCCTGATGAGATTTGGGGTCCCCCTGTCCCCCCATACCGGGGCCTGGCCCTGCTCGGCCGCGATGTCGGTGATGGGATCCCGGTGCTGCTCCAGGACCTCGCTCAGCGTCACGTTGGTCCCTTTTGGGGGGATGTCAAACACCAGCACGGCCCCAAAGGATGTCCCTGTGGGGTCAGGGGGGTCAGCAGGGGCTGGGCCAGCCCAGGGCTCACCCACCCTGCCCACGCCCTGGGCTCACCCACGCAGATGAAGCGGCCGCCGGCAGCGGCGATGCCTCGGGCAAACACGGAATGTGCTGGAAGGGAAAGGAAAGGTTTGTGTCACTGAGGGACAGGGATTGGGGACAGGTTTGTGTCACTGAGGGACAGGGATTGGGGACAGGTTTGTGTCACTGAGGGACAGGGACTGGGGACAGGTCTGTGTCACTGTGGGACAGGAATTGGGGGTCACACCCCAGTCCTGGCACTGCTCTGGGCCTGTCCCAAGAAGATGTTGAGGGGTTGGTGTGCAGGAGCTGGGGAAGGGGCTCAGCCTGGAGCAAAGGGGGATCAGGGGCTGTGGGACATGCATTTGTAGGAAAGTTTTAAGGTTTGACAGGAGGGTTGGACAAATGGGGACCTTGTGGCTCTGCACAACTCCCTGACAGGAGGGGACAGCCAGGGAACAGGGACAGGACGAGAGGGAACAGCCCCAAGCTGTGCCAGGGCAGGTTTAGGTTGGATATTGGTAAAATTCCTTCCTGGAAAGGGCTGGAATTCCCACCCTGGCAGTGCCCATCCCTAGGGGGATGCCCAGCCCTGTGCAGGTGGCACTTGGGGACAGGGGCAGAGGTGGCCTGGGCAGGGCAGGGGGGCTCGGGGGGGATTCACCTGCCGGGAGCTCCGGGACATCCAGGGCGTGCCAGAACACCATGGTGGAGCCATCAGCATCGTACATCTGCCATGGAGGGACAGGCTGGGACACTCGGGGGGGGCAGCGGGACCCCCAGGGCCCCCCAGTGCCCCCCAGGCTCACCTGCACCCCGCGCTGGGACGTGAGCACCAGCAGCACCCGCGATGGCAGCTCGCACCACGCGGCCTGAGGGGACACAGAGGGGACACTGAGGGACCCCCTGTCCCCTCCTGGGGACACTGAGGGACCCCCTGTCCCCTCCTGGGGGTCTCCCCCTGCAGAACCCCCAAAATCCCCTCCTGAAACCTCTCAAACCCTCCCAAACAGGAGAACTCCAAACTCCTACGCCTGGATCAGGAGCCCCCAAATTTTCTCCTGGAGCCCCCCAAACCCCTCCTGGAGCACCCAAACCCTTCCTCCTAGAACAGGAGCCCCCAAATTTTATCCCCGAGCCCCCAAATCTCCTCCTGGAGACCCCCAAACTCCTATCCCTGGAACAAGAGCCCCCAGATTTTCTCCTGGACCTCTCCAGTCCCCTCCTGGAGCACCCAAACCCCTCCTGGAGCTCCCCAAACCCTTCCTGCTGGAACAGGAGCCCCAAAATCTCCTCCCGGAGTCCCCAGATTCCCCCAGACCCCTCAGGGGGCTCCTTCCCCCTCCCCACACTCTGGGCCCTGCAGGATCCTGAACCCCCCAGCCCCATTTCAGCACCAGGGCTGTGACACGACCCCTCCCCAGTGCCAGGGAGGTGCCAGGGCTGAGACACGACCCCTCCCCAGTACCAGGGAGGTGCCAGGGCCGGGTGCCACTCCCATGCCGGGCTGTGCCCGTGCCTCACCTGGGTCAGCAGGGGGGTGCTGAGGGCAGAGCCTCCTCCCCTCGCCTGCAGCTGCCGGGGGGGCCCCTCGCCGGGCAGCAGGCTGAGGCTGGAGCCGTGCACGGCCCCGAAGGCGGCGGCGGCGCGGCGGGGCGGGCACAGCACGGCCAGGTTGTTGTACAGGGCGGAGCTGCTGCTCCGCAGCGCCAGGCTGCGCTGCCGCCGGTACGGCCTGCGGGCAAAGCGGGGCTGCCAGGGCACCGGGGCACCGGGGGGCACAGCCAGGGGCTGCCAGGGCAACGGTTCCCCTCAATCCCACCGGTTCCCCCCCGGTCCCCCTCAGCGCTCCCCGGTCCCCCTCAGTGCCCCCCGCTTCCCCCCCGGTTTCCCGTCCCCGCCCCCCCCCCGCTCACCCGGTGCTTGCCGCCGCCATGGAGACGCGTCGCGGCGTGATGACGTAAGGCAGCCGGCGCACAGGGATTACGTCACGTTGCCGTGGAGCCCGAGACGCCAAAGGGGCGGAGATGGCCGAGGTGGGACTGGGAGGGACTGGGGGAACTGGGAGGGACTGGGAGGAACTGGGAGGGACTGGAAGGGACTGAGAGGGACTGGGACGGACTGGGAGGGACTGGGAGGGACTGGGAGGCGGTGGAGCGGGGCAGAGGGGGCGGGGGATGGCTGGGAGAAGATGGGGGATGTGGGGAGTTGGGGTGTGCTGGGATATACTGGGTTATACTGGGATGTACTGGGGTGTACTGGGATGTACTGGGATGTACTGGGATGAGCTAAGGAGCCATACTGCGGTAGGCTGGGAGGTACTGGGCTATACTGGGATGCACTGAGATGCACTGGGATGTAATGGGATATACTGGGATGCACTGAGATGTACTGGGGGTCCGTGCTGGGGTGGGCTGGGCTATACTGGGATGTACTGGGATGCACTGGGATGTACTGGACTGTACTGGGGAGCCATGCTGAGATGGGCTGGGAGGTACTGGGCTATACTGGGATGTACTGGGATGAGCTGAGGGGCCACTCTGGACTGTGTGGCGGTGCACTGGTACTGGAACATACTGGGACGCACTGGGCTGTGTGGCGCTGTACTGGTCCATACTGGTCCATACTGGGACACACTGGTACTGGTCCATACTGGGGCACACTGGTCCATACTGGTCCATGCTGGGACACCCCGGGCCGCTCCCGGGGGGCAGCAGGAGCTGTGGGTGTCTCTGTCCCGCCGCAGAAAGGGAAATCCCGCGGGGCCGGCACCAGATCGAAGCAGGACAAGCCCCGGGCGCAGGCGCGGCAGTCCAAGCGGGGCTCCCCGAGGAGCTCCGGGCGCGCCTCCATCCAGCCCAGCCCGTCCCCGGAGCCCCTGGAGCCGCTGGACGTGGAGCCCATCCTGGACGAGCTCCTGGAGCGGGTGCTGACCGAGGTGGCGCTGGCGGCCGTGGCTCGGCAGGTGAGAGACCCCCCCCATAATTTGGGGAGGTTTTGGGGGGCTGGGGGCTGCGGGCGGGCTCTCAGCGCTGTGTCCCCAGCGGGTGCCGTTCGCGGTGGCGCGGGCGCGGGACGCCATCCTGTTCGTGGCCGAGTGGCGCTTCCTGGTGCGGGACGAGCTAGTCCCGGAGCCCGAGGGGGACCCGGAGCCCGAGCGGGACGGGGTCTGGAAGGAGGACGAGGAGCCCCCAGCCGGCATCTGGGACTCGTGGACACCACACGTTGTCGCCGTCGACAAGGAGTCCACGCCCTCGGAAGAGGTGAGAGGTTCCCCGAGCCCCCGGAGCCTGCGCGGGCCGTGGGATGGCGGTGTCACCGCACCGGGTCCCCTCTGTCCCCTCTGTCCCCTCTGTCCCCTCTGTCCCATCTGTCCAGCTCTCATCCGAGGAGCTCTCCGAGGCAGACGAGGCTCAAAGTCAGCCCGTGGGTCCCGGAGAGGTTCCCGGTGCTGCTCCCGCCGCGGATTTCCCTCGGCCCCGCGGCCCGGTCCCGTCCGGGGCTCGCCCGGTGACAGCCAAAGGTCCCCTGGGCCGCGACACCGCCGCCGCTCCCGCCGTGGCCGTCCCTGTGTTCCCGGGCCAGGTGAGACGTGCCCCGATCCCCCCTCCCCGACACCCCTGCGGCTCCGTGCTGTCACCCACGGTGGGGGGACCCCAATTCCCGCACCCACACCGGCTCCCTTTGCCCGCCGTGCCAGTCCCGCTCCGCCGCCGCCGCCGCCGCCGCTCCTCCCGTTCAGCCTCCCGGGCCGCGACCGCCGCTCCGCCCGAAGCCTCCCAGCGCTCCCCAGCCCCGCGAGCGAGGCCGCCGCCCCACCCGGTCCCCCGAGAGGCACCGCCCACCCTCCCGAGCCCCCGAGAGGCGCCACCCACCCTCCCGAGCCCCGCAGCCCCGGGCGGCCCCGCCGGACGCGCCCCCGCCCCCGGTTCCGCCGCCGGTCGCACCCCCGGAACCCGGAGCGCCGGCAGCAGCGGAGCCCCGCGAGCAAGAGGCACCGCCACCATCATCATCCTCCCGCTCCAGCGCGCCGTTCATCCATCCGCGCAGACTCTCCCGCAGCCCCGGCGTGCCCCGGCTCGGTGCCCGGCGCGGCGATGCCCGCTGGGTGCTGCCCGAGGTGAAGGTGCTGGACGTGAGCACCGAGGGCGATCGGCCGCGCTTGGGAGCATCGCGGAGCCGGTTACCCCTGCAGGGATCCCTCGTGCAGGTGATCCCGGCGACCCCCAGAGCCGCCAGGGCCGAGCCGCAGCTCTGCGACCCCTGGCTGGCCTCGGTGCGCCTGGCTCCCGGTGTCACCGTGCGCTGGGGAAGCTGCGAGCGCCGCGGGCCCGCCCTGGCGGGGCACAGCGACGACGAGCAGGGGGATGAGGCGCTGAGGAGGGCGGAGAAGGACCTGAAGCCCATCCTGCCCTACCCGGAGTGCCGGCTCTCGGAGTACGGAGAGGCGGAGGAGTGGCAGGACAGCCCGCTGGAAACGGAGCAGCTCCCGAGGCTGCCCCTCCCGGCGCCCGGCCCCGCTCTGGGGGGGTCCCTGTCGCCCCGAGTGTCGCCGGTGCAGTGGTTGGAACAGGCCGTGGCCTCGGGGGACCCTCCCGGAGGTCGGGGATCTTTGACTCAGAAGTAAATTTTAAAAACCCACTAAAATGAGTTTTGCAGAACCCAGGGCGCCACTAGCACGCGGCGGGTCCCCGCAGCCTCTCTGTCCCCAAATGAGGAATAAGAGCGGTGTGACGGTGGCACGGGTGGCTTCGCCCCCGGAGATCCCGTCCTGGGGAACGAGGACAGGGTGGGCAGAGCCTGCCCGGAGCCTCCTCCGCCTTCCCGGGAGCTCCGGGCGCAGCTCGGGGTCCCTCGCTGGGGCTGTCCCCGCCCGCTGGGCCATCCCACAGGGACCTGCTCCAGCCCTGGAGTGTCCCCGCACTGCCCGAAGGGGACTTCAGGGGACATCGCCCCTCCTGTAGCCGCCCCGGGGGTGCAGAGCGTCCGAAGTGGCGCGGGCGAGCAGCCCTGGGGTGGCACCGCGGACACTGAGGTGGCACCGCGGACAGCGGTGTGACACGGGGAGCTTTACCTGTTCCCCGAGTTGCATTCATAGAGACCCTAATTAGCATATGGATGGGCGTGGTTTCAGCTCATTAGCATGAGGTGCGGTACCAGGCGCGGTTTTCTGTTCCTCATTAGCGGAAGATGATGGAATGGGCGTGGCTTTCAGTTCCTAATTAGCGCCAGAGTGCTTTCATCACTTAATTCAGCGCCCATCGAGGGTCCAATCTGGCGGCCCTACGAAACAGGAAAGCCCCAAATCACCCATCCTATTTGTCATCCCATTTTTTGCGCTGCTGCAATTCCTCCCGCGTTACTCAGCAGCGCAGAGGAACATTCCTCCCGCGTTACTCGACACCGTAGGAACGTGTCGGGTCCAGCCTGGCACAAACTCTTGGTGGAGGTAAAAAAATCCCAGGTGTTTTCACAGCACCGACGGGTTATTAAGAGCAATAAATGAGGCGTAATTTCCTGACAGGGTGGCACTGGGGACAGTGGGGTGGCACAGGGGACATAAGGAAGTGCCCCACCTTCCTGCCTGCTCCAGCCACTCTGCTGTCCCTCCTCGGCTGCCAGCGGCTCACGGAGCAGAGGGACCCGTGCCGTGCCGTGCCGTGCCGTGCCGTGCCACCGGCCGGGCAAAGGTCCCGCTGTGACCTCTGTCCCCAGCGCCGCCCCGCGCCCGGCCATGGAGCTGCTGGGGGCTCTGAGCCCCCCGTGGTGGCTCCTGCCGCTCCTGCTGCTGGCCCTGCTGCTCCGGGCCGCTCGCAGGAGCCCCTGGGACCCCCGCAAATGTCCCACGGACCTGACGGGCAAGACAGTGATTGTCACCGGAGCCAACAGCGGTGAGCAGGGAGGGCGGGCGGGGACACGCGTGTGGGAGGTGGCGTGATAGCTGAGGGGTGACCTGCAGGGGACATGGGTGTCCCTTGGCCAGCCCAGGACCCCGGTCCCTGCTTTGGGAGTGCAAATGGCTGCAGAAGAAGCTGGTGGCCATCCCTGGGCACCCACAGTGTGCTCCTGGTGCCCTCTGCTCACCTCCCGAGGCTGGACATGGGACTGTTAATGACTGACGGACAAGGCCACCACGGCCACCATGTCACACCAGGGGTGGGGTCACTGCTCCCACCTGTGTTCAACTGCGGGAGATGTCGGGACCCCCAGGCTGGGACTGGGGTGTCCCCGCACACCCAGGGACAGAGCGGCCCCACACATGCTGGGCTCCATCCCCTCCCCAGCGCCCACCATTTCCTGCTGGGAGGTTTTGGCCGTGGCAGGGGCTGCCCAGACCCCAAAGGACCAGCAAGACCTGGCAGGGATCTGCCCACACCCCCTCCGTGCCCCGCAGGCATCGGCAAGTGCGTGGCCATGGAGCTGGCACGCCGCAATGCCCGCACCATCCTGGCGTGCCGGAGCCGGGAGCGGGGCCAGGCGGCCGTGCAGGAGATCCGAGCGGCCACCGGGAATCCGGAGGTGCTGCTGAGGCTGCTGGACACCGGCTCGCTGGCCTCGGTGCGAGCCTTCGCCGCCGCCGTGCTGCGGGAGGAGCGGCGCCTGGACGTGCTGGTCAACAACGCCGGAGTCACCGGTAGGTGCCGGGCAAAGCCCTCCGGTCACAAGAGGGGTCCAGAGGCTCGTCCCGATGCCCACGGCACTGCCCTCCTGTGGGGGTAGCAGCTGTCGGTTTGTCTGTCGGGATTGAAGGCGTTTGAGACGGTAATTCCAAGCTGGGAGGTTGTGTTGGTCTGTTGGAAGGAAGGAGGGCTCTGCAGAGGCACTCGGGTTGGATGGATGGGCAGAGTGCAACAGCATGGAGTTTAATAAATCTAAGTAAGAGTTCTACATTTTGGCCACAAAAATCCTCTACAAGGTTACAAGCTGGGGAAAGTGTTCGGGCAGAAAGGGACCTGGAGGTGCTCGTCCACAGCTGGTTGAATTCTAGCCAGAAACGTGCCCAGGTGGCCAAGAAGGCCAATGGCTCCTGGCCTGGATCAGGAGTGGTGTGCCCAGCAGGAGCAGGGAGGTCGTTTTTCTCCTGGAGAATGGTGTGCCCAGCAGGAGCAGGGAGGCCATTCTGCCCCTGAATAACTGTGTGCCCAGCAGGAGCAGGGAGGTCATTCTGCCCCTGAAGAATGGTGTGCCCAGCAGGAGCAGGGAGGTCATTCTGTCCCTGTACCTGGCACTGGTGGGGGCACACCTTGAGTGCTGTCTCCAGTTCTGGCTTCTCAATTTGGAAAGGATGCTGAGATGCTCAAACACAAGGCTGGTGAGGGGATTGGAACCCAAACCCTGTGAGGAACGTTTGAGGAGCTGGGGCTGTTCAGCCTGGAGAAGAGGAGGCTCAGAGGTGACCTGATTGCTCTCTACACCTTCCTGAAGGGAGGCTGTGGACAGGTGGGGTTGGTCTCTGACAGAACCAGAGCACACAGCCTCAAGCTATGTCAGGGAAGGTATAGGTTGGATATTAGGGAGAATTTTTCACTGAAAGAACAATAAAGTACTGGAATGCTCTTCCCAGGGAGGGGGTAGAATCACCATCTCTGGATGTGTTTAAAAACAGACTGGGCATGGCACTTGGTGCTGTAGTCTGGTTGAGGTGTGAGGGCACAGGTTGGACTGGATGATCTTAGAGGGCTCTTCCAACCTCATCATTCTGTGATTTTGTGATTCCTTCCTGCCATGAGGGTCCCTGCAAATACAACACTGTCCCACCTGGAAGAGGGGCTGGAGCTGATGTTGGGGTGCTGGGGATCCCTCCCCCCTGGTCCCTGCAGGTGAGAAGATCTTTTAGGGAGGCTCCAGGAGCCCTGCAGTGAGTCCCAGCTCCCCATTCCTGCTGGCATCCAGCTTCCCAATCACACTGCTCTAAACTCAATGCCCCAGAGAGCAGCAGAGAGTGGCTCCAGGACAGACAGCAAGCCACAGTCTAGCCTTGGTTAACACTTTTTGTGTTTCATGTCTGTGTTCAGCAATTCTGCTGCTGTTTGGGAGCTTTGATGTGAAGCCACGACGCTCCCAGGGGTGCCCATGCCCATCCTCAGGGAGCAGCTCTGCTCCTGCCTGGAATCCCAGCTGGATGGTTTTGGTTTTGGGGAGGGCTGCTGTTACCTTGTCAGTGCTGCTGTGGGCTGCTTGGCTCACCAAGAGACAGCACAAAGGGAAATGCAAACTTGTGTGTTGCTCTGCCTTTGAAAGACCTCTCTGCTTTTCATCAGGGCTTTGGGGGCTCTGTTTGAAATCTCTGTCCCTGGGGTGAAGTGGAGGGTTCTTGGTGGGAAAACCACAGTCATGACAGCAGTAGGAGAGTGAATGTTCTGCTGAGATGCCTTGGATAGGGCAGGGAAAGCTGCTCAGATCCTTGTGGAGCCTTTTCAGGGAGCTCCTTGGATGGACTCAGCCTGTCTGCCTTGCCTTCAGGTACTTGGCTGGCAAACAGCACTGTTGGATATCAGTTTTCACCCATCCCCAGAGTAACCTGGGGTGCTGGGTCCTGCTCTGGGATCCCCAACAGCAGCAGGACCTGGAGCTGCTGGAGCAAATCCAGAGGAATCCATGGAAATGTTCCCCAGGCTGGGAGAGCTGGGAGTGCTCACCTGGAGAAGGGAAAAATCCAGGGAGAGCTCAGAGCCCCTTCCAGTGCCTGAAGGGGCCCCAGAGAGAGCAGGAGAGGGACTGGGGACAAGGGATGGAGGGACAGGACACAGGGAATGGCTTCCACTGCCAGACGGCAGGGATGGATGGGAGACTGGGGAGAAATTCTTCCCTGGGAGGGTGGGGAGACCCTGGCACTGATGCCTCAAGGAGCTGGAACAGAGGCTAGAAGGAGTTAAGAGGGATTAAGTGGGTATTTATTGGTATTTATTGAAGTGCCTTTAAAGGCCACACCCTGGCAGTATCAGAGCCACAGTTGTGGCTCTGCCTGGATGGCTCCAAGGTGGAAACAAAACAGGGCTCAGACAAGAGATCTCACATTTTTATAAGCTTTAGTCTATTTGCTTGTAGGAGTTAACTCTCCAATTAATAGCTTCAAATTATGAAGTTTCATCCTCCTTGCTTGCCCACCCTCCTCTTCTCACATTATTGGTGCTTTGGGCCTGAAGTTTGAAGAGCTTGTCCTTGAGTGTCCAGCTGGAACAGGATTGTTTTGTCTTCACCCTCCTGTGACAAGATCCTAGTGACACTTTATATAAAGCTAAAAGCTGCACACCAAAGAACAGAAAAACTGAAAACTTAAAGTATCAGTTGCCCCCCTGGGTGCCCAGAGAAGCTGTGGCTGCCCCTGGATCCCTGGCAGTGTCCAGTGCCAGGTTGGATGGGGCTGGGAGCAACCTGGGATAGTGGGAGGTGTCCCTGCCATGGCAGGGGTGGGATGAGATGGGATTTAAGGTCCCTTCCAACCCAAATAGCTGATTCTATGCTTTGCCAGACTAACCAGTGTTCCTTGGGATCTCCTGTCTTGCAATGTCTGTTGTAAACAGAATTTGCATCCTGGAGTGAAAAAAAAAATAAAATTTCAAAACCCAACCAACTAAAACAAAAAAAAAAATCCCCAAACCAAACAAAACCCACAACTCAAACCACAAACTCAAATCCTGAGAAACTACTTCATGACTTGGCCATGTTCTCTGCAAAAGGACTGGATTTTTTTTTTAAACTCAGTTCTCCCAGCAGATTTTGTATTGTCTGCCTCTGATCTCTATCTCCTGGCAGGCAAGGCAGCATTTCCTTTGATTTGACAGCATTTAGAAACAAAATCTGAGAGGAAAAGCTTGTGATCTGCAGCTGTCAGAAATGCCATTTGCTCCAAGTGGGAGTGCTTGGAAGCAGGGAATCTGCTGTGGAAGGGGTGTGTGTGTGCTGGGACTGTCTGTAACCCTCCTAAGAGAGGGGTTAAAATGCAGAAGTGAGAGAAAACAGAGGGGTTTGGCAGCCGATTTTTTATATATAGAACATTCATATATTTTTATATATATATATTTTTATATATATATAAATTTCTATCAAAGCCTTGCCAAATTCTCCTGGTTTATCTTATGCTACAAGGCTGAAAGGGAATTTATGTTTCTGTAGATCTGCTTTCCCTATGGAACCAGCTGCTGGTGAAAGGCTGGGAGTGGGATGTTAATGGAAGTTGTGGGAGAAGAAATGGGAAAAATCTTTGAGATCTTTGCCTTGGCCATCTTGAAAGATCAAATCCCAGCACCAGCATCACTTTGGCCCTTTTCTACCCAGAAGTGCCTGCTTTGGGGTCACTCCAGGCGAATTTCCAAGCCTGATTTTAAGTTTTTCTCAGGGCCAGGACCTGTTTGGGCCCCTTCTGAGCTCTGAGTCACTGGTGCTTTCAGCAGCAGCCATGGCAGAAATGGGCAGCATTTCCTACAATGTGATTATTGCTAATTTGTGCAGGATGGAGGAGTCTGGAGCAGGGCTGTGCCTTACCCGTGTGCCTGCCGTGCTGAAGGGAAAGTGCCTTTAATTCCTTGGGCAGGGAGATTGGAATCTCCCATTAGTAACCAGTTAAATGGGATTTATGGAATGAATTAGGGTGCAGGAGAGATCTGGGGGTGTCTCTGGTTCTGCTTCAAGGTGGATTTTAAAGCAAGGTCAGGTTCCTAAGAGTGAAGGATGGGAGATTCCCCCACCTCACTGGGACCCTGATCCAATGCTTAGACTTGGCCAGAAAGAGAGAAAAACCCCCACAGGATGATGGAATTGGCATTTCCATTTTGGACTTCTATTGTCTCTCACAGCTGCTTGCTTTAAGGTTTAAAATCTCCCAACACTGACGAGGAGAGCTCAGTTTCTCTCCTCAGAAGTTCCTCCTGCTCTAGATAAAGCAGAATCCAAAATAGCAGAAGATCAGTGAAAAAAAAGGGTTTAAATTTCAAAGTTGCTGTGAATCTACAAAGGAATGGTGCTGATGCTGCTGAGCCTTGTCTTAATTTCTGTGGGTTCTTAAGGGATTGAGGACAAGGGGGGATGGCTTCCCATTGCCAGAGGGCAGGGAGGGATGGGATATTGGGCAGGAATTATTCCCTGGGAGTGTGAGGAGGTCCACAGAGAAGCTGTGGCTGCCCCTGGATCCCTGGCAGTGTCCAAGGCCAGGCTGGACAGGGCTTGGAGCCACTTGGAGGTGCCCCTGGCCATCCAGGGAGTGGAATGGGAATGACCTTTAAGGTCCTTTCCACCCAAACCATTCTGTGATGAGCAAACCCACAGCTCTGGCTGCTTCTCTGGAACTTGCTGGATCACAAGTGTCTGATGGCCTCCTCCAAGATATCTCAGGAATAACAATAGCCATCCCACACCTGAGAACATTCTTTCAATAGATTTCAATATTGGCATTTCCCCAAATAACTCTCTTCCCCCTCTGCTGTGGGAGAGATGACGCACTTGCTTGTGAGGGAGGTGAGCTGATGCTCAGGCTCATTCTTGTCTTGCTTTCAGGTGATAAACAGAAGGTTTAAGTCTAGAGCAAACAGGCTGGAGCTTGGTATGAGCTCTCAGATTACTCATAATTGAAAGGCTTAAAACTTTTATGCACCAGCTGCTGCTTTAGCACTGAAACAATGAGCTCCTGCAGGCAATTACCTTGCTGCCTTTGGAGAATTTCACCTGCACAGGCAGAGCAGAGGACTCCCTGGGTGATTTCCTGGATTCCTTTGGATGTGGTCAGGCTCATTAATGTGGCAACTCTGGCCTGGCCCTCCCTTGTTTCCTAATCTGGTGGTGACTCTGATTTCTGACAGACACTGATTTCAAAGAGAAGTGTCTGTATCTGATGTCTCAGGAGGATTTCGACAGCGCTATGCAAAATTTTGTTCTAGTCCTAACAAGAAGTTTGAACCCATTTCTGCCAAGGTTAGCTTGTGCTTATTTTCTGGTAGGCAGTCAAACCTGAATGCTTGCTCCAGGTTTGCTCTGATGGCAGCAGGCATGGATGTGTTCACATCCCAAATTGGATCTCTCTGCCTGTTTTCAGTGGTGGTTCACAGTGAGTCTGTCACAGGTGGTTTCTTGCATGCTGAGGATCACACCCTAGATGTGAACACACCCTAGATGTGTCCATCAGAACAGCTGGACAAGGCCTTGTCTGTTCCCACTGCCCCTAAGACTATTTTGAGTTGTATTTTTTACCAAGCTAGGTGGCTGAATCACCTGGCTAAATCAGTTAAAGGCAAATAAGTGAGTGCTGGGTTTTTCCTTTTAGTGTTGCAGAGTTTCTCCCAGTGTTTGTCTCCCAGATTTCCTTTTTCTGCCCATCACAGGCCATGGGTTGAGCTGCAGTTTCCTTCTGCTCCAGAGCAGTGCTGCTGGTCCAGTCCCACCAGCACCAACTTGTCTGTGTCTGCTGGTGTTGATGGTGATATGGATTTGCAGGAAAGGATTGGGTTGGGATCTGGAATAGTCAGAGCCTCCACACATCAAAACAAACATGCTTGAAATTGATATCTTTTCATGCCTGCCTGTGCAAAATGATCCCAACTTGGGCTAATACTGGAAGCTGTTGGTTTATTAATCTCTGGATTCCTGTGTTCTTGCTGTTATAGATTCCCTTCAAGTGAGCCATTCTTCCCTTGGACACGAGGGTTTGGCCCCATCAGCCCCCTGGCAGCCTCCCCCCAGTTAAGGGAATGGAGGAATGAGTTTTTAATAAGAAGCCAGCACGGGGATGCCCCGTGCAGCAGAGCTGGAATGGCTGCTCTGTGTTCCCTGCAGCCTTGGGGCTGGCAGCTCGCTCAGCCTGGGGATGCCTTCCACTTGGAACTGAAATAAAAACAAATGTCAGAGCCTTCCTGAGCTGCTGCTGTGCCTGAACGAGGTGCTTCATCCTCAGAAATGTTCCCCTGGATCTGTGAGCTCCAGGAGCTGGGAGAACCAAAGCTGATGGAGCCCCCAGCAGATCTTGTCACTCTGAGATCTCCTGTGGTCTCTGCACTGGGTGTTTGAAGCAGGATAAGAAGGATGGGGGAGCTGTTCCCAGCTGCTTTTCCCCCTGGAGGAAGGTGGGTTTTATGTAATGGTGCCACGTGAGTCCCTCCTGCAGCAAGTCAGGGCTAACAGGTGATCCCAAAGCCTCGTGCAAGGCTAAACAGGAAAGGGGAATTGCTGATCAGCATTCCTGCTGCAGGAGTTTCCTTGCAGTCCAGTGGGTGCTGAGGGATCCACCTGGGGTTTGGAATCCAGGGATAAATTTAAGTCTTAAATTATATTAGTTTAAATAAATTATTATTATCATTAATATAATTATAATATATACTCATGATAATTAATATCATATACTATTACTATTAAAATGGTAAAATTTATTATTTAATTGTTAATACATAATATATTATTGATATTATAATATATTAGTAATTAAATAATAAATTTATTAATAAAGTTTGGACTTTTCCTACAACCTCTACCCCACAAGTGACAAACAGAATCATGAAAGGGTTTGGGTTGGAAGGGATCTTAAAGATCATCTCATTCCAACTCCCTGCCATGGGCAGGGACACCTTGCCCTATCCCAGGTTGTTTCAAGCCCCATCCAACCTGTCTCCTCCAGGGATGGGGAGTCCACAACCTCTCTTCTCAAGGAAATACTTTTTTATCCAATGCCACTCCCAAATACCCAACTGTCCAGCTTGGATTATGAAGCCACTTGTACTTAATCTCCTCTCCCCAGCCCCTTGGAGTTGGGGAGGGTTGGAAGTTGTCCTTCCCTTGTTCAGAGTGTTGTGGTGATGTTAGATAATATTTGCTGGAGGGAGTGTGATTGTATTCAACTTCTACTCTGCCAAACTCCTTAATTCTGTACAGTTTATCCTTTGGCTGGAGCATTTCCTGATGAATGATGGTATGTGACAGGACAAGAGGCAATAGGTTCAAGCTGAGAGAAGGTTTAGATGAGATAAGAGGAATAAAAATCCTTCCCTGTGAGGGTGCTGAGCCCTGGCACAGGGTGCCCAGAGTAGCTGTGCCTATCCCTGGATCCCTGGAAGTGTCCAAGGCCAGGCTGGAGCAACCTGGGACAGTGGAAGGTGTCCCTGCCCATGGATGGGTGTGGAATTGGATGGGATTTAAGTCCCTTCCAGCCCAAACCACTCTGGGATTCTGTGACAGAAGACCAAAACTGATCCACAGCACGTGGATGTTGATGTGAGATGGGAATGCAATCCCCTAAAAAACTTGCTCACCCTGACCTTGGAGCATGCAAAGCAGTTGTGTAAGTGCATTTATGGATATGGGGTTACAGGGAAAAAGGATGTTTTGGTGGAGACACAGCCACATTTCTGTCCCTCCAGGAAAGCAGGATGCAGCCAGGTTGTGTAAGAGCTGAGAGAAAAGGGATGATCCTAGGACAGAGACAAGTGGAAATCCAGGAACAGGCTGAGCTGAGGGTTGAACCTCCCCCAATATTGGTGTTGACTTGTTCCTCAACTTGTTTTTGGTTGGAAAGCCCAGGGATCACCCCAACTGGACGAGACACATTCCCTGCCTTGTTATCATCAGCTTCAGAGCTTGTCCTTTTCACCTTTCTGCTGCTCTCCTTGTTACCTTTAAACCTACAAGGACTGCTTTTAAAGGGATTTGCTGTGCCCAGCAGTTGTTGTAAGGGCGATGTGGCAGAGCAAGTGGAAGCTGTGTGACATATTTGGGACAGAGCTGAGACCACTAACAAGCACTTGGCTCGACAGTGACTGGGAGAGAGGCTGTTAACCTGCCTCGTACTGAAAGTACAGCTGTCTTAAGCACAGCAGGACTGTGGAATTGCTAATGAGGATTCTACCCTGGCTGGGGATCCAAAAAATCTCATTTTTATGAAACCTATCCTATTGTAAACAAGTTTGGTTTCTTTTTTTTTTTTTTTTTTGTCTCAGTAAATAGACACCAAGTGCTATTTGCTATTTAGGAATTGCAAATGTGAAACTGAATTGTGAGGGGTAACTTTTAGGGGTAGACTCCTGTTCTATCTATTTCTCTTTAGGCCTCATTACCTTTCCCTGCAAGCCATAAATTGAATAAAGCAATGTAATAGATCCATTTCTGCCTCATTTTCAGATGCTCTCATATGCTCTTACTGTACCCTGAACAAGGTATGACAAACTTTGTGTGTATGGAAAGCTGGCAGGGGCTAGAAAAACAAGACAAAAGCATGTAAAGCTGACCTTCTTAAAAATGTGGGCTGACAAAAGGGGAAGGAAAGGCTGCTGGGGTCAGATCTGAAGTTAACTTTTCCATAAGGTGTACTTCTAGTTGCTTAGACTTCTAACAAACCTTGAAACTCTTGACAAAATTCTTTTGTTTCCAGCTCAAAAGTGAGAGGAATAAACTGAAGGAAGAGAGGTGGTGTGTAAGTCTTGGTCCTGAGGAGATTTTGGGCTTTAGAGCTCAGCTCTGCCCCTGATTAGAAGCAGGAACCCTTGGCTTCCACCAGCAAATGGTGAAGTTCTCAAATACTCCAATCCAGCCCCTGCAGCTACATTAGCAGAGGCTCATTTGAAGCATGAAATGAGCTGTTACCAGATTCCATTTGAAGCTCCTGTGAAGGAAGAGGATGAGATCAGAGTTTTGACTTTTCCTACAGCCTCTACCCCACAAGTGATCAAGCGCTTGAACCTTGTGCCTGTGGTGTCGTAATCTCAGAACTGGAGGTGCAACCTCCATCTGGAGGTTCTGGACATGAGATGGGCAGGATTTGAACTGGGGATTTGTATTTATAACCTTTCTAACCCCTGCTGGTGCACAACTGGTTTAAGTCTTAGCAGAGTGTAGAACCCCTCGCTAGAGGGAAAATTGTGGAATGTGGAATATTGAAAAATGTGGAAATTGTGGAATGGTTTGGGTTGGAATGGACCCTAAAGACCATCACATTCCACCCTCTGCCATGGGCAGGGACACCTTCCACAGACCAGGTTGCTCCAAGCCCCATCCAACCTGGCCTTGGACACTTCCAAGGATGGTGAACACTTCCAGGTTGCTTCTCTGGGCACTCTGTTCCAGGGCCTCCACACGCTCACAGGGAAGGATTTCTTCCCAATATCCCATCTAACCCTGCCCTCTGGCAGCAGGAATCCATTTTCCCTTCTCCTGTCACTCCAGACCCTTGTCAATAGTCTTTCTCCATCTTTCTTGGAGCCCCTTCAGGTACTGAAAGACCACAATTAGGTCACCCCAAAGGTTTCTCTTCTCCAGGCTGGACAATCCCAATTCTCTCAGCCTTCCCTCACAGCAGAGGTGATGCAGCCCTCAAATCAAGCTGGTGTCTCTGCACCCAGCCCAACAGGAAATCTCTGGAGCAGTTTATTCCTCTGGTGGCAGAACCATCTCCTGTTGCTTTTCCACCCCTGTCCCAAAGCACAAAGGAAAACTGGATAATCCTCGGATCCAAGGTTAGACAAATGTTGGGCAAGGCTTCATAAACTCCACAGTTTTGGATCCCTTTCCCTCCAGCACAAGGCCCAACACCCAACTTGGTGCCAGATGGTTGAAGGCCACCAAAGCAGCACTGGGGAGCCCAGAAGAATGTAACTAAAGCTGGATGTTTTATGGGGCAATAATTAAACTTAAATTACTGACTGGCGCTCTTTCACTCCCCAAATCAGAAAAAACTTGCTAATTCCTGCCTGCTACTGGGAAAGTGCTGCTCTGTGCCTCTGGTGGTGGGGCTGCCCAGCAGCAGGGCTGTGTTTGCAGGGCTGCTGGGCAGATCCTGTTCCTTAAAACAACCTTAAAACAACCAAAACCAACCAGCAGCAAAGCTCCAGGCTCAGGCTGCAAAGGGCTTTTCAGGAGCCCTTTTCCCCCTGAAAGGGACACATAAAATAAACTTTGGTAAATGGTTCTTGTGACTGCTGGAGAAAGGGTAAAACGAGGTCCCACACATCCTATAGAATTTTGAGTGGGGCTTGAGAAACCTGGTTTGGTGGAAAGTGTCCCTGATGATGGTAGGGGTTGGAAACAAGATGAAAAAGATGATTTTTAAGTTCCCTTCCAAGCCAAACCATTCCATGATTTTGTGCTTTGTGTTGGAGCCAGTGGGGGACTTAGCACCTTTGTCTTGATGTTGTCCCTTCTTCTTCCCAACTTGCTCTGGCCCTGCTGCCTTCAAACCTGTGTTTTGAATCTCCTCCAGTCACCAATTTTCCTGGTGTCTCCCCTGCTGTTGCACATTTCCTTGACTTTTTCACTGCCTCCTGTTCCTTACCTCCTGCTTGCCCCATACCTGCTTCCAATTTTCCTCAGCAAAGCCAAAACCCTTGAGTTTTAAATCCTGAACTCTAAGGGCTGTTGAGCATATGCAATTTAGTTGCTTTTTCTCCTCCTCTCAAAAGGCTTATAATTTGCCTGGACTTTTGGCGATGACAAAAATGAAATTTGACACAAAAAGCTTGTCCCTTGCTCATTAAAGCTCTTGTTCTAAATCATGGGTCCGAGGCTCTAAGGGAAAAAAAAAATGGAAAAAGCCACCAGAAATTGAACAAAACAATGTGTTTATTCCCATGCTGCTTTCTGAGAAGCAGTTGGATTCACATGTTCCAAGAGAACTGTGCCCCAGGCAGACCCAGCCTAGCATGCAAACTCCTACCCTGAACAGCCAGGGCTTGATGAATTTATAACCAACTGAAAGCAGAGCTGGGGAGAGTCAGGCAGCCTTGATAACCCTGCCTGGAGATGCACTCTTGAAAGGAAGGTTATCTCTTTTAAAAAATAGCCTTAAAAAATAACTCAAGTCTTGCTGAGCTCCTGTAAGGATGTGCAGGACGGAATGAATTCAGGCTTGCCACGTTCCAGACCTCCCCAAACCCTACAAAATCCCCTTTAAATATCCCAGTTGTTCTCCACTCCACCACAACAGCACAAAGGAGGAATGGAAGCCATTCTGTGCCTTTCAGGGGTCACGGGCCATGTGGCCTTGCCTCAGCTCCACAATCAGAGCCTGAGAGAACATTGTCTGCTGGAGAACTTCCTCTGCCACGCCACCCTGCTGGAACAGCACGACAGCAGCCCCAGCTCAGCTCCAAAGGGCTGCCCTCAGCCAGATCTGTCATTAGGACAATGAGGAATACGTATCTCCAAAGCAGCATGCCTCTTAAAAATCAATTTATTTTTAAGAATGGGTGTGATTCAACAGCTTTTTAATGACTTCATCCCCTACTGTCTGTTTGGTAAGGAATAAGCCTGGTGTTGATCTGGTGATTCTTTCAATGGAAGGCTGGAGTTGGCTGACCTCTATTGTATTTGTGGGGTGCCTCGACGTTGGAAGGAATGATGAATCTGACTCCATGTTCTCAGAAGGCTAATTGATTATTTTATGATACTATATTATATTATATTATATTAAAGAATAATATACTATACTAAAGAATACAGAAAAGGATACTTGCAGAAGGCTAAAAAGATAATAATGAAAACTGTGTCTCACCAGAGCCCCGACACAGCTTGGCCCTGATTGGCCATAGAGTGAAAACAACTCACAGCAGAATCCAATGAAACAATCACCTGTGGGTAAACAATCTCCAAACACATTCCACATGAGCACAACACAGGAGAAGCAAGTGAGATAAGAATTGTTTTCCTTTTTCTCTGAGGCTTCTCAGCTTCCCAGGAGAAAAACCCTGGGTGAAGGGATTTTTTCAGAGAATGTGAATGCCACCCCTGTGTCCCCTTCAGTGGCACTGGGGAGCTGTGCTGCTGTCCCTGTGTGCCCAGGCACTGTCACACTCATTTTGCCCCACTCTGGATTAAATGTGGGGTTTGAGCCCTGTCTGTCCTCACCACTTCTATCCCCTCCCAGGTGCTCCAGAGCATCACACCCAGCACCTGCCTCTCCCTCCTGTGTGAGGACACCGAGCACATTCCCAGCTCAGAGTGCTCCTGGCAGCAGAAATTAATTACCCAGCTTGTTTGCAAACAGCCCCCTGAATGAGTTTGCCTGGAGCAGAGGCATCCCTGAGGACATTTAGTGATTTTATAGAGCTTCCCTTTATCTCAACATGCACTAACACGGGCTCCTCACATCCTCTAAGTGCTCTGAGCGTGCTGCAATTTGTACAGGCTGTAATCGACAGGAATTGGGCTGTAATTAGAGTCAGTTGCTGCAGATTGCTGCCTCTGGGATTGCCTGTGCTGCTGCTGGAGCTGGACAAGCAGAGCCTGCAGCTCCTCTGAGGAGCCCAGGTAGCTGCAAGGATGATTGAGCCCTGTCCTCCACCTTGGGACACCTCCCTGTGTCCCCTCAGTGCCCCAATGTCCCCGTGGCGACGTCTGTCCCTCGTTGCTTCCTCCTTGCTGCTTCCTCTGCCTGCTTCTCCTTTTCAGCATCACTGAGAGTGGCAAAACTTTCCCTGCCTGTGCTCATTGCCCGCAGATTTTCAGGTCAAATTTTGGAGCAACCCATGGCAGGGGGTGGAGCTGGATGGGCTCCAAGGGCCCTCCCAGTCCATAATTCCAGGATTTCCTTTCCTAGCTGGTGCCTGGATCATTTTTCCTGCCACTGCTTGGTGTCAGTTGTGGTGGTGTTCACAGGGGTCCCAGGATGAGGGAAGAGATGAGAATCTTGACTCCACGTTTCAGAAGGCTGATTTATTATTTTATGATAT
>JAWWEY010000208.1:70447330-70461281 GCA_035582745.1 Loriotus luctuosus
TATAATATAATATAATATAATATCAGCCTTCTGGGAACTTGGAGTCAGATTCTCATCTCTCACCTCGTGCTGGGGACCCTCACCCCACCACAACACAGGCCCAGTGAGGCTGCACAGTGTCTGCCACAGGGCGTTCATCTCTCCTGGAAATCCATTTCCTAATCCATCCCTGGATCACACCTTGCTTTTTCCTGGCCATGTCAGCTCCCTGTGAGCCTTTGATCCCCTGCAGGGGGCCAGGCTTTGTCCTGGCACGGACTGGAGCTGCAGCAGCCCCTGCTGTCCCTGGGAGCCTCTGCCCTGCTGCCTGCTCAGCTGGAACCCTGGGAATGTTCCACATCCTCCTCTGCAGGAACATCTAGGGCTTCAACCACCTCTCTAAATAGTCCACTTTCACCATCTGGGTAAAAGTAAACCCAAATCTTAGCACAGTAATAAGGAAGGTATTTCAGAAGCAGAACAAGATCCCAGCTTCCTCCAGCCAATGAAACCTGAAATAAAGCAGGATTTGCCTGCACTTTGCTGAGCCAGCTCCTGAGGAAGGTAAGGCCAGGTGCTCCCCAGGTCAAGGCAGATTCCCCTCTCCTCCACTCACTGGGAGACAAAGAATTTTGGCTTTTCCACCATATGAAATAGCAGAGACCCCAGGCAGAGCCCACCCTGCTGAGGGCAACCACCTCCCCCTGCACCCAGAACGCTTCACAAGGAAGGAGGAGCCAGATATGACATTTTTAACCCTTTTCCCTCTCTTTCTCTAAATAAGGATGCACGTGGCTTGTGTCAAATCCTGAAGAAGGACCAGGGAACCAGCCCTGAACATGTCCCTGCAGAAGGTGTGGTGGCTTCCCACATAATCCCCCCTCTGAACACCTCCTCTCACTCCAGGACTGCTTCCCACTCTGCAGATCCTCCTCTCTCACACCACAGCACCAGCCATGCCTCAGCTCAGCACAGCTGTGGAATGAGAACCAACCCACACACCTCTGGATTCTAAGGGAAAGAAAGGGATGTTCAGGTTCACCAGAGCAAGCCATGTGGGCAAGCTCAGCTTCTCCACGAGTATCCACATTAAGAAAACTGAATTTCATCAAGCCATTAAAGCAATCAAGCTGAAAAAGATCCCCATTGCCAAGTTTCTCCAGCCCTTCACATCATTTTCTAGCAATCCACCCGCAGGAGTTTTTCTCATCTTGAATAAATAGTCACTTTTGCACCTAAGGGAAGATGAAAACATTTTCTATACTTTCAAACCTTCTCTGGCATCTCCATCAAACTCAAATCCCTCCTCAAAATACCCTCCAAACTCTGGGGAAAAACATTTGTGCCTTGTGCTAAAAGCTCCAGAAAGTTTCCTTTACAGGCTGATGTTTGTGCAGTGACTCGCTTTCCTCTTACATAAATCAAGGGCCCAAAAAAGAAATAAACACTGAGGAACAGAAATGCTAAACCAAGGCTGGTCTCCAAAGCCCAGCTGAATGGGAAACCTACAACAAGAGAGACTCAGCTTCTGGAAAAGCAACTTTCTGACAGCACAGAGCATCTGCCATGCCCCTGTGCCTGCTGCTCCACCTCAGGTCAGAGGGACTCAGAGCTTTCATGACACACAGCCCAAGTGCAGAGAGCCCTCCTCAAACCAAGGGCACTAATTGTATTAATGAAGGCTTAAGGTCAGTACATCCCCATCAAGCCCAAATTGCTGCTGCCTGAATTAACAGTTCTCCATCCAGTTTCAGGCAGATGGGAATCCAGAAAGCACCAGTGGAGCTGGGAAATCAGTGACAATATGTTAACTCCAGCAGATTTGTGTTTTAGGAGAATGAATGAGATCAGGATTGGGTCTTCTTGTGCCAGGGTAGGATTGGGTTACCTACTCCTGCAGGATTCCTGGTAAAGGGAAGAATAACAAGGGAGATCAAGAATTAAGGGGAATGAAGAAAGTAGACAGGTCATCCAAATTTGCAACAAGATATGACTATACTTGGATAACTCCCAGGCATTTTGTGAGTATCCAAGCCAAAAAAAAAATCCAGGAAAAAATAATAAACATGCACAGAGCCCCAAGGGCCACAGCCATGCACTACCAGCCCTGTACATGCAGAGGTGTAGGTACAGCCCACACACAATGCCATGATCTGATTCCAGCTGCTTCAGGCCACAATTCCTTATACAAAGTGGGGCTTCTGGACTTTCTATGCCTTTATTACAGAGAGAACCCAAAAACTCCTGTGAACTGCTCAGTGGGTGTGGGTGTGCAGTTCTGCCTGTCAGAGCCAACCCTGCATGAGCCCAGGGGCAGTGACACCCTGCTCTGGCCTCTCCCCTGCCACCCCTGGAACCAGAGCTGTGTTTCACCAACAGAGCTCTCTCCCCAGATGGAGCTGCTGTGACTGAGGCCAGGAGCTGGCCCAGGGAAGGGCTGGGGACAGGCAGGCAGAGGTTAAAGCACAGGAACACGATGTGAGGAGCTGGAGGCGCCGTCAGTGGCGACTCAGCAGCGCTCAGATCCAGTGACCTGACACAGCACAGCTGCTCTGGGTCCCCAGCACACATCTGAGGATCTGCCTCCTGAGAAAATCCCTTCCCTCCTGGAACCCACCGAACAGCTGAGGAGAGCTGCTGTGCCCAGGCTCCTGCAGCTCTGGAACATGTGGAAATGTGGGAAGCTCTAGGCCTGCCAGTCTCTCCAGGAGTGATTCCTGCTCTGGTGTCTAACCTGGGAACACTGAATGCCACCAAAACTAAGCAGCTCAAGGAGACAAGGGACATGCTTGGGGAGAGAGCATCAAGAAACAGCACAGCAAAACCAGCCACATGCCCACAACCCTTCCCTGCAGCTCCTCAGCTCTGCCTCAACCATTACTGCTGCTCCAGTGCCTCCCAGAGCTACTGAACGTGTCTGTCAGCCTCCATTGCAAACCTCCTGGGTAAGAGATGGAACAGCCCCTGATCCTTCCCTCCAGGAGTTAATGCCTTTTATTTGGCCAGATTGGATGCTCTGCCCCCCTCCAAGCCCCCTGTGTTGGGCAGGCACAGCTGTGAGCCCCCCAAGCTGGGTCTGCAGCTCTGTGTGTGTTGCTAGCTCAGCTCTCCCCTCATCTCCCCTCACTGCTCTTCCTAGGTGTTGTGTTCTCTCCGGCAGCTTTCATCTGAGCATTGCCCTGCACTGGGAGCTGCAGTGCTCTTGCTGTCAGAGCTTTCCTGGGCAAGGCAGATTTATCCTGATGCATGCAAATGATGCCAGCGTGCAGGAACTTGCTTCAGACAGAGCCGGGAGTTTGCAGTGCGAGGCTGCTCTGGAAATGTCACTGTGCAGGATCCGAAGGGGCCTCCACCACCTCCTCATTGCCAAGGCCATCAAGGTGTGTGCAATGCTTCCTCCACCTGGGTGAAAACACTCACAGAGTCATCCATCCATCCATCCATGGATCCATCTGTCCATCCATCCATCCATCCATCCATCCATCATCCATCCATCCATCCATCCATCCATCCATCCATCCATCCATCCATCATCCATCATCCATCCATCATCCATCATCCATCCATCCATCCATCCATCCATCCATCCATCCATCCATCCAGCCTTTTCAGCAGCTCTGGAATTCCCTCCTAGGCTGTTCCTGCTGGGAAACCCCCAACCCGCTCAGAATTCCCACCCTGCATGGCTGCAGGTGTCATGATTTCCTTGGCATCATCTTTTCTAGGTCTCTTTGTGGCTTTTAATTCAAATTTCATTATTCCTGGTGTCAGGAATCTTCCCAAAATGGAATTCCTGTCTGACAGCTTCCCAGGTTATTTTGATTTTCAGGCAAATTCCTGCAGCAACAATTTATGAGGTGCTGATCTGAGGTGCAGGGATGGTTCTCTCTCAGGGATCTAATCCCTCCCAACCTCATTTTCCATGTTTATCCAGCAAAAATGCATCCAAAAATAGTTCAAAAGAAAAATCCCTGAATCTGCTACGGATGTTCCAGGCTGTCAAATCCAGAGCTTTGACTTTCCTTGTTGCCTGTCTGAATAATTCCGTGTTCCCAATGAAAATAAGGAGTGTGTGGCTGTTTTCAGAAGGGGTGATGGCAAAGCCAGAACGATGAAATTAAAAATCTGTGCCAAAACCATGGGATCTGCTCTGCTGAGCCCACTCCCAGAGGGATCTGTTCCCTGGTCTCCCAGTCTGGGAATTTTGGGCAAGGATTTTCGTTGTGTTTTTAACAGATCCAGGTGTTTGAGGATGGAGCGGACACAACATCCCCAGAAACCCCAGAATCTGCTGCCATGAAGGTCCCTAAGAGAGGTATGATCCAGCTGGGAAATCCTTCCCAGAGAGGTGGGAAATCCTTCCCAGAGAGGTGGGAATCCTTGGTGGAGAGGATGGGAAATTATTCCTGAAGGGGATGGGGAATCCCTCCTGGCCAGGAGTGTGAAATCCCTTCTGGAGGTGTGGAAATCCATCCTGAAAAGTGGGAAATTTCTCTTGGAGGAGTGGGAATCCTTCCTGGAGAGCTGGAAATCTCCCTTGGAAGAGTGGGAATCCGTCCTGGAGAGAAGGGAAATTTCTTTTGGAGGAGTGGGAATCCTTCCTGAAGAAATGGGAAATCTCCCTTGGAGGAGTGGGAATCCCTACTGGAGAGATTGGAATTCTCCCTTGGAGGGGTGGGAATCCTTCCTGTAGACATTAAAAATCTCCCTTGGATGCGTGGGAATCCTTCCTGAAGAAATGGGAAATCTCTCCTGGAGGGGTTGGGAATCATTCCTGGAGAGATTGGAAATCCCTCCTGCAGAGGTGGGAAGTCCTTCCCAGGTGAGATGGGAAATCCTTCCTGCAGAGAAGGGAAATCTCTCTTGAAGGGGTGGGAAATCCTTCCTGAATAAATGGGAAATCTCCCTTGGAGGAGTGGGAATCCTTCCTAGAAAGACAGGAAATTTCCCTTGGAGGAGTGAGAATCCTTCCTGGAGAGATTGGAAATCTCCCTTGGAGGGGTTTGGAACCTTTCCTGGAAGGATGAGAAATCTCCCTTAGAGAAGTGGGAATCCTTCCTGAAGAAATGGGAAATGTCTCTTAGAGGAGTGGGAATCCTTCCTGTAAAGACAGGAAATCTCTCTTGGAGGAGTGGGGATCCTTCCTGGAAAGACAGGAAATCTCTCTTGGAGGGGTTTGGAACCTTTCCTGGAAAGATGGGAAATCTCCCTTGGAGAAGTGGGAGTCCTTCCTGAAGAAATGGGAAATTTCTCTTAGAGGAGTGGGAATCCTTCCTGGAGAGATTGGAAATCCTTCCTGAAAAGATGGGAAATCTTCCTTGGTGGGGTGGGAATCCTTCCTGGAAAGACAGGAAATCTCTCCTGGAGGGATGGGGAATCCTTTCCTGGAAAGATTGGAAATCTCCCTTGGAAGGGTGGGAATCCTTCCTGGAGAGGTGAGAAATCCCTCCTGCAGGATTGAGGTGGGAGGGGAAATCCTTCCTGTAGAGAGGGGAAATCTCTTTTGGGGGAGTGGGCATCTTTCCTGAATAAATGGGAAATCTCTCCTGGAGGGGTTGGGAATCTTTCCTGGAGAGATTGGAAATCTCCCTTGGAGGAGTGGGAGATTTCCTCAAAAAATGGGAAATTTCTCTTGGAGGAGTGGGAATCCTTCCTGGAGAGATGGGAAATCTTCCTTGTAGGGGTGGGAATCCTTCTTGGAAAGACAGGAAATCTCTCCTGGAGGGGTCGGGAATCCTTCCTGGAAAGATTGGAAATCCCTCCTGCAGAGGTGGGAAGTCCTTCCCAGGTGAGATGGGAAATCCTTCCTGCAGAGAAGGGAAATCTCTCTTGGAGTAGTGGGAATCCTTCCTGGAAAGGTGGGAAATCCTTCCTGTAGAGAAGGGAAATTTCCCTTGGAGGAGTGGGAATCCTTCCTCAAAAAATGGGAAATCTCCCTTGGAGGAGTGAGAATCCTTCCTGGAAACGTGGGAAATCCTTCCCGAAGGAAGGGACAAACCACGGACTATTTCCCCGTGGACACCGCAGCACTCTGAGCCGGTGGAATTACACATCCCAGTGGAACTGGAGCATCCCTGTGTCCACCCTTTGCCGTGCCCGTTCCCCCGGGGGCACGGATCCCTTCCCGCTCTCCTCGGAGCGTTCCTCCCGCATTCCCGCACCCGCTGTCCCTGGCCGTGAGCCCAGCCAGGCTTCCCTCCCTCCCCCGAGCTCGGCTTTGTCGGGAATGTTTTCCCCGGGCGCTGCGGGATCCCGGAGCTGCCGGAGGGGGCTCTGCCAGCTTCCTGCCTTGGCTGCTCCCGCGGCTCCGTGTGCCAAGCCGGGAGCTCCCTGTGGGAAGCGTTTGTGGCATCGGTCGGGGTGGGCTGGGGGCGGTGCGTGTTGGCTGTGGGTGGGATTTCTCCTCTACAAGGAATTAGGAGGTAAAATTAGTTGGGAAAAACGGAATGGACCTTTCCTTCCTCTCTGTTTTGGATGCTGCAGTAGAATTGTGGAATAATTTAGGCTGGAAAAGCCCTCGGACACCCCCAAATTCCCCAGCACTGAGCGTGTCCCCAAGTGCCACCTGCACAGGGCTGGTAAATCCCCCCAGGGATGGGCACTCCACCCCTGCCAGGGGCTGGGCACCCCTGTCCAAGAAGGAATTTTCCCAACATCCAACCTGGCCCAGCCTGAGGCTGTTCCCTCTCCTCCTGTCCCTGTTCCCTGGAAGCAGATCCCAGCTCCCACCTGGCTGCAGGAATTCAGGGAGTTGTGCAGAGCCAGAAGTTCCCCCCTGATCCCCCTTTCCTCCACACTGAGCCCCTTTCCCAGCTCCCCCAGCTGCTCCTGGAGCTCCAGCCCCTGGATGCTGGGTTGGGACAGACAGACAGACACCAGTCCCAGCCCCTCCATCCCAGCATCCCAGAGCAGGAGGAGCCCGGGCTGCAGGTGGGGCGTGGGATGATGATGATGCTGTCAGGGATGCAGGGCTGGGATGTGGCTGCCTGCCAAGGGTTTCCATGGAAACAGCAGCTGCTGCAGCAGCACTGCAGTGGGAGGTGCAGGGATGGCTCTGCCTGGAGCCAGCACGGCAGGGGACACCTGGGGGAGCTGCTGGTGACACCTGGGAGAGGGTGGGGATGCAGACACACCTGCCAGGGAGGGACAGGACACAGGGAATGGCTTCCCAATGGAAAAGGGGAGATTTGGGTGGGATATTGGGAAGGAATTCCTGGCTATGAGGGTGGGGAGGCCCTGGCACAGGGTGCCCAGAGAAGCCGTGGCTGCCCCTGAGTGCTTGGGAGTGTCCCTGGAGCCACCTGGGATAGTGTGAGGTGTCCCTGCTCATGGCACGAGGTGGGATTTAAAGTCATTCTCACCCCAGCCATTCCATGATTCTGTGTCCCCAAGTGCCACCCACACATGGATTTCACCCCTCCCAGTGATTGTGGCTCTGCCAGTCACAGAGTGGCTTGTGCCAGTAGCTGAGGAATCCCTGAAATCCAGGGACTCAGCCTGTGCCAGTAGCTGAGGAATCCCTGAAATCCAGGGATTCAGCCTGTGCCAGTAGCTCAGGAATCCCTGAAATCCAGGGATTCAGCCCAAGCAGAGCAGTGGAACTGCCCCAGCTCTGAGGTCTGTCCAAGTGTTTGCCCACCTCAGCCAGCAGCTCCCATGAGGAATTCCCTGTTCCCCCAAACCCACTGTGCCCCCATTCCCTGCCAGATCCCGACTCTGCTTCACTCCCACTTCCCAAAATTCTCCTGTCCTGCCCTGCTGGCTGCAGGGACACTGGGATGGGGACAGGGCTGTCCCTCAGGCTCATGGCTCTGTTTCTGCTCTCTCCACAGATTCCCTCGATGCCACCAAGGCCAGCAAACTGGTGAGTGACCCCAGCACTTTGTCACATCAAAGGTTTCATCCCTTCAGGAAGAGCACACAGACACTTGCATGGGATAAATTGCCCGTGGAAAAGGGAATTTCTCCTAAAACCCATGGGAAACAAGGTGTAAAAAATGTCATTTTCAGCCACTGACCAGGAATCAGTGGGTTCCTGAGGCATTATCCAGCACAGGTCCTGTGTCACACATTTTAATCTGAGTTCAGCAGCATTCCCTGGCTGCTTCCTCCAAACTCTGACCCTCCTGGAATCCTGGAAAGGACCTCAAAGTCCCTCAGGGAACACCTTCCACTCTCCCAGGGTGCTCCAAGCCCCATCCAACCTGGCCTTGGGCACTTCCAGGGATCCAGGGGCAGCTCCCCTCTGAGTGCTTCATCCAGGAGCTCCAGAGGCTGCTGGGACATGGATAGGGATGTGTTATACCCAAATGTGAGGGATATTTCCTAAGGAATGGGAATCTGGGGCAGGTTCCTGTCCTTGGGAATGGCCCTACAGGTGTGGGGCAGTGAGGAATTATGGAATACTGAGGTTGGAAAAACTCCCTGAGGCCATCGAGTCCAGCAGTTCCCCCAGCACTGCCCAGGTCACCTCTGCTGGGGCCAGGGATGGAACCTGGGGACACCCTGGGTGGGTTTGTGTGGTTTGGGGTACAAATTGCATTTCCCATGGGGATAAACTGGCCCAGCTGGGATGTGGGCAGTGTGGGAAAGGAAATGGTGGGGACAAGGAGCTTCTGTGGCACCTGTGGGGCTGGGTTGGGGCACATTGGGGCCCAGCCTCCTGTGCTGCCATTCCTGATAATTCCCAGGAGTGGGAATTCTGCTCCCCAGAGTAGGAGCAGCTGGGATGGGGATGGAGCAGCACCTGGGGGTTCACTGGGCTCAGACCCTGGTGAATGGGAGCTCCAGCCAGAGGGGAGGATGGAAATGGATTCCCTGCCCTGTGTTAGAGGGATTTGGGAAGGTTTTTTGGCTTTTGCTGCTGTGTGGGGTGTGATCCATCAACCCCTGGCACTGCTGGAGCCTGTGCTCCGTGTGCTCCCTGCCTGATCCTCCTGCTTTAATTCCACCCTGGAATTCATTAGAAGACAAAGAGAATATTTAGAAAACCTCAACGTTCTTGAAATCAGGGAATGGGGATTGTTCTTGGAATTTTTTTTGTGCTGCTGATGTGGAGAAGGGGTCAGGACAGGGAATGCTGCTCCATGAGCAGCTGCATTCCAGGGCATTCCTCCTGGTTTGTCATGGAATCCTGGAATGGTTTGGAGTAGGAGAGACCTTAAAGCCCATCCAGGGGCATTTTCCACCATCCCAGGTGGCTCCAAGCCCCATCCAGCCTGGCCTTGGACACCTCCAGGGATCCAGGGGCAGCCACAGCAAATCTGGGAATTCCATCCCAGCCCCTCCCCACCCTCAGAGGGAGGAATTCCTTCCCAAAATCCCACCCATCCCTGCTCCCTGGCAGTGGGAAACCATTCCCCCTTCTCCTCACTTACTCTGCATCCTGGGAGATCCTGGCCCCCCAGTCCCTTCACCCTGTCTGTGCACCATGAAATGATTTATTCCCCTTTGCCCACGTCCTGACTCCCCAAATCCTCCGTGCTGGGGGTGGGGGACAGGAGGTGACGCCGGGGCAAGGGGGTGACTCCAGGGCTGTTTTCTCCTTAATTTACTTCCATTTCCCTGATTCTATTTCCCCTCCTGCCTTTCCTGCAGCCTGGAGGGTGTTCCTAGGAGAGCCCCCAGGGCTGTCTAACCTTCCTTCTGTTCCCTCCTCACGCAGCGCGGAGCCAAGCCCAAAAAGGTGCTGTCCGTCTGTCTGTCCCTCCCCCGCGCGCGCGCGCGGCCGCATGCCGGGGCCATCGTCACCCTCACCGTCCCCATCCCGCTCCATCCCAGCGCTGCATGGCTGTCCCTGCATGTGCTCCCAGCCAGGGAGGGGACACTGCTCAGGGGGATGTCACATCAGCCTGCAATCGTGGAGTGTTCGGGTGGGAAAACCTCAGAGAGCAGCGAGTTGTCAGCGGTGTCCCCAAGTGTCACATCTGCAGGAATGGTGACTGTCCCCCTGCTCTGGGCAGCCTCTTCCAACGTTTTCCAGCTCTTTCCATGAAGGAATTTTTCCACTATCCAGCCTGAATCTCCCCTGGCACAACCTGAGGCCGTTCCCTCACTGATATTTTTATAACCCCTCAACCTCCGGTGACCTGGGGACAAGTGGCGCCTTCTCAGGGCTGTCCTGTCCCTGGGCTCTGGCTCTTCTTGGGGACACTCAAACCCACCTGGTTTGTGACAATTACTGAAGGCAAAAATCTTTTGTGCAAGGATGAGCTGAAACTCCAAAGGTCTTGGCAAAGAATCCCAGAATGGTTTGGGTTGGGATGGACATCAAAGCCCATCTCATTCCACACCACGGGCAGGGACACCAAATCATTCCCTGCAGGAAAATTTGGGGATTTTTTTTTCCCCTCTTGGGAATTTTGCCAAGAGAAAAGCCAAGGTGGGCACTGAAGATATGGGAGAGGGGAGGGAGGTGTTACCTGTGCACCCTTTGGTCCAGATTTGCTTTCCAGCTGCTTCTGTGTTGATTTTTGGGTGGAAAAATGATCCAAAGAGCTCTGTTTGTCCATGGGAAGTCCAGAGGAGAGGAGCAATGTGGAATCTGCCGAGAGCCTGTGGAGAGAGACCGGGAGCACCTGTCCCCAAGTGTCCCCTCCTTGTGTCCCCCACATCCAGGTGTCTGCATGTCCCTGAGGCTTCAGGGGCCGTGTGGATCCCTCATCGTGGTTCTGCCAGCTCCAAGGGGCTCTGCTGGGATGGAATTCCTGTTTGGAATGTTGGGCTCTGCCTTCCCTGTCCGTGTTCTGGTGGGTTTGCAGCTGCTCCGTGTCCCCGCTGTGTCCCCAGTGTCTGCTCAGAGCTGAGGCTGGGATTAGGATCAGGGGCTGTGACTGTCACTGTCCTGGGCATCTGTGACTGTCACTGTCTGGGAATCTGGATCTGTGACTGTCACTGTCCTGGAGATCATGGGGGTGTGACTGTCACTGTCCTGGGCATCTGTGACTGTCACTGTCCTGGAGATCTGGGGCTGTGACTGTCACTGTCCTGGGGATCTGGATCTGTAACTGTCACTATCCTGAGGACCTGTGACTGTCACTGTCCTGGGGATCATGGATTTGTCACTGTCCTGAGCATCCTGGTTGGGTGACAGTCACTGTCCTGAGGATCTGTGACTGTCACTGTCCTGAGGACTGTGGCTCTGTGACAGTCACTGTCCTGAGCATCTGAATCTGTCACTGTCCTGGGGATTGTAGTGACAGTCATTCTCCTGAGGACTGTGGCTCTGTGACTGTCACCGTCTTGGGGCTCTGGATCTGTCACTGTCCTGAGGATCATGGATCTGTGACTGTCACTGTCCAGAGGATCTGGATCTGTCACTGTCCTGCCTCTTGTCCTGGCCATGCAGGCACACCTCACACAGGGACAGCCCCATGCCAGGCCCTGCTGTCCCCTCACAATTTAACCTTTTCAGCCCTTCATGGCCCTGAGAGCCCCCCCTGCCCCTCGGGCAGCTCCTGCCCCCACACAGGGATGTGCCATCTGCGGGGGGGGACCTGGATAATGAGAGTAATTAGCGGGTAAATCCTCCTTCTGGAGATTAGGGTGGCTCCTGTGTGTCAAATATAGACTTTAATCTATAGACTTCAATGTGCAGAGCTGCTGCCAGATGGGCCTTGCCCCCTGCTGTGCTCCTCCCCTGTTTGCCATGGATTTGGGAGTGCTGTGGCCTTTGTGGCCTTTGGGTTGTGCTGTTCCCAGGGCTCGGAGCAGGGGCTGCAGGACACTGGGTGTCCTGTCCCTTGGCTGTGACGCTGTGTTGGGTGTCCTTGTTCTTGGGGCAGGAGGTCCATGCTGTCCTCAGGGGGTGCTGGCCTCTGTCCTGGGCCAGGCTGGCTGGGAAGGACCCCAAAATCTGGTTAAAGAGCAGGAAAAGGGTCTTTCCCAGGTCATTTTTGGGATGAAGCAGGTTGTGCTGTCTTCATCCCCATGACAAGGTGTCTGTGCTGGTGACAGGCCAGTCCCTTCTCCTGCTGCAGTGCTGGGTGGCACTGGGTCACGGATGTCACCTCCCAGGGACACGGAGGTGACAGGGCTGTGGTGGGGGCAGGGGGCTGCCAGGGATGCAGGGAAAGGCTCCAGCAAAAGCTCTGCCTCACTTGGGGTGTCAGGATGAGCTGCCAGGGTCTAACCCATTCAGGGACCACAGAATTGTGGAATATTTAGGTTGGAAAAGCCCTCTGAGACCCCTGATCCCAACTGTCCCCTGGCACTGCCAAGTGTCCCCAAGTGCCACATCCGCAGGTGGCATGTGCTGGTGCTGTGACCCTGCTGTTAAATCCTGTCCTGCCACCTCAGGTCACCTGTCCCCTGCAGCTGCAGCCAGTTTGATCCTGGGATTGTCCCTGGATGATCAGGTTTGTCCCTCTGCAGTGACATCCCTGTTCTTTCATCCTCCCAGTGGCATTCCCTGTGCCAGGGGTGGATTCCTGCTGTGTCCTGGGGCTGGGCCTCCCTCTCTGCTGGGCACCTGCTGCCATCCCATCCTACCCCAGGGTGACCCATCAGTGCCTGGGTCAGTGTGTGGGTGTCACCCCAGTGTTACCCCAGTGTTATCCCGGTCTCCATACAGGAGTGGCTGGGTCAGTGTCCAGGTGTTATCCTGCTGTTATCCCGGCATCATCCCGGTCTCCATGCAGGAGCAGCCAGGTCAGTGTCTGGTTGTTATCCCGGTGCTATCCCGGTTGTTATCCCGGTGCTATCCCGGTCTCCCTGCAGGAGCAGCTGGGTCAGTGTCTGGTTGTTATCCCGGTGCTATCCCGGTGCTATCCCGGTGTTATCCCGGTGCTATCCCAGTCTCCCTGCAGGAGCAGCTGGCCCGTTCCAGCCCGGAGCAGGTCCCAGCTGCTCTGTTGAACACAGAGGGGTCACCCCAAGCCCCGTTAATCCTTTAAAGGAATGGATAATCCATCAGCTCCAAAACCCCACCTCAGCCCAGCTGCCCAAACCGTGTCCATGGCAGGGCCAGGATGAAGCCAGGGCTGATTTCCCAGGCACTGCTGTTCCTCGGGCTGGGTGACACCCCTGTGGCAGCTCTGTGTGTCCCCAAGGGAGCCTGTGGGGATTATTTTGATGTGACCCTCTGGGGCCAGGAGCTGGGCAGCATCTGGTGCTGCAAACGGATGGTTCCATGGAAAAGAGCTGGAGTTAACCCTGGCATCTCCTCTCCAATCCCCCCTAAGAGTCAGGAATTCTCCCATCTGTGGTGGTGCCACCAGCTCCTTCTCATGGATTTAGGATAAAAAACCTCCCTTACCCGTCCCTGAGGAGTTTCAGGGACAGCCCAAAGCACCTGACACCATTTCCCTGGGGTTAATTGCATTTTCTCCCTGCTGCTGCATTTATTGGATCTCTGTGTGGGAAGAGTTGATATATTCTGGATTTAGGGAGCAGAGCTGTGTGTGAGGAGAGGAGCTGGTTCATTAGAGCAGCTCTAATACCCATAATTATCTTAAACTTAAATCCCTGTGAGCCTGCACGTGGCTCCTCCAGAAATGGACACGACCCTGGGATCATTCAGGGGCTTAAAGCCACAGATCCAGGATGATTTCATCTGGAAATGCTTCAAAAGGAGTTCCTGTTCTGGGCCAGGGCTGGTGGGAACAGGAGGGAGATTCTGTTGGAGCATTAGAATGGATTTGAATGATCCCAAAAGCTGGGCCTGTGTCAGCTCTGGCTCCTGAAGGGGTTTGTGGTGCTCAGGCTGGTGGAGCTCGGGGTTTCTTTGTTAAGAGATGCAATTCCAGCTCCCAAAAATGTCCCTTGGGAATGCTGCCCTGCCCCCAGCGCCTGCCAGCAGCCAGAGGGAGCTGCAGGAGAGCAGATCATGGAATGGGCTGGGTTAGAGGGGACCTTAAACCCATCCAGGGACACCTCCCACTGTCCCAGGTGGATCCAGCCCCAGTGTCCAACCTGGCCTTGGGCACTGCCAGGGATCCAGGGGCAGCCACAGCAAATCTGGGAATTCCAGCCC
>JAWWEY010000208.1:70461381-70483186 GCA_035582745.1 Loriotus luctuosus
CAGGGAGTGCAGGGATCATGGAGCGCAGGGATCAGGGAGTGCAGGGATGGACACTGGGGATCAGGGAGTGCAGGGATCAGGGAGTGCAGGGATCAGGGAGTGCAGGGATGGACACTGGGGATCAGGGAGTGCAGGGATCAGGGAGCGCAGGGATCAGGGAGCGCAGGGATCAGGGAGTGCAGGGATGGACACTGGGGATGAGGGAGTGCAGGGGATGAGGGAGTGCAGGGATCAGGGAGTGCAGGGATGGACACTGGGGATGAGGGAGTGCAGGGATCAGGGACTGCAGGGATCAGGGAGCGCAGGGATGGACACTGATGCTCTCTCATCTTTCCCCCTGCAGACCGATGCCACCTCAAAGGTGAGTGAGGACATTTACAGACCCCTGTGCTGGGCTGGAAATGGGGACCAATCCACCTTCCCAGGGGCTCCTGGATGGGCCGTGGTCCCTGTGGGCACTCCGACAGGGCACCTGTGTCCCAGGGAAGGAGGATGTGCGGTTTGTTTGGAGTTGGGGGATAAAGCCCAAGGCCTAGACAGTGCCACTGGTGCTCCCAGCTCTCCTGCACTGCTGACTGCTCTGGGTGTGGGGCAGGGAACCCTCTCCTGACAGCCAGGCTCGTGTCCCTGGAGAATTCCTGAGCTGGGGAGGGGGTGCTGGAGCTGGGGCGTGTCTGGTGCCTGCACTCAAACCTGTTGTCTCCTTTCTCTCTCCTTTGCTCCAGGCCAGTCCCAGCCATCAAAGTCCAGTCCACCTCCTTCTCCTCAAAGAAGTGACAGTCCCAGGATACCTGGGACACCTGGGACAATCCCTGACCCCCCTTCCTGAGCTGGCTCTCCTGATTTGCACTGCTGTGGCCAAAGGGCTCTTGTTTTAGTAACCCTTTTGATACCAGAGGACTATTTTTGTAAGACAGAATTTGCATTCAGCACACAAACTGTAGTGTGGGGTGAGAGGGGACATTGGTACATGGCTGGACCAGGGCTGGTTGAGGTGGGCTGTCCCTGATGGAGATCCCACCGTGGCTGGACCAGGGCTGGTTGAGGTGGGGTGTCCATGATGGAGATCCCACCGTGGCTCTTGGCACTGCTTCCTGGCCAATCTCCCTCCCAGCTTTACTTCTCTGGACATTGCACACAGGCTGGGAGGGGGTGGCTGGGGCAGTGACCTTCCCCACCAATGGAAGATGCTGGTGACAGCGTGATGTCCTTACAGCTACCTCCTCCTCCTCCTCCTCCTCCTCCAGGCCTGGAGCCCCCAGCCTGCAGCTCCACACTGGGCACCTCTTGGGGGCACGTTTGCCATGACAGAATCCTGGTGCCCAGTTTGGGCTGGGCCACGCAGTGCTGGGACATTTCCATGAAGGATCCAAGTTCTCAGGCTGCCCTGACCTGCTGTCCCACTGCACAAGGAAGGGCAGGTCCAGGTGACGATCCTGGGCTCACCTGGAAGGAGAAACTGTCTGGGAACGTCTGAACACCCCAAGTGCCGGTGGCAGCCGCTCCCCAGGGTGCTCCTGAGGGGCTGGGGAGCCCCCACAGCGCTGCCTGTTCCTGCCAGGCCCAGCAGAGGCTGCGGGAGCTGCTCGCACTCCCAGGGGAAGGGAGCCAGAGCAGGAACTCCTGCCCGTGCCAGCGGCTTGTCCCTGCCCTGGCCAAGCCTCTGCACCTCTCTGTGCCTCAGTGCCCCTCTGGGGGTGTTTCCTACCTCACAGGGCTGTTGTGAGGTGTGACAAAGGGGCTCCTGAGGGCTCCCACCCCTCCGTCCAAGGTGCTGTTGACCTGCACAGTTGGTGCCACTTTCCTGTGACTTGACCTGCGGCTCGATCAGGGTCTGAGATGACAACAAAGACTTGGAAAAGTCCCCTGGCTCCTCTGGCTCTTTTCTTGCTCCCTGTGCCCTGAGCCTTCAGGCACCATGGCCAGCAGATCCCAGGGTCCTGTAAACCTGGGATCCAGCTGGATGTGACCTCTCAGATCCCGTCTGTGACCTGGGGAAAATCCTTTTGGGATGTGTGCAGCCATGATGTAGGTTCAGGGAGAGCCCTCAGGCAGCTGCTCTGGGCCTCCATTGTCCCCATTGTCCCCAGTGTCCCCATTGTCCCCAGCTTGTGGGTGAGGCTGCCTCAACCCAAGCTGTCCTTACCTCGGGCTGTGTTCTGAAGCTGTTGGATTCACACCTGGGTGTTCCCTGAAGCATCCTCAGGAGGAATTTCTCCATGGAAAGGCTGGTCAGGCTTTGGCAGGGGCTGCCCAGGGAGGTTTGGAGTGCCCATCCCTGGAGGTGCCCAAGGAAGGGCTGGAGGTGGCACTCAGGGCTCTGGGCTGGGGACAAGGTGGAGATCAAGCACAGCTTGGGCTCGGTGACCTCGGAGGGATTTTCCAGCCCCAGTGATTCTGTGTTCACAGGGTTCTGTGATCCCTGGTACCTCCATATCTGTCATGGTTCATGGACACGTGGCTGGAATCAAGGATCCATCATCTCCTCTTAGTCTGATAACAAAACCAGAAAAGCAGTGTCACTGAGGCTGGAAGGGAAGGGGGTTGGCTGTGGCTGATCTCGAGATCAGTGTCCCTGGGCTTGGACCCTGGCCCACCAGTGGCACCTTCCTGGCCATCACGGGCCCTTCCTCTGGCCCTGGGCAGTGCCCCCTCCACGCTGCCCCAGCGGTGCAGGGCTGGGTCACAAGGTCACACTGGGTCACACGGGGTCACACTGTCACACTGGGTCACACTGGGTCACACAGGGTCACACACTGTCACACAGTGTCACTCTGTCACACAGGGTCACACTGACACACTGGGTCACACTCTGTCACACACTCTCACACAGGGTCACACTGGGTCACACAGGGTCACACACTGTCACACTGGGTCACACTGTCACGCTGGGTCACACTGGGTCACACAGGGTCACACTCTGTCACACTGGGTCACTCTGTCACACGGGGTCTGGGCCTCAGGCTGAGCTCTTCAGGCTGGGGAGGGGTTGGCAGAGCCCCCTTGTGCCTCAGGGCTGCTGCCCAGCACAGCTGGCCCAGGGCCCATCCCATCCCATCCCATCATCCCATCCCATTATCCCATCCCATCCCATCCCATTATCCCATTCCATCCCATCCCAATCCCCATCCCATCCCAATCTCAAGCTGGGGTGTGGGATGTGTTCAGGCCTGTGGCTCGGTGCTCCCGCAGCCCAGGTGTGCCCAGGTGTGCCCATCTGTGCCCAGGTGTACCCAGGTGTGCAGCTGGGTGTGTCCATCCCACCACACCCACTGTGGGACGGCTCCGAGGCACCGGCAGGGCTCGGGGTTTGGGGTCCGGGAGGGTTTGGGTGCCCGGTGGCACTAGATGGCAGCAGATGGCAGCAGATGGCAGCAGATGGCAGGGGATGGCTATGGACTCTCTGCTCGGCCTCCTCCGATTGCCGGGACCGCGTCCTCCAGCCCGGCTTTTCTCCTTCATCTTCCTCCCCTGCCCCGTCATTTACAAACCCATCAAAGTCATCAGCTGGGCAGGAACTGCTGATGGCTCCTGATGAGATTCAGCTTCTCCCTGCCGACCTCTCCCTTCATCAGTGGAATATGTGAGGCGCTGGGAATGTTCCCCTGGAGAAGGGAAGGCTCCAGGCAGAGCTCAGAGCCCCTGGCAGAGCCTGGAGGGGCTGCAGGAGAGCTGCAGAGGGACTGGGGACAAGGCCTGCAGGGACAGCACCCAGGGAATGGCTCCCACTGGGAAAGGGGAGGGATGGAAGGGATATGGGGAATGAGGAATTGTTCCCTGGCAGGGTGTGAGGCCCTGGCACAGGGTGCCCAGAGCAGCTGGGGCTGCCCCTGGATCCCAGGTTGGACGCTGGGGCTGGGAGCACCTGTGCTGGGGGAGGCTCTGCTTTGCAGGCGCTCCTTTTTCAAGTAAACTCTATGTAGATGTTTAGTAATAAGAAGAAAATATGTTGGTGTTAGCATGATATGCTTTGTAACCATGTTGCTGTTGGAAGCTGCAGCTCTAGGGTATAAAAGTGCATGAAATCAGTTTGAAGTAGGTGATGTTTACTTATTTTAGCAGTAAAACTACGTGTTATATCAACAGCGCTCAAATGCTCCTCCCCACAATGAAAGTGTGCCAAAAAATAAGTTGCCACTAGAAATAGTCATCCTATAGGCTCTTTATATTATGAATTTTGTGGCCAGCAACACTAATTTAGATTTGACCTGCTTTTTTATTTCTAGCCCAAAACTTTGACTCCTTGGGTTGGACTGAGGAAAATCAATGTGTCCTATTGGTGCTGGGAAGACATGTCCCCCTTCACCAACACCCTCGTCCAGTGGCTTCCCAATGAACCCAGTGATGCTGGATTTTGTGGATATTTAGCTGAGCCTTCCCAACAGGGATTGAAGGCAGCAACATGTATCAACGAGGTCAACGGCACTGTCTGTGAAAGGCCAGGTAACAGCAGCTGTCTGCTTGATTTATATTTCCTGGAAGGTAAAGAGAATGCAGTTTGTTACATTTTAAACCAGCTGCATTATGACTTTGCCAAAGAAAAATACTTCTGAACAAGAGTCTTGTGTATGATTTCATGCAGGAAATAGAAATTTTAAAAATAGCTCACTATTTGTGCTGTTAACTGTAAAATATTTGAAGTGCATTATTTTAATTATTTTTTTCTTAATTGCATACCTACATGTGACATTTAGGGTAATTATGATATGGAGCATTCTCCTGTTTCAAAGAAATAAAAAATTAATAGTAACTTTCTGATTGAATTCCCCTTTTTCTCCTCCCCTGCTATGTAGCCAGAGGAGGATTTTATCAAAGTTTGAAATTAATTGGCCGAGACACTTTGGAGATATGAGAACTTTGAAAAAAACAATCTATTTGCTTTTGGGAAAAGTCTTCCAGCTTTATTGAAACTGCATATCTTTTCAGATGGCTTGGTCTGTTAATTCTCCATTGTTGCTGATCATTTCTGAATACCAATCAGTGCCTCTTTAAGTATTAGGGAAGTTGGTTGATTAAAAAAATAATTAAGTACACTGCAGCAGTTGAAATCATTCTTTGTGCAAGAGCAGGATGTGAATCCTGAATGTGGAACCGGAACTCAAATTTCATATGTTTTCACTTGCAGTACTTGAGTTGAAGCTTTGTGCTGGCTTTTATGGTCTGAGAACAGTCACTTGAAGCAAAACTTAAAGCATTGGCTCAGACTACAAACTGCTGAGTTAGTTCAGTGCTTGTTTGATGTCTGGAACTGATCTAATCACTTAAAGCATGTGCCTGTGAGCTCATGTAAAACAGGGCTCTGCCCTGCACTTTGCTGGGAGGGTAACTAAGGAATGCATCAGCAGAACCGCAGAGAAAAAGAGACCACTAGTCCATACCCAGAGCAGCTGTGGCTGCCCCTGGATCCCTGGCAGTGCCCAGGCCAGGTTGGACACTGGGCTGGGAGCACCTGGGGCAGTGGGAGGTGTCCTGCCATGGCTGGGGTGGGGTGGGGTGGGCTGGGATGGTGCCCAGGTCCGTGCCCAGCGGGAGCAGGGCGCGGTCGCTCCTGGCAGGGCTCTGATGTTGTCCTCCCCGCAGCCAACCACAGCGCCAAGCAGTGCCGCACGCCGTGCGCGCTGCGCGCCGCCTGCGCCGAGTGCACCAGCGGCAGCTCCGAGTGCATGTGGTGCAGCAACATGCAGCAGTGCGTGGACTCCAACGCCTACGTGGCCTCCTTCCCCTACGGGCAGTGCATGGAGTGGTACACCATGAGCAGCTGTCCCCGTGAGTCACGGTGCTGGGCTGGGGTGGGGGGCAGGCGCTGGAGGGCGCTGTGGGGTGTGCTGGACATCCCCGGGATGGTGGGAATGAGGCCAGGCTGGATGGGGCTTGGAGCACCCTGCTCCAGTGGGAGGCTCCTGCCCATGGCAGGCCATGGAGAGCCCTGTGGGGTGTGCTGGACATCCCTGGGATGGTGGGAATGAGGCCAGGCTGGATGGGGCTTGGAGCACCCTGCCCCAGCCAGAGGCTCCTGCCCATGGCAGGCCATGGAACGACACGGCCTCTTTCCAACCCAAAGCATTCTGCAATTACCTGATTATCAAATCCAAATTAGGGTTTACACAAGTGTTTTATTCTGAAGTATTGTCTACTGTAGTAGGAATTCCTACCTCATTTTAAAGAAATGGTTTACTTTTTTGCCCCTTTTAGGTAGATGAGAGCAAACTGCAAAAGCTTCATGGCACTTTGGAATAGTGTGTTTTCCTTTCAAACTGGGGTAAAAGGGCCTAAAACCTTAAATCAAGTGAAGATGTAGAAATTATTTATTTATGTTGAATTCTTTAGGAGCTGGGTGTGAGCAGGGGCATCACAAATAGCTCAAAATGTTGCAAAATAAGAGATGAAGAAAATGAATTTAAGGAACATGAAAGTATGAACTTCCCATATTGCCAGAGGTCAAAAGTTGGAGGAAGCATCAGGCAGGAGATGAGTAAGCTAAAATAATGGAAAACAAACTTTTTTTCTTTTTGAAGGCAAATATTGTCTATTTAAACATCAAAATAGAAAGTTGCTTATCTTCCAACACCAAGAATCCAGAAAATATTTTTCAAGATGGTCTAGGGAAAGAAATAGGAAAAGTTTTAGTATGTGAAGAGTTTGTCACCCCTAAAATCCAATCCCATTAGAGAAAGGAGGGGCTAAAGGGTGGAATTTTATTCTCCTATTTGTATTCCATGCTTTTTGCCTCAGATAAATACTTGAAATAATAGCATGTGATACGGAAATGTGGTAGGAAGAGGCTCCAAATGACTAAACTGGCTGGTTTTTAGCCTTTGCCTCCAGATGGCTCATTTGATCATTGGATCTATTTTAAATAAATCAGAGATGTTTTGTAGAGGGAACATTAACCTCTAGTGTTAGAGGGTGACGTGTAATGGTTTGAAAAACCTCTGTGCGCGTTGCGCTGTTTTGTAACTCATTGACTATTGGAACCTTTGTTAATAGTTATCTTAGATTCTGGAATAAATATACTGATAGGAATGAACATGTTGCTGTGAATATCAGAATAAATATTTCTAGATTTGATGAGATAAATATTTTGGTGAGATAAAAATATAGAATACATTCTGCATTTTTTTTGTTGCCTGTGTTTGAGACAGTGATTTATTCCACAATTTTGTATGTTGGTTGTTTTTTTGTAGCTGAAAACTGCTCAGGCTACTGCACGTGTGCTCAGTGCCTGGAGCAGCCGGGCTGCGGGTGGTGCACGGATCCCAGCAACACCGGCAAGGGCAAGTGCATGGAGGGCTCCTACCGGGGGCCCGTCAGGATGCCCACCCCAGCCCCGCCGGGCAAACACAGCCTGGAGCCTGTTCTCAATGTCAGCATGTGCCCTGCGGAGACCAGCTACAACTGGTCCTTCATCCAGTGTCCAGGTAAACGAGCAGCGTTCCACTGCCCAGCGCTTCCACTGAGTGCAGGGCTGAGAGTTTTTAAGACTATGGTGGTGTCTTGTGCTCCCTCCTGGTAATGGAGGGAGGAGAAGAGCATGGAGTATAAGTAGGAATTACACACTTGGAGATGGAAGGGACTGTGAAGCAACTGAGCTGCGCAGGTTTGCTGCATGAAGACATTATTATTTATCACTTGGGAGAAATTTTTCCTTTCCCTACAGATCTTTACTGATTTTAACTTTTGTTTGTTTATTTATTTTAAGTCTGTTTGAAAGAAAGGCAGATCTTCCTTTGAAGGTCGTTTTAAGTGTTAATAATGCTTAGGATGATTTTTAACTGATGTTTTTGATACAAAACCAGCACTCCCCTCCCCATTCCTTGTAAATCCATCCCACCAGCAGCTTCCAGTGCAATGTGCATGTAGTGTTTTGCAGTTCGGTTTTCAGCGTGTCGCTCTAAATTCCATTTTTTGGTATCCACCTGTCTTTGGGCCCATGTATCGCTAGCAAGAGACGAGAAGCTCTCAGGAAGGTGCATGAAATGGTTCCATTTGTCCCCTGCACAGCACAGCTCCTGAGGGTCTCAGAGCTGTGTTTGAGCCCCAGCACTCAGAGGTGTGCTGTTTGCTGTTTCCCACAGCGTGTCAGTGTAACGGGCACAGCCGGTGTGTGAACGAGAGCGTCTGTGAGAAGTGTGAGAACCTGACCACGGGCAGGCACTGTGAGACCTGCATCTCGGGCTACTACGGGGACCCCACCAACGGGGGCACCTGCCAGCGTAAGTGCACCCCGGGCTCCTGCACGGGCTCCTCCACAGCTCCCGCTCTGTCCTAACACAAGTTACATCCTGATAATTCATGTTTGCTTTCCTGCGGGCGAGGCTCAGTTCTTGTTTCTTCAAATCAAAGACACTCAGACTGCTGAGTGGAATTCCTTTCACTGCACATAAAGATGATTTTATAGCCTCCTTTCTAAACTTGGAATGACCACAGTGAAAAATGTCTTTATTTTAGTGTTTGATGATTCTGTACTTAAAAGAAACAGTGTTGATCCAAATGTCTTGAACAAATTTCGGCTTATCTAAGTTTCACCTTCTATTCCTTTTGGTTAATGTGTTCTGTGTTTATAGTTAAAATTGTCTGCTTCATAAAGGCTTGCAACGTTTCACTGAAGACTTGGCTGGATTTCAGTGGAGGATTAGGAGATCCCTGTTGAAATTGCGTTTCAGTTTGTAAAGTGCTTTGGGACTCTTTGGCACAAAGAACCATTTTCAGCTGTGCAAGATCCAGTTAACAAACTGGGAAGAAGTCTTCCTTGAAAGGCCAATGCATTTAATATTGACAAATATACATGGAAGACTTGGAGTTTTGACCTGCAACCTTGTGGCATAGTTTTGAACTGCTGTGAATTTTTCAGTGCTGTGGCGTGGGGAGACCAACTGTAAACCAGAGACCAGGTGTGAGAGGTGCAGAAGTGAGGGAAGGTGCTTCTTGCTCCTAAGAGATTTAATAATCGAGTCATCAAATGGTTTGGGTTGGAAGGGACCATAAAACTCATCTCATTCCAATTCCCTGCCATAGACAGGGACACCTCCCACTGTCCCAGGCTGCTCCCAGCCCCAGTGACAACCTGGTCATGGACATTCCAGGGATCCAGGGGCAGCCCCAGCTGCTCTGGGCACCTGTGCCAGGGCCACACACCCTGCCAGGGAACAATTCCTCATTCCCAATATCCATCCATCCCTGCCCTTTCCCAGTGGGAGCCATTCCCTGGCTCCTGTCCCTGCAGGCCTTGTCCCCAGTCCCTCTGCAGCTCTCCTGGAGCCCCTTTGGGGACTCTGAGGATTCCTTGGATTTTTCCCTTTTCCATTTCCAGCACTCTTGACCCCAGAGCAGAGGGGCTCCAGAATTATGGGATGGTTGGGATTGGAAGGGACCTTGAAGCCCATCCAGTTCCATCCCTCACCACAGCCAAGGACACCTCCCACTATCCCAGGCTGTTCCAAACTCCATCCAGCCTGGCCTTGGGCACTTCCCCCACCCCTGATTCCCTGATCCAGGGGTTTTTCAGGAATCAGATGCCAGCACAGATCAGTTGGACACAGGATGTCCCCAGCATGACATCCTCGAGGGGCTGCTTCCAGGGAATGCCAAAGAGGCCTTTAAATGCTTTTTCCAGGAGATTGGCAGGATTGTGCTGAGGGACTGGAAATACTGGAGGTAAAATTCCCTCTGTGTGTGGAGGGTTGGGTGTGAGTCTGGGGCACCCTGAGCTCCTCTCCCCTCATAGGGTGGGAATTTTGGAAAATAACACAGTTGGAATGGGAGCTGGATGTGTTCGTGTTACATAATATAATAATCATATCACAGATGGGATTTAAGATCTGTGCATGTAAAGGGAGCTGCTCTCCTGCTCTCCAGCACTCCGTGGGGCAGGACACGGATTCGTGGGGAGTTTGGAGATGGTGCTTGGTGACATCCTGTGGGTTCCCAGCAGAGTTCTTGTCCAGGGACACGGGAATGCCGGGCAGGAATTGTGGGAATGCTCCTGGCAGGGCAGCGAGGCTCAGGAGGTGCTGGACGCCACCCTGAGTGGCATTTTTAGGGCAGGAATTTTGGGGCAGGGATTTGGGGCAGGGATTTGGGGTCTCTCCGCACGCTCAGCCGTGCAGGGCTGCCCTGAGCTCCCTCGATCCGCCCGTGTCGGCCGAGGTGCGGAGCTGGCGCTGCATGGCGGCGCGGCAAGATGATCCCTCTGTCCATCTGTCCATCCCTCCGGGCTCGGCGCCGTCCATCTGTCCATCCGGGCTCCGCTCCGTCCGTCTGTCGCTCCCGGGGGATTCGCCCGGCGCGGGGCGGGTTTGCCTGCGGGCACCGCGGGGATACCGAGCGCGGCCACGGAGCCGCCAGCACCGCGGAGCTGACACCGGGGGGGCTCCGAGCCGCTGAGAACCCCCCCCGTCCCCTCCCCGAGCGCAGCATCACATCCTCATCCCCATCTCCATCCCCATCCTCATCCTCATCCGCACGGCGCCCGGCTCGGTGCAGCGCCCGGCGGTGCGGCCCCTCCGCGGTGATGTCATGAGCCGCCGGGGCGGTGGTTGGAGCCACCGGCGGAGCGGGGACGAGCGGCCGCGGCCGGGGGGGGCTGCCCTGCACCCCCTGAGTCCCCGCCGAGCCCCCGGGCAGGACGTGGCGAGCGGCCGGCGGCGGCCGCGGCCATTTGCCGTGTCCGGCCGCGCTGACTGACCCGCTGCTCCGTCTCCTCCCGCTCCGGCCGTCCCTGCGCGACGATGAGGCAGGCCCCGGCCACACGCAAGGTACGGTCCGCGCCCGCATCCCCCCCTCCGGCATCGCATCCCCGCTTCCCAGCCGCCTCCTCGCTGGTTTTCCCCGTTTTCCCCGCGTTGATGCTGCCGGGCTGTAATTGGGAGCGTGATGGGCTCGGGGAGGAGGGGGGCGGTGGGTGAGCATCGGTTCATGGCTGGCTTTGCCTTCCGAGCTCCCGGAGTCCCCTCTCCGTGTCACCCGGCCAATGCAGCGGCTCTGCGGCTCTGCCGGGGCCCTGTCCCCGCTGCAGGTGCCATCCCTGTGCCCACTGCAGGTGCCATCCCTGTGCCCACTGCAGGTGCCATCCCTGTGCCCGCTGCCGGTGCCATCCTCTCTGCCTGGGGGTGTCAGTGCCGTCCCTGCTGCCTGTGTTGTCCCCGCTGCTGGTGCCATCCCCACTCCAGGGGTGCCAGTGCCATCCCTGCTGCTGTCCCTGTGCCCACAGCTGGTGCCATCCCCACTCCAGGGGTGCCAGTGCCATCCCTGCTGCTGTCCCTGTGCCCACAGCCTGAAAGTGTCAGTGCTGTTCCTGCTGCCGGTGCCATCCCTGCTTCCAGTGCCACCGGTGCCCACCCTGGGGAATCTGTGTGCCCGCAATCCCGTTTTTCCTGCCAGCCACGCTGCTGGGCTCAGCCTTTGGCATTCCCAGAGGCTGGCAGTACCCGAGTCCCTGCCAGGCTGCCATTCCCGCAGGTGACAGCGCGGGCACTGGCCTATATGTTTATTTTTAGTGTAACCACGATGTCACTGCTCAGCTTAAAGAGAAATCCTGGGAATTTCTGGCTGATGGCAGGGAATAGACCCCAGGCAGTAAATGCTCTGATTTACCCCTGCACCTCCCCAAGCTCAGACACCAACGCTCCTCATCACGTGTCCCTGTTAATCCTCTTCCCCATGGAAAGTTTCATGGATGCTGCTTTCCCTCTGCCCTGTTGGAGGGGGGAGTGGGGGCTGCTGGGGCTCAGCCCCAAGCCTGGATTCCATCCTGCTTTTCCTGTTGCTCCTCTCCTCACCGTGGAATCACACCTGTGAGACCTGGGTGGTGCTGCTTGTTTAAAATGCAGAATTCCCAGCAGTATCCCAGGGAACCACACCCCGAGGGGCTCATCCTGGGGCTGAGGGGTGGTGCCTCCAAGGGAATGGAGTGGGATGGCATCAACGTGGACCAGCACTGGATCAGTGCCTGGGCATTGCCCCCAGCACTGCCAATCAGAATCCTCCTGGAAACTCTGGGAATCCTCCACAGCAGCAGCCACAGTCTGTGAAGTTCAGACCTGAAGCCTTGAAACTTAATCCAGGAGAAGGCTGCAGTGCCACCTCCCCTGTCCTGCCTGCTGGAAGGTGACATTCACACATTCCTGCTCATCCATCCAGCACTCGCTGCTCCTGCCTGCATCGGGATTCCCACACCTGGAGCGGGACCAAATCAGGAGAAACTTGTAGGACCCCACGTTCAGCAGGCAATGCTGACCCCACCACAGTCAGTCCTTGGTGTCCAGGAGGATTTTTCCAGAGTTCCTGCTGCAAGGAGCCGAGTCCATCCCGGAGCGCGCCGGTTCGGAGCCCCCAGCGCTCCCCTGGGAGCTGAGGTTTTGTAATTCCATCAAATATTGATGCAGCAGCATTACACAGCAGAGCCAGAACCTCCATGGAACATCCATCCCCATCCATCCATCCATCCCCAGCGGGGGGGTTGGAGCATCCTGGGTCCAGGAGGGTCCAGGTGGGGCTGGAGCCTCTGTTCCCAGTGCTGGCACAATGCCGGACACCAGAAAATCCATGTCCCATCCTGGTCACTGACTCTCCCAGAGCCCAGGGATCACTGGCTGGGGACAGATGGTGCCACCACAGAGGAAAGCCCAGCCATCCCCCATTCCTGATGGAGAGAGCAGCTGGAGCTGATCCCAGAGCATCCCTTTGCCACAGATCCCAGGGGTCTTGGAGCTTCAACTTTCAGTGGTCATCACATGGAGGGGACCAGAACTCCAAAGGATGCACAAAGCAGGATTATTCCCTGTCATTCCACATGGCTTTAGGGATGGTTACCAGGAGGCTTCTCCCTGTTTTTAGGATTTGATGTGGTTTGAGGCAGGGTTTGAGTTGGTGTGCCCCACCCCATAGCCAGGACAAAGCTCATTGTCCCCCAGTTTGGGGCTCTGTGTCCCCCAGGACAAGGCTCAGTGTCCCCTGGGATCGGGATCAGTGTCCCCCATCCAGTAAAAGGCTCAGTGTCCCCCAGGGAAGGATTTGGTGTCCCCCAGAACAGGACTTAGTTGTGTCAGGTGACATTTCCCCATGTCCAAGGACTCGGCCCTGCCCCACTGCTGAGTCCCCCCACGTGTGGTATTCCTGAAGAAGACGTTTCCCAAATGTTTCCCAGAATTTTGTTACTGCTCCATGTTGCTTACTTGGACTTTGGGAAGATGCTGGAGAGCTCCTGAAGAGCATCCTGAGGATTTCACCTGAGGGTCTGGAACTTTTGCTGCTGCAATTCCATTTTCCTGACAAATTTGGTCACGCAGGAGATGTCGTGGAAGATGGGAATGTCTTTCCTTGGGATTGACATGGGAACAGGCTGGAAGTGAGCAGAGCAGGATTTAGCTGAAGCAATGCCAGAGGTGATGGGAAGTTTGGAAGTGCAAACACATCCAGGTTGATATTGAAAATGAAGCTCTGAGGTTCCTGAGGCCTCGGGAGGGAACACGGCCGTGTTGGAGATCAGCTGGAGCTGCTGGTCCCTGGTGGGCTCCATGTGCCTCATGTCCCCATCCTGGACATGGGATCATGTGGCAGTGCCATTATCCATCTGTTCTGCTCCTGTTTATTCCCAGCTGGGATTAGGTCATGGAATCAGAAATGAGGGAGAGCGTGGAAGTGCTCCAAGGCTGCAGCTGGACAGATGTTCCCAGTGCCCACCCGCTGCCCCCCAGGACCAGCCTGGTCACTCCTCCTTTTCCATCCATTAGGGATTGTTTTTAAGGGGAAAAATGCTAAATAATTTCATATTTGTCTTTGTTCCAGGCTGGGCCCTGTGGCCTCCCCTCCCTGAGCTGCTGGGAGCTGCTGCATGTGCATGGAGGGGGTGTGGGGGGGTCCTGCCCCAAAATCATGGATGATTTAATTCCAGCCATGAAAGGAAAAGCTGGGAGTGTGGGATCAGCTCTCTGGTGTTCCTGGAACTTTTGGTTAAACAAAGCAGAGCCTGGGGGCTCTGGGGCAGCTGGTCCAGGGTGCTCTGGGCCATTTGGAAAACCAGAGGGATGAGGAGAGGAGAAAACTCATCTTTAAGATGAAGTCCTTTCCATCTCCTACTCCAGGGGTCTTTGGGAAAGGCATGGGGGGTCAAACCCCCCGTGCCCATGGAATGCCCAGCCAACCTGAACCAGGCTTGGCCTCTGAAGACCAAAATTCCTTGGAAATACACGGTGGATGTGCCCTGGGGTATCTGTAGGGTCGGGCTGGGGGTTCAGGATGTGCCCTCTGTCCCCAGCTCTGTCCCCACACTAGGCTGGAGGGGCAGGCATGGGGCAAGGGCTGGCTCTGGGCTCTGCTCCCGTGGTCCCGTGGGAGCTGTGCCAGGGGATCCCATGGCATCTCTGCCCGTGGAGCAGGTTAACGAGCCCCCAGGCTAGCGATGCCGCACGCAGCCGGTGCCACGGGGCACGCTAACGATGCCGGGCACACTAACGATGCCGTGCTGTCTTTTGTCTCCTTTCCCTGCTCTGCCGCTCCGGCCGCCGCCGGCTGTTCTCTGCTCCTCTGTCCCTGTGTGACTGTCTGTCCTCTCTGCTTCCGCTCCCGCTGCCCTCCAGAGCACCGCCCGCCGACCCAAGGTGAGCAGCCACTCTGGGGGCACCGAGCGCGGGGGGCACCGACGGCCCCGGGGGTGCCAGCGCCACTCAAAGCATCGGGTGGCAACCCCGTCACAAGCATGGATCACTGAGTGCCAACAGTGTCGCAGACAGGATCCATTGGGTGCCAGCCCCACCCAAACACGGGCCACTGGGTGCCAGCCTCACTCAAACATGCACCATTGAGTGCCAGCCCCACTCAAACAGGGGCTATTGGTTGCCAGCCCCACTCAAACATGGGCCACTGGGTGCCAACCCCACTCAAACATGGGCCATTGGGTGCCAACCCCACTCAAACATGGACCATTGGGTGCCAGCTTCACTCGCATACAACACATTGCATGCCAACACCATCTCAAACGTGGTGCATTAGGTACCAACCCCACTCACACTGAGCTGTTGGATGCCAAGCCCACCCAAACATGATCCATTGGTTGCCAGCGCCGTTCAAACATGATCCATTCATTGCCAACCCAGCTCAAACATGATCCATTGGTTCCCAATCCCAGCCAAACATGATCCATGCATTGGCAACCCCATTCAAACATGAGCTGTTGGGTACCAACCCCACCCAAACACAATCCATTCATTGCTAACACCACTCAAACATGATTCATTGGTTGCCAACACCATTCAAACACAATCCATTCATTGCTAACCCCACCCAGACATGAGCTTTTGGGTGCCAACACCACACAAACATGATCCATTAATTGCCAACACCACTCAGACTTGGCCATTCTTCTGGATGCCAACTCAAACATGATCCATTGGGTGCCAACCCCGCTAACAAACAATCCATTCTTTGCCAGTCCCATTCAAACATGATCCATTTGGTGCCAATCCCACCACAGACATGATCCATTTGATACCAACTCCATTCAAACACAATCCATTAGGTGCCAGCCCCACCCAAACATGATCCACTGGTGGCCAACCCCACTCAAACATGGCCCATTGGGTGCCAGCCCCACTCAAATGTGGCCATTCTTGTGGATGCCAACTCAAACATGGTCCACTGGTGGCCAGTCCCACCCAAACATGATCCATTGGGTGCCAACCCCACCCAAACACAACCCCACTGGTTCCCAACCCCACTGTTGTCCTTCCACCTCATTGTGCAGAGCCCAGAGGAGCTCACAGCTCCTCTGGCGGACTCCTCTGGAGCAGGTCCAGATCCTTGGGGACCCTATCTCAGGATGGAAGAGCGTGAAATCCATGTGGCAGTGCCCAGGCTGTGCCAGGGGGTCCCTGTGGGTGTTGCTGCTCCCTGACTGGCCCAGTTTGTGCTGGGATTTGGGATCTGAGAGATCAGATCAGTGGGATCTGAGAGACCTGAGGTGGGATCTGAGGGAGCCTGAGGTGTCAGGCAGGGCTGTGTGATCCCAGCTGGCTCTTGGGAGCTGCTCCAGCCACCAGCATTCACCTTGGGAAGGGACTTGTGGCTTGAAGGGAGGAAATGTGGGAGAGAAATCCTTAAAGATTGAGTTTGGAAATGGAGAACTCCTGCAGGGAGGGCTCCATCCTCAGCAGGTGCTTCCAGCCCCAGGCAGGGGTGGATTCCATCAGCCCCAGGGCTTTGGGGTGCCCCCGTTCCCTGGCTTTGGATGGTTCTTGTTGATGTCTCTGCAGGGATGTCCCGTGGGACCTCCTGCTCCTTTGGCCTCACACCTGCCTGGGCAGGGAGGTGGGGTTGGGATCCTGGAATCACAGAATGGGTTGGGTTGGAAGGGACCTAAAGCCCATCCAGCTCCAGCCAGGAACAGCTCCCACTATCCCTGGTGGCTCCGAGCCCCTTCCAACCTGACCTTGGACACTTCAGGGGTGTGGCAGCCACAGCTCCTCTGGGCAACCTGTGCCAGGGCTTCCCTGCCCTCACAGCCAGGAATTCCTTCCCAATATCCCATCTGACTCTGCTCTCTGCGGGGGATCTGTGACCCCAAAAGCAGCAGGAACAACAAACATCTTTGTTTTGAGTTGTATCTGAAAGAAAGCGTGTGGGGCCTGGTGCTACCCAGAAATTCCCCGTTTTCTGTGCCTGGGAGAGCTGGGATCGTCCCAGGAGGGCAGGCTGGGCCTATCCAAGGGGTGCTGGACTTGCTGCAGTCGAGTTAACTCAGATTTGCCTCCATTTTGGGGAAAATAAGGGCAGAGGATGAATGTTTCTCAGCTGTACCCGTGGGTGAAACCAGACACTTGGTGAATCCTCATGGCACCAAAAATGCAATTTCCAGAAATAAAATCGAGACAGGAAATATAATTTACACAGTCAGAGGTGAGTGGTCCAGAAATAGGGTCCATGAGGAGAGACCAGTGGGAGCCTGGGGGGTCCTGGTGCTTCCCTCACCCCTTTTCCCACTGCCTGGGCTCAGACAGTGATTAATTACCAGCCTCATAAGCGCTAATGAAGCAGCACCAGGCCTCACTGGACTCTGGGAACTCGCTCCTTGTTCATTTCTTGTTGCTCCCCTAAATCTGGGTTCTATTCTTGGTGGGCTCTGAGGTTTTGTGGTCAAACCTCTGGAGCTGGGAAGTGGAATCCTGGAATGGTTTGGGCTGGGAGGGACCTTGGAGATCACCCAATGCCACAGCAGGGACACTTCCCATTATCCCAGGGTGCTCCAAACTGGCCTTAGACACTTCCAGGGATGTGAGGCAGCCACAGCTTCTCTGGGAAACACGTGGACTCCTTCCCCAGTGGATTATCCATGAATTCTCTCCGAGCCCAGCTCCTCCAGAGCAGAATTCCTGGGGGTCCCACAGTGACACCAGTCAGTGACACTACTGGAAATGGGAATCTGGGAGTCACCAGAGGTGTCACAGTGGGAGCCGTGGGAGCACCACCCCTTGGGATGTCCCCCCTGACTCCCCCTCACCCGTGCTGGTGTTTTGCAGCCCACCCGGACCCCCACATCATCGGCGTCCGGCGGCACCGCCGGGCCCTCGGGCTCGGCCTCGGCGTCCGGCGGGGAGATGAGCAGCAGCGAGCCCGGCACGCCCGCCCAGACCCCGCTGGTGGCCCCCGTCATCCCCACGCCCTCCCTCGGCTCGCCGGGGGCACCGCCGGTCCCCTCGCCCACCAAGGTGAGCCCTGCCCAGGTGAGCTCTGCCCTGATCGGTGCCCAGGTGGGCGCTGGGCTCTGCCCGTGCTCCCCGGAGGGCAGGAGAGAAAACTGCACCCAGCAGGGGGAGGAGGAGGAGGAGGTGCCATGGGGGGTCCTGGGGTGGTCACTGGGCTGTGGGAGGAGCATTGGGACGGGTCGGAGCTGGCCAGGACAGAGGAAGAGGCAGCAAAGCTGCGAGGCCACTTCCAAAGAGAGGTGCACTTCCCAGTGCACCTCCATCCCTTCCCAAATCATGTGGGACACGGGTGGCATCGGAGCAGGTTGACAGGGTTGAGGCTCTGAGGCAGAGCTTGATCCTGTTAAATCCAGAGGGTTCAGTTGGCAGCACCCACTGGTGCTGGGAGAACTGGGGTGGAGAGACCAGGGATGCACTGAGGACCCTCCTGCCTTGGGATGGAAAGACCCCTTGGAGAGGTTCAGGATTTCCCAAACTTGGGAGAACTGGTGTGGAGGGACAAGCAGGGATGCACTGGGGGCCCTCCAGCCTTGGAATGCAAAGCCCACCTGGAAACATGCAATATTTCCCAAATTCAAGGATTTTAAATAATTTTTAATCATCACAGAGTTATTCCTGTTTTGATCTTTAAAATACTTTTTCATCACTTCCATCCTGCTTTGATTAATGAGTTAATTAGAGCTTGGGAGAGATTGGGGGCACAAGGCCAGGGAGGGAATAGCAGGAGAGGACAAGGCTTTGGGACTGTGTGTGGAAGGGAGAGCTGGGGAAGGCACCCCAGGGTGGGGACAGGGGATGTCCCCACCTGTGTCCCCATTCCCAGAGCTCTCTGGTTTCTGTAGCTGGGTGCAGAAGTGGCTTTTTGGGGGACATCAGAATGTCCAGGCTGGGAAAGCAGCAGAGGAGGAATCCATGGGAGATTCTGGATTTTTCCAAGACCTGTTCCTTGCTGTCACCCAGCTTTGGGATTTGAAGCTTTAGCCCCTGTGGCTGATGTCAGGGAGGGAGGTGACATCTCTTTGTCCCTGCAGCCCTTCCTTTGGGGAGTGCTGGCATCAGCCTTTCCCTGCCCTGGGAGCTGAGCTGCTGGAAAAGGATCTGGATCCGTTTTCCCTGGGGGGAGATCATCTGGGAATGATGTGGATGCTGCAGTGGGATCAGGCAGCTTCTCTAGGCAACTTGTGCCAGGAATTCCTTCCCAAAATCCCATCTTATTCTGCTACTCCAGGCCCTTGTCCCAAGTCCCTCTCTTCTCAAACTGCCCCAATATCGATCACCAAAGTCAGACCAGGTTCCCTGGGCTTCCAGAAACATCCCCAGAGCTCTGTCCAAAGGATGTCCCTGCTCCTTCCCTGATTCTTGGCTCGGTGTTGTAGGAGGAGGAGAATCTCCGTGCTCAGGTCAGGGACCTTGAGGAGAAGCTGGAGACACTGAAAATCAAGAGGAATGAGGACAAGGCGAAGCTCAAGGAGCTGGAGAAGTACAAGATCCAGCTGGAGCAGGTGCAGGAATGGAAGAGCAAAATGCAGGAGCAGCAGGCTGAGCTCCAGAAGCGCCTGAAGGAGGCCAAGAAGGTGAGTGAGTGTCCCTGGGAGTGGGGCAGTGCCCAGAGAGGTGACTGCAGGGGGAATTCCAGCCCTGACAAACCTTTCTGGGAGGAAATTTTCCCAACATCCAGCTAAACTTCCCCTGGTGCAGCTCGAGGTCTTTACCTCTGCTCCTTGATGTTGGGTATATTTGGGAATCAGGCTGAGCCAAGGTGGGGTTTGAATTCCTTATTCCCTCTCTTTCCAGGTGCTTCCTTCTTCCTTCTCTCTGCAGATGTTTCCCCCTTCTCTCTGTCTCTCCAGGTGCTTCCTTCTTCCCTCTCTCTCTCCAGGAGTTCCAGGTGCTTCCCTTTCCCCCTCAGCTGTGCCTGCAGCTCCCAGGGTTCCATCCAGGCAGCCAAGGAGCATTTCCTTCTCCCTGCCCTACTTTCCACACTGGATTCCTGGTTTCTTTCCCCAGGGATTTATCTGTCTGCTCCAGTGTTCCCTGTCTCCTTACCTTTGTCCTCACCTGCTTCTCCTGCCAGGCTCTCTGGGTGTGGAGCAGGGAAGAGAGGAGTGGGACACCCTGGAGCACTGGGCTGTCCCCTCCCATCCCAGACAACCCAATGTCCCTTGGATTTGGGAGAGCCTTGAGGGACAGTAATTTCCTGAGAGCTTTGTGGGGTCTCTCCAGAGTTGTGGGGCCCCCTCAGCTGCTGTGCTTGCCCACAGGAAGCCAAGGATGCCCTGGAAGCCAAGGAAAGGTACATGGAGGAGATGGCAGACACGGCCGATGCCATCGAGATGGCCACGCTGGACAAGGAGATGGCCGAGGAGAGGGCAGAGTCCCTGCAGCAGGAGGTGGATTCCCTCAAGGAGAAGGTGGAATACCTCACCATGGACCTGGAGATCCTCAAGCACGAGATTGAGGAGAAAGGTGGGAAGGGAGAGGGACTTTGGGCTTGGAGAATGGGGAATGGGGTTAGGTGGGATATTGGGAAGGAATTCTTCTCTCTGTGGGTCGCAAGGCCCTGGAATGAATTCTTCCAGAGAAGCTCTGGTTGCTCCATCCCTGGACAGGTTGGATGGGGCTTGGAGCACCCTGGATAGTGAGAGGTGTCCCTGCCCATGTCAGGAGGTGGGAATGGGTGGGATTTAAGATCCCTTCCCACCCAAACCAGTCTGGGATTCTGAGATTCTGGGATTCTGATTCCTCCTTTCCTCCACAGGCTCTGATGGAGCAGCATCCAGCTACCAGGTCAAACAGCTGGAGGAGCAGAACGCCAGGCTCAAGGAGGCTCTTGTCAGGTGGGAGCCCACCTGTGCTTCCCCAAATTCCTTCCCAGGCCTCTTGCACTCCCTCAGTCTGAGAGCACCAATCCCAATCCTTCTCTGGGGCAGCCCGTGTCATTCCTGCTGATGGTCTGGGATCTTTGCTGAGCTCTTAAAGCATCCACAGGAAAGGGAGAGTCCCTTGTCACAGGGGAGTGGTGGGGATGGGGACAATGAGCCACTCCAGCCTCATTCCCTATGGAATGCCTCATTCCCTATGGAATGCCTCATTCTCTGTGGATGGATGTGGTGCTTGGCATCCCAGCACTGTTCTCCAGATCCTGCCCAGCCCTGGGATCTGCCTCTCCCTGGATGATCCCACCTTCCAGGGCTTGGGTGCTCGTGGGCTTTTTATTTGGGAATCCACAGCCAACAAGTTCAGGTGGGACCCATGCCTTGGTGTAAATGAGCTGGATTTTGGGAACGTTGCTCATGTCCCCACCTGGGAGGGGCAGATGGGGATGGATGAGCTCCGTTATCCTGGCTGGGGCAGACAGGGGCTGCTGGGAGGGCCCAGGTGCTCCTGTGCTGGCCCTGACAGGACCTGTGGCTGTCCAGGATGCGGGACCTGTCGGCCTCAGAGAAGCAGGAGCACGTGAAGCTCCAGAAGCAGATGGAGAAGAAGAACACAGAGCTGGAGTCGCTGCGGCAGCAGCGGGAGAAGCTGCAGGAGGAGGTGAAGCAGGCAGAGAAGACGGTGGATGAGCTCAAGGAGCAGGTGAGGGCCAGGTGGGATGGGATATTTGGGGTGTTCATGGACTTTTGGGGCAGTTTGGGGACATTTGGGGCATTGAGACTCCTGGAGATCCACTGCAGGAACCAACCCTCCTGGTCCCATATTCCCTAATTCCAAACCCTGTTCCAGCAGTGGGGCTGTGCTGGGCTCTGCCTGGAGGTGGGGTGTGTGTCCTGGCACATGGATGGATTGGGATGTGTGTCTTGATGGGATGGATTGGGATGTGTGTCCTGACAGGGAATGGATTGGGATGTGTGTCCTGACAGGGAATGGATTGGGATGTGTGTCCTGGCAGGGATGGGTTGGGATGTGTGTCCTGGCACATGGATGGACTGGGATGTGTGTCCTGACAGGGGATGGATTGGGATGTGTGTACTGGTGCGGGGATGGATTGGGATGGCACATGGATGGATTGGGATGTGTGTCCTGGCACATGGATGGATTGGGATGTGTGTCCTGGCACAGGGATGGATTGGGATGTGTGTCCTGGTGCAGGGATGGATTGGGATGTG